>PVHT021183551.1:1151808-1162471 GCA_004024745.2 Catagonus wagneri
GAACTGGAGGTACTTTGTTTCGTGGCTGTGGGGGATTTAGAGCAAGGCTGCTGCAGCCTGGCTCCCGAGAGCAGAGCACTAAAGCCCGCCCCTCCCGCTGCAGGCTGCATGGCCTTGGGCCAGCTGCTAAACGTTTCTGGGTCTCATCCCTCATCTGTCAAAAGGGGACGAGGATCCTGCCTTCCTCACAGGATTGATGTGGGGAATAAAGGAGTTCTTGCGGGTGAGACACTCAGACCCACAGCTGGCTTGTGGAGGAACACTGGCTTGTGGAGTGTCACACGTTACATCACAGCTCTGCTATGATTACTCCTAATTAGCACTGACGGCTGGGGGAAAGCTACGTGCAGAACCACACTCGCCTAGTTGGTGACGGAGGCAATCCACAAAAAAGCCTGCGCTTTTTTTTTTTTTTTTCCTTTTTGGAGCCACACCCGCGGCATAGGCAGAGGGAGGTTCCCAGACTAGGGGTCCAATCGGAGCTGCAGCTGTCGACCTGCAGCACAGGCGCGCAGCAACGCACGATCCGAGCCGCGTCTGCGACCCACATCCCAGCTCCCGGCAACGCCGGATCCTTAACTCACTGAGCAAGGTCAGGGATTGAATCCGCGTCCTCATGGATGCTAGCCAGATTCGCTAACCGCTGAGCCTCGACGGGAACTCCAAAAACCTGTGTTTTCATTTTCCAAAGCATTTTTTTTTTCTTCCTAATCCATTTTCTTTCTCTCAGGCCAAGGGTCCTTTTTCCCCAGCAGAAAGTCCTCAGTGCACACCAGATTTTTGTCTTTTCCCTTTACATTTGAGGAACCCAAAGCCCAGGGAGGCCCCAGTGGCACAGCCGCCAAGGGACAGAGGGTCCGCCCACCAGCCGGAGCAGCCCAGCATCTGCCCCGGGCCGCCCCTCCCCCACGCCTCCTGGGCGCCTCAATCCCCCCTCGGCTTCGCTTTGTGACCCGCAGGTTCACCACTGGAATAGTCCTGCTTTGATGTCTGCCAGGAAACCCAGCGCTATTCACCCAAGAGGCAGGTCCGCCCTCAGCCACCTGGGAAGGGCCGCCTGCATCCTTCCGGGCCTGGAGAAAAAGCTTCCTTTCCTAAAGAATCGCGGGGGGCAGGGAGCTTTGCATGTGACTATTTAATCACCTCCTTTTAAAATGGATGGTTCCTTTTCAGGGACCGCCAGGCGGGGGGATGGGGATGGGGGGTGGGGGGTGGGTTCCTGTTCTTTCACAGCAGCACCTGCGGGCACAGCTGGACGTGCATTCCTCTTCCCCTCCCCCCGAACTCCCCCCTCCTCACCTCCTTCTGGTTCCTTCTCTGTGAAAGAGAGGAGATAACATTTGACCTCACGCTTTGTTATCGTGGAGTCAACAATTCAGTTCTGTGAGGTTGCGCGGTCAACCCTAACGCGGTCCGGCTCCCTGGCCAGACAGCTGCTGGCCTCTAGTGAGTGCCCACTTGGGATGCTAGAGACACCCTACAGCACCCAGGCCGTGCCCACCCCACCCCTCGCCGCCACAGCAAAGAACTACCCTGCCCCACATGCCAGTAGTGCCCTGCTCCGAAGGTTGTTCGAAAAGTAGCAATTACAGCGAATCCACCCTGTGCCAGGCCATTTACACACTTCATCTTTTTGAATTGTTCCAGCAGCCCTCTGCGGTGGGATGGTTATTGTCGACTAAAAAAATACACCGCCCGAAAGCTGAGACTTAAAATTTTATCTGGGGCAAAATGAGGACTTAAGTCTGGGAGACAGCAACTCAGTAGCCCCAAGAAACCGCGCCGAGGTGGTGAGGGAGGAGCCGGGATAAATTGGAGTTTTGGCAACAAAGGGCAGGGAGCAGGAACAAAAGAGGCCTGGGCTCACTGAAACCCTCCCTTTGATATGCACCTCCGCTCTCAGGGCCAGTACCCTGAGCTTTCACAGCCTGCACGGCTTTCACGACTCTCACGACTCTCACGCTTGCAGACATTCTTTATCCTTGACTACAGGCGGGGATGAAATACCACCCAGGAGGAGACGGGGACGTCAGGATGTGATCGAGGTGGGGGGAGGTGCAGGCAGCACACACACTTATCTTACAGTTTGTTGCTGGTCTCCCAAAGGTTACTGCCAGTCACAAGGAGCAGATATCACCACTATGGATTTTAGTGTTTGTCTAGATACGAGGAGATGCAAGAATTGGGCACATAAAATCTTCTCCTAAAAATATCTGACTATCTGAAGGCGTGTTCTTCCAGTTTTCCCAGAGCGCAGAGTGCCTCGCTCCTGGTCTCCACCCTGAGGTCCTCTAGGGGGATGGGAGGTGGGGTGGGGGGTGCTGTGGCTTTGCAGCTGCAGTGGCTCATATTTTACTGCACGTAGAGGCTGATGCCAAATGCCCAACTTCAGTTCACATTGTTTCCATTTTATAGATGAGAAAACTGAGGCACGGAGCAGTTAAATACCTTGCTCAAGTGCCCACAGCTAGAACAGGATGGAGCAGAAATGCATCCTAGGTACTTTCACCTCCCAAACCTCTATCTCCCTTTTTTTTTCTTTTCTTTTTTTTGGCCGTGCCCATGGCGTGCCTAAGTTCCTGGGTCAGAGATCGAACCCACGCTATACGACTGGAAATCAACAACAGAGATCGAACCCACGCCACAGCCGTAACCAGACAATGCCAGATCCTTAAGCTGCTGGCCCACGAGGCAACGCCTCCTCAAACTTGCTCTTTGTCTATGAGCTGCACAGCACGTACCCAACCCAGCCTATGGCAAAGGACTTAGATCCACATCCAAACAGATGATAATTTGAACAAAAAGTACCTGCCACCATCAATATAAGCAGATGCTGTTGTGACGAATAAAATGCCCATTTCTTAAAAGCGTTAAGAAAGTCATATCATCTTTCTGTTCTTACACGTGTTCCTCAATCAGGAGACTCTAAAAGTACAAGGCAATTCTACGGACGGCAACGGGGATGGGAAGAGGTCCAGAAAAATCTTTTGTCTCAAAAAAGAGGAGTCTCATTATCTCAAAAGATAGGGAGACCCTGCTACAGATTTGAGGTCAGTTCAAATCCTGCAACGTCCTTTCTGAGTCTCCCTGCTTTTCATGCTGGCTCTTTACCCGCTGAAAAGGTTAATGAAAAGGCTCTGAAGCCGAAATAAAAACAAAGCAAACACATCCCACCAGCGATGTCTAAGGATTTTCCGGCTAGTGCCAGAAGCCCTTCACCTCAAATTCTTATGGTTAAGAAAATTGTGACAAATTAATCCTTCGAGTCTCTTCGACTTGGCTGCCGGTACTTTTTTTTTTTTTTTTTTTTGGCTGCACCCACAGAATGCAAAAAATTCCCCAGGGCCAAGGATCGAACCGGGACCACAGCAGCGATCCAAGCTACTGCCGTGACAACGCCGGATCCTTAACCCCCTGCCTGCGCCACAAGAGAACTCCCCGATTCCAGGTACTTTTAAAAGCTGTTTCGGCAGAATGATTCCCAAAGAAGCTCTAAATCTGAATGTCTCTAAATGTCTCTCGAGTCCCTATAAAAGTCCAGCAGCTGGGTGAACTCCGAGGGGCAGGTCCCCCACTGGTCCTCTATTGCACAGAGCTCCAAGAGGCATCGCGCCGAACCGGGCCTGCGGGTGGGCTGCTCCCCCCGCCTCCCTGGACAGCACACTTACCCCTTCCCTCTTGACCGGCTCCTGGGGCTCCATCTTGGCTCTGGAAGTGCAGAGTTCTGCTTATTTCCCTTCAGCCAAAATAACAAATGCACTGGATGGCGAGAAAAGACATTCTGGCTGTACTTTGGCCGGGCCAGGTAACAGCCAATAGCATTTTTATAGGCAGTCTCAGCCAGAATAACCCTTTCGGGAACCTAGAGGTGGGTCTTGTTTTCGCTTCTTCTTTTAAACGAGATGTCTGGGGTCTGGCTCAGCAAGTGGGCACCCCCCAGGGACCGCAGGCACCGTGCCTTCCTGATTGGGACAGTCTGAGGCATTTCCTTACTGAAAGCCTCCACTAGTCAGGCTCGTGGTGAGTGACTGGAAGGGTTATTTCTGTCACAAACACATGGAAAGCAACAGGTGCCACCGACCCCACAACACACCAGGTAACACTGGGGCAAGGGATGGGGTCATCAGAGGCTTCTCAGGAGTGGTCCCTGCCAGGAAGCCTGCAGTCAACCGTCTCCACTGCAGAGTCGATTTTTTTTGCCATATTTGACCCTATGCACCGCTTTCTCGGAAAGCTGATTTTCCTTTTTAAGGAACTCAGGGTTGGCCTGGAGATGCGATTTTCTGTGCAATCATCCCTCTTGCAAAAGCAGTAAATATTTCAATTCCCTTTATCTGCAGGGCAGGGAAAGTGAGTCACCACCGTTTGACTGGGCCCTCCATGTGTGGCCAGGCCACTGTCGGCCCCCTGCGCTCAGCACGTGTTCAGCTGCCCCGGGGAACACAGGATCAAGTGGCCAAAATCCAGAGCAAAGTCCCACAAGACCCATAGGGTTTCATCTTTACTGGGCCTATTCCCTGCTTTATTTGCTGGGACCCAAACCAGTTCCTGGAGTCCCATCTTTCCTTCACCCACTTTCAAATAACAGTTGGGGGCGGGGCACTCACTATGTGTGGGGGGCTGGTCCTTACATCGGTGGAATTGTGACCAGGTGCCTCTGGGGGAGGCTTGGATGAGGGGGACAGTGTAATTAGCCTGTGTGCCCTGAGGGTGGTGTGTGACTCCCCATTCATATTGGGGTGGGGACAGGGGGGTGGGGTGGGGTGGGACCCTTCTCCTCCCGGTCCTCTCCCTTCTGTGTCACAGCCCTGATACAGCGATTTCCAACTAAGGTTTGGCCGAACCGGAGATTTCCAATTATTTCGAAGAGTTTTGAAAAATTCTCCAAAGAAAATGCACTTTAGTTGGGGGCAGGGGTACCGGATCCTGGCGAGGGAAGAGAAGGGTTCAGATTGCACACACACAAAAGAAATGTCAAAAGGCCGCCAGGCCAAGCGGAAGTCAGAGAAGGGGCCGGGGACACCCCTGCCCCCAGCCTCGCCCTCCCCGCCAGGAGTGGGGGTGGGGGCCCAGGGCCGGAGGGGGCTCTCCTGTCCCCAGTACCTGGTTCAGGCGGGTCCCGGGGCCTCAGGGACGCAGCCTTGGCATCACCAACGCCTCAGCGGCGGCGGGAGAGCAGCGCGGGGGTGGGGGGTTGAGAACGCCACCCAGCGCGGGGCCGCAGAGGCCCGGGGCGCCCAGATACTGGATGCTCAGCGGCCCCGCGGCCCCCGGGGTCCCCCTCCCCTCTGCCCTGGGCCTCCTCAGCCCAGGACCCTCCGCCCAGGACCCTCCGCGGCGGGCGCAGCGGCACAGGTCCCTGCCTTGGGGGCCTGGCTGGGCACCTAGGGCTCCGGTGGGCCTGGAACAGTTGGGAATCGGCCCAGAGACTCGGGGACTAACCTCTACCCAGGTCCTCGTTGTCCCCTGCCCGGTCTGTAGTCCTTCCCAATCCGGGGACCGGGCACTGCAGCCTCTGCTGCCATCAGGCCCGATGGGGTTGGGGGAAGGGGGTGTTCCTTTGACAGCAAATAGATCTGAGGGCTCAGAATGGGAAAAGGCCGCTGGTGGGAGGCAGGGACTGTCCCTGCTGGGGTCGTTCAGGAACCCAGCCTCAGGCTAACCTGAGGTGTGTGGCCTGGGCTTGCCTACTGCAGGGGTCCTTTCCTGATCTTGCCACGTGTATTTATTACCCATGGGAGCTGAAAACCCCATGGGTTTGTCTCACTTCCATCACCACCACCCCCATCTCTGTCTCCTCTGGACTAAGGGAATCTGTCCTTTGAAACCTGTTTTCGCCGTGGGGTTTAAAATGACAATAATAAACAACACTGATTAACCCAAGGACATTTTGGCTAATTGCACTTAGAGCAGGCCAAGGCGTGTCTCTGGAACACGCACCAGTGTTTCCAAGAAACCGACCTGTGTTTGAAACTATCTCTGATGAGAGCCAAAGAATCACTTTTAAAGTGAGAGGAGAGTGGCCAGACCCAAGTTCTGCCAGGACTTTCCTGACTTTCTCTTCCCACCTTCCATGCAGTTTGATTCTTTACAGGGAAATTCTATTAGAATTTTGTCATTGAGGGAGAAGAGGACCTGAAACCAATTTTCCTCATTCTGGGAGGGCTGTGTATTAGGTCCCCTCTACCCTCTCACAATGGGAAAAGCACTCGCTAAGAATCCTTGCTTGCCAAGGATTCTGACAGGATTTGGGTTCCAGATCTCAACTCCCAAATTGTTATTATCCATTCTAAATGTCATAGTTTGCATCTACTAACTCCAAACTTCCATGCTACCTTGCTCCCTCCCCCTTTCTCCTTGGCAACCGCAGCTCTGTTCTCCATGTCTTTGACTCTGTTTCTGTTCTGTAGATAGGTTCATTGGTACCATATTTTAGATTCCACATATAAGTGATATCATAAGGTATTTGTCTTTCTCTTTCTGACTTATTTCACTTAGTATGAGAACCTCTAGTTGCATCCATGTTGCTGCAAATGGCATTCTTTTGTTCTTTTTTATGGCTGAATAGTATTCCATTTGTTAGCACACAATTTTAGAAGATTATCAGAATCAGAAAACAGTGGTTATTCTAGGATATGAGATTATGAATGATTTTAATCCTGGCATATATTTACACTTCTATTTACTGAGTCTACTACTGTACCAGAGGAGGAATACAGCAGGGTGCAAAAATAAAAGTTGTCTGGTCTTCATGCGCCTTAGGCTCTAGTTGAGAAAGCAGACTTAAATCAGATAAATGCATTGAAGAATTTATAACTATAAAAGGGGTTCTAAAGAAGGGGGTTGGGTGCTGGTCAGGGAAGTTTTCGTTAAAAAAAGTGAGATTGTGCTGAAATGGGAAGGATGAGCTTACCTTAAAAAGGAGGGTGTGGGGAGGTGGAGAAAGCCTTCCACAGGGAACAGTATGTGCCAGGGCCCCGTGGTAGAAGCGAAATTGCAAAGTCGGGGGAGCTGAAGAGCACAAAGCAGAGAGGGACAGTGTATGGAAAAGGAGGGGTGGGTTGGCAGGACCAGACTATGTTTAGTCCTTGTGGACCACGATAAAGAACTTGACTTTGGTTTTAGGAGCAGAGAGAGGCGTTGAGTCTTGGAGAATGATCAGATTTGTGGGGTTTTTTTTTTGATCTCTTTAACATTTTTTTTTTTTGGTCTTTTCTAGGGCCACACCAGCAGCATATGGAAGTTCCCAGGCTAGGGGTCTAATTGGAGCTGTAGCCACCAGCCTACGCCACAGCCACAGCAACGCTGGATCCGAGCCACATCTGTGACCTATATCACAGCTCACGGCAACGCTGGATCCTTAACCCACTGAGCGAGGTCAGGAATTGAACCTGCAACCTCATGGTTCCTAGTCGGATTCGTTAACCATTGAGCCACAACGGGAACTCCAGATTTGTGTTTTTTAATTTTTTAATATTTTTTTGTCTTTCTATGGCCGCACCCATGGCATATGGAGGTTCCCAGGCTAGGGGTCTAATCGGAGCTATAGCCTCTGGCCTACGCCAGAGCCACAGCAATGCCAGATTCGAGCCGTGTCTGTGACCTACACCACAGCTGACGGCAATGCCAGATTGTTAACCCACTAAGCGAAGCCAGGGATCGAACCCACAACCTCATGGTTCCTAGTCGGATTCATTAACCACTGAGCCATGATGGGAACTCCCAAGATTTGGTGTTTTGTGTTTTTTTTTTTGGTCTTTTTGCCTTATCTAGGGCCGCACCCTCGGCATGTGGAGGTTCCCAGGCTAGGGGTCTAATTGGAGCTGTAGCTGCCGGCCTTCGCCACAGCCACAGCAACGCTGAGTCCAAGCCACATCTGCGACCTATACCACAGCTCATGGCAACGCTGGATCCTTACCCCACTGAGCGAGGCCAGGGATCGAACCCGCAACCTCATGGTTCCTAGTCGGATTCGTTAACTGCTGTGCCATGACGGGAACTCCAAGATTTGTGTTTTTTAAAGCTCACTGTGGCTGCCTAGAGGAGCTCAGATGAGGGACAAGAGACCAGTGGATTTGGGGAGGGGCAGAGAGCACCATGGTTCTTGGTCGCAGAGCAGATGAGGGAAGACGGTGACTCGGACTAGCGCGGTGGAGAAGGCTAGAGAATTCAAGGCGTGTGAGAGATACTTAGGATGTAAAACCGATAAAACTTGGTGATTGACACCAAGGAGGATTAACAGTTTTTTTTCCTATTACTGATATAATAAAACAAAACAAAAATGGTCTCTCTGAAAATAAAGTTTTTCAGAATTATAAAGAAAAGTTTATATAGGAAAAGTTAACCAGGATGTAAGACGTTGAATTAGTATCATAACGTAGGTTGGCGAGTCCCTGGGCTGTTCTAAGACCAGACAATGAGACCAGGACTTCGTGTCACTGCTGGTTTCATCTCTGCTAGGAATGTTCTGGAATATTCAAGTTTTACTGTGGGCCTCTATCTTACAGACCACTGTGGCTCTGCCAACCCACTCCCCATTTGCCCTTTTTCCTCTTCGATAATAACAGAATTGGGGGCGGGACCTGCGGCCCTGCAAAGGAAAAACTGTTTCCCATCAGTCTTGCAGCTGGCGTGGGCTTACAACAAAGTCTTTCTAATGGAATGTACTTGAAGGAGTCCTGGGCTGGCTTCTCAGAACCCTGCTGTCTTCTTGGTCCTTTCTGATATCCCGATGCAGTCACACTTGCTGGCCTACCCCAGCAGCACCAGATCCAAGCCGAGTCTGCAACTTACACTGCAGCTTGTGGCAATGCCAGATCCTTAACCTACTGAGCGAGGCCAGGAATCGAACCCACATTCTCTTGGATACTAGTTGGGTTCATTACTGCTTAGCCACAATGGGAACTCCTATGCTTGTTTACTTTAATTGACCATAGCCTGGATTTCCTGTCGTGGCGCAGCGGAAACGAATCCGACTAGGAACCATTTTAGGGTGCGGCCCTAAAATGACAAAAAATGAGACCAAAAAAAATTAATTGACTATAGCCTAAATCAGGTTTTATTTAAAATTTTTTAAATGTTGAAGTATAGTTGATCTACAATGTGTTAATTTTTGCTGTATAGCAAAGTGATTCAATTATATATATAATATACACACACACACACACACACTTTTAAAAATATTATTTTGGAGTTCATATTGTGGCACAGCGTAAAAGAATCCGACTAGGAACCATGAGGTTGCAGGTTCGATCCCTGGTCTTGCTCAGTGGGTTAAGGATCCGGGATTGTCATGAGCTGTGATGTAGGTCACAGATGTGGCTCGGATCCCGCATTGCCGTGGCTGTGGTGTAGGCCAGTGGCTGCAGCTCCGATTGGATCCCTAGCCTGTGAACCTCTATATGCCGCGGGTGCGGCCCTAAAAAGACAAAACAAAACAAAAAGCATGGCAATTTGGGGACCATTTCTGTAAGGGCTGAGAGCCCTCCACACTCAAAAAAAAAAAAAAAACCAATTATTTTGCATTATGGTTTATCATAGTGATGCCAGAAAGAGCTTACCGGAATCCAGGTTCTTGTTCATGCAGCCAAAGAATTAAGTTCACGAATGCACAGGCAGCAAGCAGGCAAAGTTTTTATTACAGGAAAACAAATAGCTCCCAGGACAGCTGGGAGGGGGGAGAAGAGTACCCCCCACATTCTGTTGTCTTATAGGGGTTTTTAATCCCTTAAAGATGGGGGGACCAATGTGGGGTCCAGAAAGAGGTGGTTTTCCCCCATTGGCCTTGCCCAGTTACCTATATCTGTCCTCATCCAATAGGGCCCTTCGAGGTGGAAACGTCCCAAAAGTCTCATAGTCTCTTTGCCCTTTTCTTCCTGTAAACTGAGGCACAGGGGCTTAGAGATTAATGTCCATCTGGGCGAAGGTACACACCCCATAGTAAACTGGGCCTGTGCGGGTGTTACTTCCTGGAGCCCTTAAGCCCCAAATATTGATCAATAACCACATCAAAGAATACATCGAAACTCATGCTCGTACACAGACTACCTGAGTTAGTATTCTGCCTTAATTGGACATTTGTTGACTAAAAAAACGCGTAACCTGAAAGCTGAGAGTTAAGTTTTATTTGGGGCAAAATGAAGACAGAAGCCCAGGAGGCAGCATCTCAGGTGGTAGCCCCGAGAAACCGCTCAAAGGCGGTGAGGGAGGAGCCGGGATAAACTGGAGTTCTGGCAACAAAGGGCAGGGAGCAGGAACAAAAGAGGCCTGGGCTCACTGAAACCCTCCCTTTGATATGCACCTCCGCTCTCAAGCTCTCAGGGCCGGTACCCTGAGCTGTCACAGCCTGCACGGCTCTCACGACTCTCACGCTTGCAGACATTCTTTATCCTTGACTACAGGCGGGGCTGAAATACCACCCAGGAGGAGACGGGGGACGGCAGGATGTGATCGAGGTGGGGGGGAGGTGCAGGCAGCACACACACATTTTGCAAAAGTTTGTTGCTGGTCTCCCGGAGGTTACTGTCAGGCACAAGGAGCAGACCTCACCACTACGGATTTTAGTGTTTGTCTAGATACGAGGAGATGCAAGAATTGGGCACATAAAATCTTCTCCTAAAAATATCTGACTATCTGAAGACCTGTTCTTCCAGTTTTCCCAGAG
>PVHT021183551.1:1163471-1184357 GCA_004024745.2 Catagonus wagneri
GGGGGGTGCTGTGGCTTTGCAGCTGCAGTGGCTCATGTTTTACTCCACGTAGAGGCTGATGGCAAGTGCCAAGCTTCAGTTAACACATTGAATATAGTTCTTTGTGGGATATAGTAGGACCTTGTCGCTTGCCTGCTCAATGTATAATAGCTCACGTCTGCTAACCCAACCTTCTGGCCCCCAGCCCCCTCCCGTTGGCAGCCACAAATGCGCTCTCTGTACCTGTGACTGTTTCTCTTTCATAGGCAGGTTCATCTGTGTGTGTGTATATATACTTTTTTTGGTGTTTTTAGGGCAGCAGTCGAGGCATATGGAAGTTCCCAGGCTAGAGGTTGGACTGGAGCTATAGCAGCCAGCCTACGCCTCGGCAATGCTAAGATCTGAGCCGCACCTGCAACCTACACCACAACTCATAGTGATGCCGGATCCTTAACCCACTGAGCAAGTCCAGGGATCGAGCCCACATCCTCATGGATACTAGTCGGGTTCCTTACCACTGAGCCATGATGGGAACTCCTGTGTCATATTTTTAAAAATATTATTATTATTACTTTATATTGTTATATTAAATATTACTTTATTAAATATTATTATTATTACTACAGTAAAATATTAGTATTATTACTTTTGGCATGTAGAAGTTCCTGGGGCAGGGATCAAACCCTGACCTGAGCCACAGCATGACAATGCTGGATCCTTAACCAGCTGGGCCACCAGGGAACTCCACGTCATATTTTAGATTCCACATATAAGTGATATCATATGCTATTTGTCTTTCTCTTTTTGACTTCGCTCTAAATCAGCTTTTAAACTGTGATGAAATGGCTGTCTACCAGAAGCAAATGGCCTAAGGACCCTCATGTTAAAGGAGAAAGCCAGAACCCCCCCAGCTGCTGGGTGTAAGTGTCAGTGGAGGTTTACCTCGGCTGCTGTTTTCATTTGTTTTTGTTTGAATTCCGATTTTTTCTATCTTTTTGTCATTTTTAGGGCCGCACCCGCGGAATACAGAGGTTCCCAGGCTAGCGGTCTAATCGGAGCTGTAGCCGCCGGCCTACACCACAGCCACAGCAACACGGGATCCAAGCCGCGTCTGCAACCTACACCACAGCTCACGGCAATGCCGGATCGCGTTAACTCACTGAGCAAGGCCAAGGATCGAACCCACAACCTCGTGATTCCTAGTCAGATTTGCTTCTGCTGCGCCACAATGGGAACTTCTGTATTCTGATTTTTAAATTGCATGGGTTCCAAGTGGTCTGCCCCAACACACTTTTCCCCTTAAAGCCTGGTAATAATTATTATTATTATTTTTTGCTTTTTAGGGCCACACCCACAGCATATGGAGAGGTTCCCAGGCTAGGAGTCGAATTGGAGCTACAGTTGCCAGCCTACGCCACAGCTACAGCAATGCGGGATTTGAGCCACATCTGTGACCTACACCACAGTTCAAGGCAATGCCAGCTCCTTAACCCACTGAGCGAGGCCAGGGATCGAACCCGCAACCTCATGGTTCCTAGTTGGATTAGTTTCTGCTGCGCCACGACAGAAATTCCAAGCCCTGTTATTTCTTGATGGGCCATGCTACAGAACGTGGGGTTCTTTAGGAACCTGTGTATGACATCACAGCAGAAGTGCTGGCACGTACCTCAGAGGGCACAAAAGGAGGCTGCAGCCAGGAGCAGCGTGTGTGCAGATGGCTTGATTGGAGGGAGGAGGGCAGGAGGGCAGGAAAGCACTGGGTCATCCCTATTCCAGGTTTAGATAAGGACGGGGTAATTAGCAGGTCCCTGGCTTGCATCCAGCTGTCCACACAGGCAGTGCGCTTGGGACAGGGATCCTATAGGTTGACCCAAGACTACCCAAGCCCAGTGCCTGGTGGGGCCAACCGCCACCTCCCACCCCCCGCCAACCTGACCCAAGCCTGGTGATTTCTGGCCGTGGGAACCCAGCTCTGCAACGTGAAGGAGGAAGGAGCGAACATGCTTGATCCAAGTGAAGTTTCTTGCTCCGCAGGCTAGTTCCAGACTCATTATTGAAACAGGCCCAAGATTTTATCAGATGCTGTCAAGGCAGAAAGGCTACCGATCATGCTGACACACCTGGTGAGTAAACTTTGGAGATGATCAAGGTGCCTACGTTTTCTTTGTAAGAGCAGAATTTGACCTCACCTATCAGTGCACTCAGAGGAGTGACCCTTGAGAATCACGGACAGAATGCATGAAAACCAGGGGGTCACAAGGCTCCTCGGGGACCCAGGTGGCTTCTGTTGGTTACACATTACCCTGGGGAGACAACTGTTTGTTTGTTTTTTTAAGCTGGTAAAAACATAAAACAAAATTAACCATTTTTAGGTATACAGTTCGGTAGTGTTGAGTATACCCACTGTTGTACAACCAATCTCCAGAACTTTCTCCTCTTGCCAAACTACGCCCTGTAACCACTAAAGAACAGCTCCCCTCCAGCCCTGGCAACCTCCATTCTACTTTGAACTGGACCACTATGACTATTTTTTCTTTTTTGGCTGTGTCTGCAGCACATGGACATTTCCGGGCCGGGGATCGAACCCACGCCACAGCTGCAGCCCAAGCTACAGCAGTGCCAATGCCGGCTCCTTAACCTGCTGCATCGCAAGGGAACTCCCTTTTATTTTTTAAAAAGATTTATTGGAGTGTAGTTGATTTACAACGTTGCGTTAGTTTCAGGTATACAGCAAAGTGAGTCAGCCATACATAGACACATAGTCACTCTTTTCTAGATTCTTTCCCCATCTAGGTTATTACAGAATACTGAGCAGAGTTCCCTGTGCTACACAGTAGATCCTTGTTAGCTATCTGTTCTATATATAGTTGTGTGTATATGTTGATCGCAAACTCCTCGCCTGTCCTTTCCCTCGGCAACTGTAAATTTGACTTGGAGATCTGTGAGTCTGTTTCTGTCCTGTAAATAACTTCGTTTGTATCTTTTTCTTTTTTTGAACTTGACTGCTTTAGTTGTATCATTATAAGGGGAATCCTTATTTCACTTTGCATAAGGTGCTCAAGATTCATCATGTCGTGAGCAAGGACGTGGAGAAATTGAAACTGATGCAGTTTGCTGGTGGGAATGGAAAATGGGGCAGCTGCTGTGGAAAACAGTTTGGTGGTTCCTGGAGAAGTTAAACATAGAATTACCATATGACTCAGCAATTCTATTCCTAGAGGGTTTTTTTTTTTTTTTTGGCGGCACTCGTGGCATATGGAAGTTCCCGGGCCAGGGACTGAACTCTCACTTCAGAGCGACCCACCCCTCAGCAAGAGACAACACCAAGTCCTTAACCTGCTGCATTGCAGAAGGAACTCCTAGATGGATTTTAATTCCCAAAGAATTGGGAACTAGCAAGCAAATATCTGTATATACAGGTATTCATAGCAATACTACTCGCAATAGCCAGAAGGTAGAAACAGCCCACGCCCGTCCACCAGTGGATAAACAAATTGTGATATTCACACACAACGGATGATGCAGCCCTAAAGAGAAATGCAGTACTGATACAAGCTCCATGAGCCGAGAAAACATTAGGCTAAGTCAAAGAAGCCAGGCACAAAAAGGTCATATAACACATGATTCTATTTATATGAGAAATTCAGGAAAGGGAAATCCATGGAGACAGAAGGCAGACTGTGGTTGCCATGGGCTGGGGGGCAACGGGAATGGGGAATGACTGCCTCGGCGGGTGTGGGCTTTCTCTCGTGGGGGTGATGAAAATGTTTTGCGACTGGATAGAGTGGTGATTATACAACATTGTGAATGTCCTAAATGCCACTGAACTGCACATTGTAAAAAGGTTAATTTTTTTCTTTTTGTCTTTTTAGAGCCACACCCAAGGCATACGGAGGTTCCCAGGCTAGGGGTCCAATAGCCGCCAGCCCTATTCCACAGCCACAGCAACGTGGGATCCCAGCCACGTCTGCAGCCTACACCACAGCTCATGGCAACACCGGATCCTCAGCCGGCAGAGTGAGGCCAGGGATCGAACCCGCATCCTCATGGATGCTAGTTCATTAACCGCTGAGCCAAGGCAGGAACTCCAAAAGGTTAATTTTATGTTATGTGAATTTCTCCTTAATTCACATAACACAAAACACTTAATTAACACAACACTGAATTCACAGCATTAGCGGGGACTAGATGCTGACGTACTCCATGATGGGAGGAAGAGCCCGCCTCTTTCTGACTCTGTGGTTAGCGGTTTCATGTTAATAGTGTCAAAGGATAATTTTCCCCAAAAGGTAAAAAGTAGGGCTCTTTTTTTTCCTTCCAGTTTTAATGAGATGTAGTTGACATAGAGCACATAAACTCATATAATATGAGTTTAAGGGACACAGAATAATGATTTCACTTACATACATCAAGAAACAGTCACCACAAGAAGTTTAGTGAGCACCCATCATCTCATAGAGACACAAAATTAAAAATCTTTCCCTCGTGGTAGGAACTATGAGGATTAACTTTCAACAACTTTCATATATAACACACAGTGTTATAGCTATTATGTACGTTCCGCCGCAGTCCTGATTTCTTTTTTATATGTTTAAATGATTTTTAATTTTTCCATTATAGTTGGTTTACAGTGTTCTATCAATTTTGTACTGCACAGCAAGGTGACCCAGTCACACATACATGTGTACATTCTTTTTTCTCACGTTATCCTGCTCCATCACAAGTGACTAGATATAGTTCCCGGTGCTCTATAGCAATATCTCATTGCCTATCCATTCCAAATGCAATAGTTTGCATCTATTAACCCCAGATTCCCAGTCTATCCCACTCCCTCCCCCTCCCCCTTGGCAGCCACAAGTCTGTTCTCTAAGTCCATGAGTTTCTTTTCTGTGGAAAGGTTTATTTATACCGTATATTAGATTCCAGATATAAGTGATAGCACATGGTATTTGTCTTTCTCGTTCTGACTTACTTCATTTAGTATGAGAGTCTCTAGTTCCGTCCATGTTGCTGCAGATGGCATTGTTTTGTTCTTTTTTATGGCTAAGGAGTATTCCTAGTACTTATTTCTTTCATAATTGGAAGTTTGTACCTTTTGGTTGCCTTCCTCCTGTTCCCCTCCTCCTGCCTCTGGTACCATAAATCTGATCTCTTTGTCCACCAGTTGGTCTGTCTGTCGTTTCTGAAGTATAAGTTAATCCTCATAGTTCTTACCTGCAGCACTGTCTTAGCTCCCGGTACACAATGCAGTAATTCTCTTTCTATACATTTCAACATGATCACCACAATTAGTTACCCTATGCCACCATACAAGACTATTACATAGTTTTTGACGATTTTTCCCATACTGAACATTTCATGCCTGTGACTCATCTATTTTGTAACTGGACGTTTGTACCTCTTAACCTCCCTCACCTGTCTCTCTCCTCCTCCCACTCCTCTCTCCTCTGGCCACCGACCGTTTGCTGTCTGTATCTATGACTCTGATGGTCTACTACGTTTTTCTTTCTTTTTTGGCCACCCCGTGGCATATGGAGTTCCCAGGCCAGGGATTAGAACTGAGCCACAGTTATGACTTAGGCTGCAGTTGAGACAATGCTGGGTCCTTTAACCCATATCCCCAGCTGGGGATCGAACTTGCACCCATTTTGTTGTGCCACAGTGGGAACTCCTACTTTGTCTTTTCAATTCCACATATAAGTGAAATTGTAGAATATTTGACTTTTTCTGACTTATTTCACTTAGCGTTAGTACCCTCTAGTTCTATCCATGGTGTTGAAAATGGCAAGATTTCAGGAGTTCCTGTCGTGGCTTGGCAGTAATGAAACCAACTGGTATCCATGAGGTTGCAGGTTCAATCCCTGGCCCCACTCAGTAGATTAAGATTCCGGTGTTGCCATGAGCTGTGGTGTAGGTCGCAGACAAGGCCACAGATTTGGCCTTGCTGTGGCTGTGTCACAGGCCAGCAGCCTGAAGCTCTGATTTTTTTTTTTTTGCCTTTTGTCATTTTATGACTGCACCTGCGGCATGTGGAGTTTCCCAGGCTAGGGGTCTAATCGGAGCTGTGGCCACTGGCCTGCGCTGCAGCCACAGCAATGCAGGATCCGAGCCGCGTCTGCAACCTACACCACAGCTCACGACAACGCCGGATCGTTAACCCACTGAGCAAGGGCAGGGATCGAACCCGCAACCTCATGGTACCTAGTCGGATTCGTTAACCACTGCGCCACGACGGGAACTCCTGAAGCTCTGATTTGACCCCTATCCTGGAAACCTCCATATGCTGCAAGTTAAGTCCTAAAAAAAAAAAAAAGGCAAGATTTCATTCTTTTTTTTTTTGTCTTTTTTAGAGCTGCACCCGCGGCATATGGAGTTTCCCAGGCTAGGGGTCAAATTGGAACTGCAGCTGACAGCCTGTACAACAGCCACAGTGGCATAGGATCCAAGCCGCTTCTGCGACCTACACCACAGCTCACGGCAATGCTGGATCCTTAACCCACTGAGTGAGGCCAGAGATTGAACTTGCATCTTCATGGATATTAGTCAGATTCGTTTCCACTAAGCCAAGACAGGAATTCCCAAGATTTTATTCTTTTTAATGGCTGAGTAGTATTCCAGTGTGTGTGTGTGTGTGTGTGTGTGTGTGTGTGTGTGTGTAAAACACTTCGTCTTTATCTATATATATATATATATATATATATATATATATATATATATATATATATATATGTCAGTGGACCCTTGGGTTGCTTTCTTATCTTGGCTATTGTAAATAATGCTGCAATGAACATAGATAGGGTGCATATGTCTTTTCAAATTAGTATGTTCCTTTTCTTTGGATAAAGAAACAGGAGTGGGATTGCTGGATCATATGATAGTTAATTTTTTTGTGTGTGTCTTTTTAGGGCTGCACCTACAGCATGTGGAGGTTCCCAGGCTAGGAGGGTCGAATTGGAGCTGTAGCCACCGGCCTACACCACTGCCACAGCAACGCAGGACCTGAGCCATATCTGTGACCTACACCACAGCTCATGGCCATGCCGGATCCTTAACCCACTGGGCGAGGCCAGAGATCGAACCCACATCCTCATGGATCCTAGTTGGGTTCGTTAACCACTGAGCCACGAAGGGAACTCCAGTTAATTTTTTAAAGAAACTTTCATACTATTTTCCACAGTGGCTGCCCCAATTTACATTCTTTTTTTTTTTGGTCATTTTTTAGGGCTGCACCTGTGGCATGTGGAGGGTCCCAGGCTAGGGGTCTAATCGGAGCTGTAGCTGCCAGCCTACGCCACAGCCACAGCAATGCGGGATCCTAGCCGCATCTGCGACCTACACCACAGTTCATGGCAACGCCGGATCATTAACCCACTGAGCAAGGCCAGGGATCGAACCCGCAACCTCATGGTTCCTAGTCAGATTCGTTAATGGCTGAGCCATGATGGGAACTCCCCAATTTACATTCTCACCGACTGTGCAAGAGCTCCCTTTTCCCCACATCCTCATCAACATTTATTTCTCGTCTTTTTGATAATAGCCACTCGGAAGGACGTGAGGTGGTCTTGATTTGCATTTCCCTGATGATTCGAAATGGTGAGTATCTTTTCATGGGCCTGCTGGCCATCTATATGTCTTTGGAAAAGTGTTTATTCAAGGCCTCTGCCCATTTTTTAATTGGCATAGCTGGGGGTTTCAGATGCTGGATTATGGGAGTTCTAACACCGGTTACCTACAACTTACAGAACTGCAAGCTCGCAGAGAGTACAAAGGCAGAGCCCTGTACCAGCAGGAAGCAAGCTGTAAGCAACGCACGACTTTCCACTGAAGCACACATTTTTTTTTCCCCTACGGTTGTTTGAAAACTTGACTTCGGTGGGAGCATCATCGGTATCAGTAAAGGCTGTAAATCAATGCCACCCACCCTAGTCTGGTCCGTCACTGAATAGCTACAGTAGAACATAGAACATAGCTCCACCCGATGCCCCAGGACCAGATCTTACATCTCCAGCCTGGGATCCTTCTTTTTCCTGCCATGCCCTCAGCATGTCAAGTTCCCCAGCCAGGGATTGAACCTGTGCCACAGCAGTGACCCAAGCCCTTGCAGTGACAATGCCAGACCCTTAACCCACTGTACCACCAGGGAACTCCCACAACCAGGGGGAGTCATCAGCCCCATGGGTGCTGCCCAGCCACTCAAGTTCGCCTCAAAGTCAAACCATGCAAGCATCAGCCCACACTCTGGAAGCCCCCGGAACCAGAGTTCCTCCAGGCCTTGCCGATGCATGGACCGGCAGCAGCCACCTCACTTGGGACCTACTACAAACACAGACTCTTGGACTCCCCGCCCAGACCTGCTCACTCAGAACCCCAGGTGGTTTGGCTCTCATGAAAGTCAGAAGCACTGCTCTGTGCTTCTCCTGAATGTGGCATCCAGGCTTTTTCCCTTGGTGCCCAGCGCCAAGGTCTCCCGATCCGTGTCCGGCCAGGCCAGACTTACCCCGTAGGCTGACACGGTATCCGAAGCACTTTCATAGTCATCCATCTGGGTGCTGGTCGGCTAACTTCTGACGGCACCTGCTCTCCGAAGACTCTCCACGCTCCCTGTCTGCTTTTCCTCGTGGGGTGGTGGCGCAGAGACAGGGAAGAACGCGGGCTGCTGGTGTTTGAGAAACTCTCCCAGATGCAACAGGCTCAGACAAATCCAAGAATTCACTGTGTGCTGGAGAGGGGAGAAGTTACAGAAAAGGTCTGAAGACGGAAGGGTCTGCTCCCAGGACCAACATAATGGTCCTGAGAAATTCCCCACGTTTGTTAAACAGGGGCTGCCCAACAGGAGTGTGAGACTTTTCCCTCCCAAGGGCCATCTGGAGCTGGGCCTGGGGCACTAGAAACAGAGGGGAGGAACCAGCTGTGGGGGGTGGGGCTGGGAGTCCTTGGTCTTCAGTAACCCAAGAACACGGCTACCTGATAATAATCACAGCTGGGGCTTGTAAGAGCTTTTCTCTGGCTCAGGCATGGTACTAAATACTGGGTCTCATTTCAGTCTCATTATTATCTCCATTTTAGATGAAATCGGAAACTAAGAGAGGTCACAACTATTTGCCCAGAGTGACGTGAGCAATTAGGAATGGCTGAGCCATGGTTTACCCAGTTTCTCTCCTTCCAGGACTTCACGGTTCACACGCTCGGTGGTTTGGGCTCACCTGTCTCCCCTGACCCCTTTCCTTGGACCATGGCTTGTCTGCCAAGACATGACTGGGTGAAAGCATGGCTGCTTTCATCAGCATCACTTTACCACTCCCAGGAGACGGGTCCAGAAAGATGTAA
This sequence comes from Catagonus wagneri, assembly GCA_004024745.2. Classification (NCBI taxonomy): domain Eukaryota; kingdom Metazoa; phylum Chordata; class Mammalia; order Artiodactyla; family Tayassuidae; genus Catagonus; species Catagonus wagneri. Next base: position 1,172,778 of record PVHT021183551.1, read on the forward strand.
GTTGCAAGTGTCTACTGGGGAAAAATAGCACAATGTAAGAGCTGTGAGTTGAGTTTTATTCGGTGTCTTACTGAGGACTTCAGCCCGGGAGACTGCCCCTCAGAGGGCTCTGAGAAACTGTGCCAAAGAGGTCTTGGAGGAGCTAGTATGTATATAATGGGTTTTTTGGGGGGCACTGGGAAATACATGTAATCAAGCATGCAGCCTAGAAAGAGATTACTGCTGTTCACAAAAACTAGATATCTCCAGTTAATGATTTTACTGTTTTGCTATTTAGAGGAAGGTGCAAGAAAACCTGGGGTCATCAAAATTCTTCCTTAGATAAGCATCTTAACCACCCAGGGCCCCGGTAGAATGTTTCTTCCTGAATTCCTTTCAGGCTGCGCTATAGGTCAGGGGCCAGTGACTGCACCCTTGTCGAACGGGATAGTGGGCAACATTGTTTTGTTTCTGCAAGTAACTTCTAGATCTTGGCAAGATCTTCCAAGAAACGCTCAACATTCTTTCACCGAAAGCGTCAAGTAACAGTTCACGCCCAAAACTCTAAATCCTTCACTTCCGGATCCTCGTCTCACTGTGTTTACGAACCCAAAACTGTGATGTCATGGTCCTTGCTCAATCCCAAGGCCACTGAAAGACACACCTTAAACCAGACTTCAAAAATACCACTAAGTGTCCCGCTAAATGTCCCTCCCCCTCTGAGGCCCTACTAAGGCCACTGTTGGCAGCACTTCTCTTACCCTGCAAGCTTTGTCTGATCAACAGACAGGGCCGGGGACTCAGGCAGCCACTTGGGGCTGCCAAATGTAGTACGAGCTCAGTCAACATTAGCTGTTAGCTCATAACAGTGTCCTGACCCCATAACACCAGACAAGACTTTTCTTCACGGCTTCGGCTCCAGTAAGTGATCCTGAGGGGTTTTGTTGTCGTTGCTGTTGTTTTTTTTTTGATCCACATGCTTCCTTCAGAAAGTGGTTCGCCTCTTCCCCCAAACTTCTAACTTTTCAAAGGTGAAAGTCTTAAACCCCAGGCACGTGCTCATCTGGCCCCGAGAGAGGGTCTAACTTTGTGCCCAGAACCAGGCAGGCTCTGGGGGAACAGGCCCTGTAGAGCGGTCCCCGGAATTTTGGTTTCTTTGAATACCACGGTGTTCCAGAGTTCTGTTTAGAAGGCCATGGAGCTGAAGGAGGCACAGAAGTGGGAAGCCAAACAAGAAGGGGAAAGGGGGGAGTTCCGGTCGTGGAGCAGCAGAAACGAGTCTGACTAGGAACCATGAGGTTGTGGTTCGATCCCTGGCCTTATTCACTGGGTTAAGGATCTGGGCATTGCTGTGGCTGTGGTGTAGGCTGGCAGCCGTAGCTCTGATTAGACCACTAGCCAGGGAACCTCCATATGCCACGGGTGTGGCCCTAAAAAAAAGCAAAAAAAGGGGGAAAGGAGGGACTTTCCAGGGAGAGGGAACAGCATGGGACAATATGGAACAGCATTGTGATAATGCAATTTATAATAAGAAATATATGTTTGGTTTTTACCCACTCCTAGCACATAGATCCTAAAATACTTAGAATTTCCTCAGTGTTTGTTATGTCAATGAGGTGACTTTTGGAAGAGCCCCTAGGTAAGCAAAGCCTGGGGCTGGTTGCCAGGGGAACCAACCCGATGAGGTGATTGGGGGGCTGGAACTTTCAGTCCCATCCCACCAAGCTCCTGGGAGGAGGGAGGGGCTGGAGGTTGAATCAGTCACAAGTGGCCATGGTTTCATCAATCATATAATGAAGGCGCCATAAAAAGGAGTAGTAGTTCCCATTGTGGCTCAGTGGACTAAGAACCCACCTAGTATCCATGAGAATGCGGGTTCGATCCCTGGCCTCGCTCAGTGGGCTAAGAATCGGGCGGTGTAGGTCACAGATGGGGCTCAGATCTGGTGTTGCTGTGGCTGTGGCTGGCAGCTGCAGCTCCAATTTGACCCAAAGCGGCAGCGGCGGGGGGGGGGTCTTGTAGGATTGAGCCCTTCACCCTCCACCTGTGGGTCTGATGCTGTCCCCAGGTAGATAGAGTCGAATTGGAGGACGCCCAGCTGGCCCTACAGTGTTGGGCTTGGGAAAAAGCACACACATCACCGGCATGGAAGGGCGTGTTTCTTGCTGGGGAGAAGAGGGTGGAGGGATCGCCTGACAGGGGCACAGGTTCAGGCCAGTGGGGTCCTGGGGGCACCCCAGGGGTTTGGGTTATTCCCTGCAGCTTCCAGAATTCTTTGGACCGGTACCTGGCCAGACCGCGCCCTGGGTGCGTGCGGGGCCTCCCCAGGCAGGATGAGGAGGCTGATGGAAAGGTCAGGGAAGAGGGGAGGAAGGGTCACGGAGGGGAGACAGGACGGACCTAGGAGAGGCTCACAGCACCCATGGGGACAGAGGCTGTCGGCAAGGCGCCTCGGCACCGGCCGGGAGAGGCCTGGGCCCTTTTCTCACAGATGTGCGCATAGCATCTGGTTCAGAGAGCAGCCAAAATACCTCCAAAGCGGTCGCCTGGAAGCAGCGGGACAGGGCACGGCTAATTTTGTGCTGTTTAAGTTGGTGCATGTCACATTCTAATAACAAAATTTTTTTTTGTCTTTTTGCCTTATCTAGGGCCGCACCCACGGCATATGGAGGTTCCCAGGCTAGGGGTCTAACAGGAGCTGTAGCCGCCGGCCTTCGCCACAGCCACAGCAAGGTGGGATCCGAGCCGCGTCTGCAACCTACACCACAGCTCACGGCAACGCCGGATCCTTAACCCACTGAGCAAGGCCAGGGATCGAACCCGCAACCCCATGTTTCCTAGTCAGATTCGTAAAGCACTGAGCCACGACAGGAACTCCCTAATAACAAAATTAATATAAAAAAGATGCAAGTCACTCCTAGGGGCTAGTCAGTGTATTTTAATTAATTAATTAATTATTTTTTTTCTTTTTCGGCTGCACTTGGGGCACATGGAAGTTCCCAGGCCAAGGAGAGCTGCAGCTGCGGCAACACCAGATCCTTAACTCACTGCACTGCAGCAGGAACTACATCAATTGTTTTATTTTTTTTTAGGGCCACAGGTGCGGCACTTGGAAGTTGCCAGGTTGGTGTCAAATTGGAGCTGCAGCTGCCAGTCTACACCACAGCCACAGTAATGCCAGATCCGAGCTGGGTCTTCGACTTACACCGCAGCTAGAAGCAATGCCTGATCCTTAACCCACTGAGCGAGGCCAGGAATCGAACCCTCATCCTCATGGAAACTAGACAGGTTGATTTCCGCTGAGCCACAACAGGAACTCCAATGTATTTTTAAATGAAATAATTACATTGTCTTTCTTATGGTTATTTTTAAATTAAATAATTAAGACTTTCTTATGGTCTATGTGGGAAAATAATCTGAAAATGAATGGATGTGTGTATATGTATAATTGAATTCCTTTGTCGTACAGCAGAAATTATCACAACATTTTAAATCAAGTATAATTTAACAAAATAAAAAAAATAAAACTTAAACCCCCAAATTTTTTAAAAAGACAGTTTTTTTAAAGAGCAGTTTAAAGTTTACAGCAAAATTCGGGGGAGGTACAGAGATTTCCCATGTACCTCCTGCTCCCACATGCCCCCCCCATTGTCAACACCTCCCATCAAGTGGCACACTTGTCACCCAGGAAAAGCCGGCACTGACACATCATGATCACCCAAAGTTCATAATTTGCATTAGGCTCACTCTTGGTGTTGGACATTCTGCGCATGTGGACAAATGTGTATTGCTACGTACCCATCATCATCATCATCATCATCGTGTCGTACAGAGCAGTTTCACTGCCTCAAACCCCCTGTGCTCCACCCCCTCCCCTCAGCCCCTGATCTTTTCATCGTCTCCTTAGTTTTGCCTTTTCCAGAATGGCACAGAGTTGGAATCACATAGCATGAAGCCTTTTCAGATTGGCTTCTTTCACCGAGTAAGGCATTTAAATTTCCTGCATATCTTTTCATGGCTTGATAGCTCATCGTGTTTAAGTGCTGACTGGTTGGATGGACCACGCTTCATTTGTCCATTCTCCTACTGAAGGGCATCTTGGTTACTTCTACAAACATCTGTGTGGAGGTTTTCGTGTGGGTATAGCTTTTCCACTCCTTTGGGTAAATACCAAGGGGCCTGATTGCTGATCACACGGTAAGAGTACATGCAGTTTGGTAAGACACTTCCGAGCTGTCTCGCAGACTGGCTGCTCTGTGTTGCACTCCCTCCAACAGGGAACGAGCGTTCCTGCTTCTCCACAGTCTCATCAGCATTTGGCCTTGTCAGTGCTCTGCATTTCGGCCCGTCCCCATAGGTGTGGGGTGGTGTCTCATTTTCATTTGTGTTACCCAATGACACACGGCATGGAGCATCTTTTCATACGCTTATTTACCATCCCTGTGTCCTGTCTGTCAAGGCACCTGTTAAGGTCTTTGGCTCATTTCTTAACCAGGTTGTTTTCTTATTGTTGAGTGTTAAGAGTTCACTGTATATTTTAGTAATAGTTCTTTAAAAGGGAGTTCCCGTTACAGTGCAGGGGAAACAAATCCGACTAGTATCCATGAGGATTCAGGTTTGATCCCTGGCCTCACTCAGTCGGTTAAGGATCTGGCATTGTCATGAGCTGTGGGGTAGGTCACAAGACGCGGCTTGGATCTGGCATTGCTGTGGCTGTGGTATAGGCCAGCAGCTGCAACTCTGATTCAGCTCCTGGACTTGGAACTTCAGTATGCCGAGGGTGCAGTCCTTAAAAAAAAATGCAAAAAAAAAAATTCTTTATCAGATATGTCTCCCCCACTCCTCACCCCAGTTTCACTGAGAAATAATTGACACATATCACCGTGTAAGATTAAGGTCTACAGCAGATGATGAGTTACATGTATTGTGAAATGATTACAGCAGGTTAACATCCTGGGAGTTCCCTGGTGGTCTAGTGGTTAGGACTTGATCTATCAAACCGATTCATGCATGCCACAGCCAAAAAAACAAAAAGACTAGTATGCATAGTCTCATATAGATACACAGATGTGTTTTTGCAAATATTTTCTTCCAGTCTGTGGCTCGTCTTCTCATTCTCTTGATAGTTAACATATTTTTGTTTCCTTTGTAGGGCTGCCCCTGCGGCATATGGAAGTTCCCAGGCTGGGATCGAATTGGAAATGTAGCTGCCAGTCTACACCACAGCTGTAGTAGCAATACCGGATCCCCGCTGCATCTGCAACCTATGAGGATTCACGGAGACAACATCAGGTCTTCAACGTGCTGAGTCACAACGGGAGCTCCAGTTGATATATTTTTAACTTTACAAAATTCGGACAGTGGAACAAAGAAACAAACAGCCCTTTGGGGAGCAAAGTTCCCAAGAAGTACAAGTTAAAAAAAAATAAAAAGACTTGAATGCCGAGGCTCCGAAGGTCTTGCACGACGTGACGCAGCCAGCTCTACTGACTGATTTTTTGGGAAGCTGTTCCCTTCAGAGAAAAGCAGCCCTTGGCCACCAGGGAGCCTTAGCTGCCTCGGCAGCGGGTCACTGGGGGCTGTGATAACATCGAGCAGGAGGTGAGACATGGCTGGCTGGTGGCTCGGTGCGGGTGTGTATCATGAGAGCTTTGCCCCAAGCCGTAGGTTCCTGGATCTGTGGACCCTCATGTGGGATGGGGACCTGGGAATCTGTATTCTAAACACCACCAGGAGTTCCCATCATGGCTCAGTGGTTAACGAATCCGACCAGGAACCATGAGGTTGCGGGTTCGATCCCTGGCCTTGCTTAGCAGGTTAAGGATCCGGCGTTGCCGTGAGCTGTGGTGTAGGCTGCAGACGCGGCTAGGATCCCGCATTGCTGTGGCTGTGGCCTAGGCCGGTGGCTACAGCTCCAATTAGACCCCGAGCCTGGGTTCCTCCATATGCCGCAGGTACGGCCCCAGAAAAGGCAAAAGACAAAAAAAATCAAAAAAACAAAAACACCACCAGCCCAGCGCTACCCCCCGCCCCTCACACCAGTGATTCTGTCAGGCAAACTCAGGAGAAGCTGGCTATGCCAGCCGGGTGGCCACCCACGGGACTACATTTGCCCACAGAGAGGGGCCCAGACCTCGTCTGCGGGGCCTGACTCTGGATCTGCACAGGCCAGGCCGGGCCGCCTGCCCACCGCTCTTTCCCTCCAGCCGCACACATCACAGGCAGTTCACCAAGCTCACAAAAGAAAAATAATTATTTTATTTAATTTAAAAGAGCAAGACTTTGGCCTTGACCCAGATGGTGGGTCAATTTCGTACCTGCAAAAACCCTCCCTCAATGACATTATGCCACATGTGACATCTGCAAAAACTGTTTTTCTTGTCGTGGACACATGGAGAGCTCTGTCTGCACCCTCAGCCCAGGCCACATGATAATCTTTATTAAAAAACAAAAACAGGGAGTTCCCGTTGCGGCTCAGTGGTAATGAACTGAACTAGTATCCATGAGGACGCGGGTTAGATCCCTGGCCTTGTTCAGTGAGTTAACAATCCGGTGTTGCCAAGAGCTGTGGTGTAGGTCGCAGACGCAGCTCAACCCCGTGTTGCTGTGGCTGTGGTGTGGCCGGCAGCTGCAGCTCCAATTCGATCCCTAGCCTGGGAACTTCCATATGCCGCAGGTGCAGCCTTAAAAAAACAAAAGCAAAACAAACAAAAAGCCAGCCAGACACAACTCAGAAACACAAAAGAGGGAGAATGTGCTTAGTAAGCCTGAGGAAAAGGCCAAGGTTCAAAAGCGCCTGAAAAGAGCGGGACTCGCGGGACTCACTCGGGGCACAGAACACACCGTAACAAAAGACCATAGGACCTGCTCTGGCTGAGGTCACACATCTGAGGCTGAGGGATGAGGGTGGAGAAACTTTAACTACGCTGACAGAGGAGGCGGGAGCCGGAGGCTGAGTGGAAAGGCAACGCGCTTTTGTCTTGTTCGGATCCGAGGCAAGGGCCACCCCAGGGCCGCAAGGATGAGACTTCATTCCCACGCATCCTTCAACTCTGCGCTCCCCCCACCCAGCTGGGCTGATTTGAGATGCGGCCCTTTGTAAGGTTCCGGCACCAGGCCGTGTCCCTCCCCTGCCCGCAGTAACACAGGCACCCGTCTGTAGGCGCCACCGGGGAGAAGGAGGCGGGATGGGGAGCAGAGGGAGGGAAACGTAAATACCCAGGTGCCACTTTGGGGCGGCGTGCGCAAGAGCCGCAGCACAGCCCCGGCATCACACCGCTGGAAGCGAGCCCTTGACTTAGAGACGCTCTTCTCTGAGCCCCGCCTCCATCTGCCGGTCCTTCCCAGCTGCAGCCAATCGGGGGAAACCTGAGTCTCCGTCCCGCCCAGTTGAGGCCACGCCCAGCGGGCGCCGAGGTTGCACTTTCTGAGCCAAGGCCTTTGGGGCCCCCTTCAGAGCGGATTTTATTCTAGCATCATCTCCGCCTCCGCCTCCGCCTCCCCTGTGGCCCCCACTCTAACTCAGCCGTGAAGCATTTTCTTTTTTGCAGCAAGCAGCGTCCTAATCTCTGCTCCACTCTAGAAGCTATCGTGCGAGTCTTTACCAGCCAGGTGCTGCTGGTGATTTGCTGTGACATCTTTAGGAGAGTCCAGACGCCCCTCACACGGGGCCATTTCTGTAAAGAGATTGCAGCTTTCTGTAGGGCAGTCCGGAGCTTTCTTTGAATCCTAAGGGGATGTTCACTTCTTGCGAATTCTCATAAAACCGTTTTTTTTCCTTTGCTTTTTAGGGCCACACCCTTGACATATGGACATCCCAGGCTAGGGGTCAAATCGGAGCTGCCAGCCTACACCACAGCCACAGCAACGTGAGATCCAGGCAGCGTCTGTGACCTACAGCACAGCTCACGGCAACGCCAGATCCCCGACCCACCGAGCGAGGCCAGGGATCGAGCCTGCGTCCTCAGGGATACTAGCCGGATTCCTTCCCGCTGCGCCACAACAGGAACTCCTCATAAAAACTTTTTAAAGAAGGAAACCTAGGAAGTTCCTTGTGGCACTGCGGATTAGGATCCGGTGTTGTCACTGCCGTGGCTCAGGTTGCTGCTGTGGCACAGGTTCCGTCCCTGGTCCGGGAACTTCCGCTTGGGTGCAGCCCCCCCACCCCACCCCCCGAAAAAAGAGTAAACCTGAGTGACAGTCGGGTGTCTGCAGGGACTCCCACAAGTGGTCCCTTTCTGTCCTGTTCCAGCCCTGGAACTGGAGAAGGGACCCTTATTTTAAGTGCCTGGTGGAGGCGGGAGTCTGGATCCCAGCCTGTGCTTGAAACTCCAATACAGTCTACACCAAGGGCTGGTAGCCCATAGAATCCGGGAGGCTCCGCGGAGACCAGCTGCCCTGAGCAGCTGTGTGGGGCTGTGCTCACGGTGGTCACCTCCTGGTTAAAGGTACTGCCCTTCTGTTGCCCAGCAAAGCTATCCAAGAAGAGCCAGGCTCGCAGGAGACGCTCTGACAAACCGGGAATCTGCTCCGTGGTACCTTGGTGGGGGCCGCGTCTCTGGTAGCCTGGCATTTTATTGAGGGTGGGTATCCAGTGGGCATGTCTCTTTGTGCTTTTCCATAGGCGTGGGTGCCTCCAACTGTAAACAGTGTTGTGTGGTCACAAGGCCCATGACCCGTCGGCCACCAGGCGGCGTGGCCGTGACCATATACCTCTGGTTTCCCTGAATCTCAGTGCCAGTCCTCGTGCACACGAACTTCCTCCTGTGCGGCGGAGGGAGGGGTCGTGCCTGAGGGTTGAGGAGGTAGATGAAGCCGAGTCCGCGCTGCTCCCCCACGGGGGTCAAAAGTCCCGACCGCAGAGGGTCACAACGCAGCGCCCCCCGCAGAGGGGGCCCCCGCGCCACCTGGCCCTGGGTGGCAGCACCTACGCACAGAGCTAGGAAGGGGGGAAGCTCAGGTGCTCAGAGGTTGGTCTGGGGCCCACCTGGGGCCCTGAGACTTGCCCGCCTTGTTGGGTGCGGAGGCCGTGGGGGGGCCCTCCTGGGTCTCGGGGGCAGGAGGCTGAGAGCGGCAGCAGCAGCAGCAGCAGGCCTGCAGGAGCCGGGTCCGGACGGCGCGAGTGCAGAGGGCGAACATGATGCAGTTGGCGCCTCCCTGAAACGTGTTCCCGATACCCTGGCGGGGAGAGCGGGAGAGGCGTGAGTGCCAGGGCTGGAGCCGGTCTTGACAGCACAGGCTGGGAGGCTGCGAGGTGCTGGGGACCCTGGGACCTGGTCCTCCCCGCCCTCAGGCTGGTCTGGGGGCACCCTGGCCACAGAGGCCTTTGGCGGAGCACCCGGGCAGGCCTGAACCTGCAGGCCACAGACGGCCGCTCAGCACCCCGGGGCTGCCCCTTGGCCGCACTGACCTTCCACCTTCTCTGGTCAAGGCTCCCTGTCGGGCAGGAAGACCAGACGGAGCAGAGCCCCCGGCTGGGCTGGCCGGTGTTGGCGGGCACGCTGGGATGAGCCTGCTCTGCTGGAGGCGGGAGTCTGACCTGAGAGCGGCCAGGGCCGGGGAGGGCCGGGGAGGGCGGCCTACGTACGTGCAGAACGACCAGCACCGGCATCTGCACGGCCGGGGAGCCACAGAGCGTCAGGACAAAGCGCACGGTGCTCCAGACCCGGAGGCAGATGAAGATGAGCGGGATGAGGACCAGCTTCTTATCGGCCACGGAGCTGTGGCCCTGAAGCTGGTGCGTCTCGGAGATGGTGGGCCTGTACTCAGAGAGCGCCTCGTGCTGGGCGGGGAAGGCGGGGAGCGGGGTGAGCCGACCACACGCTGCCCCCCCCACTGCTGCCCCCCACCCCCCGCCGCCCCCCGCCCGGGCCGCCCTTTCTCTTCTTTCCCTCTCTTCTCTCCCCCCTCCCCGCCACCAGGCGCAGACTGGCTGGAGGAGGGGGATGTGAGTGTCCAGGGCCTTTTCCACCCAACGCTGGGAGCCAGGTTCCCATCTCTGGACTGGCCTGGTTCTTTTTTTCTCTTTTTTTGTCTTTTTAGGGCTGCACCAGAGGCATATGGAGGTTCCCAGGCTAGGGGTCCAATAGGATTTGTAGCTGCTGGCCTACGCCTACACCACAGCCACAGCAACTCAGGATCCGAGCCGCGTCTGCAACCTACACCACAGCTCATAGCAATGCCGGATCCTTAACCCAATGAGCGAGGCCAGGGACCGAACCTGCGTCCTCATGGATGCTCATCAGATTTGTTTCCACTGAGCCACGACAGGAACTCCTGAACACCTGTCTCCTCTGCTCTGTGTCCCCACATGGGGCCTAAAGCCCGTGGGAAACCTCTCACATCCAAAATGGACACCTGCAACTGATCCCCAACCTACTGCGTCCGATCCAAGGGCAAGTCCTACAGGCTTTGCCTTTAAAACAGACCCAGACTTGGATGTTCTGGCCACTGCCCGGTCCTAGCACCACCCCCCTCAAGACAGCTGCCACTCATTCACTGCTGCTTCTTCCCCTTTTTTTTTTCTTTTTCTGTACCCAAGGCACGTGGAAGTTCCCGGGGCCAGGAATCAAACTTGTGCCGCGGTAGTGCCACTGCCTCTTAACTGGTCTCCCCTCATCGCCCTGACCCCGCCCCTGCCCTGGGCATTCCCATCTTACTCTCAGCCCAAAAGCAGTGCACCCGAGCTGCTGCAGCTCACCTGCTCAAGGCATCTGCCTCCCCCCCGGGGCCTTCAGCAGCACCCAGAGCCGCACGCCCCCCATCCCAGAACCCCTTCGTGGGTAGAGAAGCTGGGCACCAGGAAGGCTGCTGGCCCACTCCTCTTCGGAGTAAACCTTGCCTCCCTTTATTTTTCAGCTCTCTTTCCTAGCTGGAGGCAGGAACAACTCATACATTCTCACCTTCCTGGCCAGTATTATTCTGGCAGAGTAGTAAGAGAGGACCCATTCTCACACACAGGGGTCAGGCTCACAGGCAGGGCCCCAGGCTTCCTGCCCAGCTACAGGAAGGGCAGGGAAGCAGACAGACACAGGAAAGGGCCGCTCCAGGAGTGGCGGGGGAGAGGTCCAAGGCAGACCCTAGTGGAGCTCCTGGGAGCTTCTTCTGGGGAGCCCAGAACCGTCCCAGGGCAGCAGAAAAGAGAAGGTGAGAAGCACCCCCAGCCTAGGCAGAAGACCAACTAAAAGGCCCTAAGAAGGAGTTCCCGTCCTGGCTCAGCAGTAATGAATCTGACTAGTATCCATGAGGATGCAGGTTCGATCCCTGGCCCCGCTCAGTGGGTTAAGGATCCAGCATCGTCATGAGTGGTGGTGTAGGTTGCAGACATGGCTCCAGATCCTGCGCTGCTGTGGCTGTGGTGTAACCAGCAGCTGTAGCTCCGATTTGATCCCTAGCCTGGGAACTTCCATATGCAGCAGGTGGAGCCCTAAAATGAAAAAAAAAAAAAAAAAAAAAAAAACTCAAAAAAATAAAAAGTCCTAAGAAGTCAAAGAAGGAGTTCCCATTGTGGCTCAGCAGTTAGCGAACCTGACTAGGATTCATGAGGTTGTAGGTTCGATTCCTAGCTTCGCTCAGTGGGTTAAGGATCTGGCATTGCTGTGA
>PVHT021183551.1:1184457-1201966 GCA_004024745.2 Catagonus wagneri
AAAAAAAAAAAAAAAAAAAAAAAAAAACTCAAAAAAATAAAAAGTCCTAAGAAGTCAAAGAAGGAGTTCCCATTGTGGCTCAGCAGTTAGCGAACCTGACTAGGATTCATGAGGTTGTAGGTTCGATTCCTAGCTTCGCTCAGTGGGTTAAGGATCTGGCATTGCTGTGAGCTGTGGTGTAGGTCGCAGACATGGCTTGGATTCCACGTTGCTGTGGCTCTGGTGTAGGCCGGCGGCTACAGTTCTGTTTGGACCCCTATCCTGGGAACCTCCAGTTGCCGCAGGTGCGGCCCTAAAAGACAAAAAGACCGGAAAAAAAAAAAAGACGATCAAGAGGACCGCAGACCAATTGGTAAGCCCTGCCAGCGTCTCTGTCAACAACTCCAAGCTAAGCCAGCAGAGGGCAGCAGAGACGGGAGAGAATCAGATAAATTTCAGAGTAAAAGGAGAACCACAAGGGTATGACCCCCCCAGGCACAGCCGGGAGAACAGGGCGGGGGTCAGGTGTCAGAAAGCTGCCGGGAGCAGCCTAGACACTTGGCAATGCCACCGAGCCAGCAGCACACTCTGAAAGACGCTGGACACGCTCACCTACAATTTCAGCCTTGAAAACTCAGAGCAAAAGAGAAACACGGGCACCGCGCCAGCAGAATGAGCTTGAAGTGTGTCCCCAGAGCTGTCACGTGAACCTGTGTTACTGCTCCAGCCACGTGGCCTGGTTTACCTTCCATCGTAATGACACTTCTGCCTCCTCTCAGGAAGGGAAGCTCTGAGTTCTCGTTAGAAACTCGCACGGCCACACAGAGCTTCTGTGCACAGAAGACGCTCAATAAAAGGCACTGAGGGAGTTCCCATCATGTCTCAGCGGGTTAAGAACCCAATTAGTATCCACGAGGATACTATCAGAGGAAGCCATCCTTTATCATTATCAATCAATCAACCATCCTTTGCTAGAAGTTCTAGCCAGCCCAACTTGTCACAAGTCTCCAAAACCCCTGGCCAGCCTCGCTTACTGATTTATGAACTCCTGAGAGCCTGAAAAGTCGACCATGTGTAGTTTAGCCACCAAGGATAATGAAGTGAGTTATCTGTATCACTGATTACAAAATTCCATGGCCTTTTCTCCCCCGGACGTGCCAGTTCGATTTTTATTTGAATACTGCTCATCTTTCATCCGAATTCCTCTCAAGGTTAAGAGCTCAGGGAAGTCTGTCCAGGAGGGGGCGGTAGAGCGCTGCGGCCCGGGACACAGGCTGCGCGCTCAGCCTCCGGGATTCCACAGCCGAGTTTGGGGAGCCCCCTGGCCTTGGTGAACCCCCGCTTCCTCACCCACGCCCGCCGTTATGGCAGGACCCGCCCACCATGCTTGTAATTCATTGAGCATCACTGCGACAAACCCTCCGTCACTCTGGCCTGTTAACTCCACCTGGGCGGCTGACCCCGACGCGGGGACACAGCGGCCACACAGAGCTCCGCGCGGGGCCCCGAAGGGTGCCTACCGCTCTGCTGATGTGCTTGCGGACGAGGAGGTAGAGCAGGGGCAGCGTGACGTAGGCCAGCATCTCCCACAGCTTCCCGGTCAGCAGCATCCACAGGACGTAGTCCTCCGCCTCCAGGTTGATCCAGCACCAGCCCACCGACACGTCTGAGGCATCGTAGCCGATCTTCTTTAGGGCCACGGCCGCCATGGTGATGGCCAGCGGGACCCCCCAGCTGAGGAATAAGGAGCACGTGGGAGGCGGTGAGGTCAGGCCCGGCTCCGGCAAAGCCGGCGAGGGCGAAGTACCAGGACGCGCTACACACAAGGAGCCTGGAGCAGACTGTGCCCCTGGAGAAAAGGTGGGCAGGGATCCTCAAATCCCCCATCGCAGCCCCGCCAAGGCCAGGAAAGAGGACACAGGGGACGTCCTGACCACCTGTCTGGCCAGAGCCCACCCCCATCCCTGGGCACCTCAGAGGCCGGGTTTGCTTCCAGAATTGCCAAGCTCCCTGGAGACTGGTGCTAGGATGCTGCGGCAGAGGGAAGGCCGGCTCCCTCCACAGCCAGGGGCCTTTGCACCAGCCTGCAAGCGCCAACCCACACGTTCAAGCCTCATCCACGCACCCCGCCAACGCTTAGGCCTCCAGGGCCGGCCTGGGTCTTGGTGGGGGATTCCAGACTCCATGCACCTGCAGCAGGAACCCAAAGAAGGAACAGGGCCTCTGGGCAGACATGTCTCCTCGGTCCTGAGGCCTCCTCGCTCTGTGGGGAGGGGGCAGGCCTTGGCAAGGACCCCAAGCACCCCACCTCCCAGGGCAGTGCTGGGCTGACTTTTCTAGGGAGTACAGCAACAGCAACGCAGCTGGGATTAGGGCCAAGCCCCCAGGCGCCCCTCCCCCCTCAGTGGTTCCCACACCAGTTTCCTCACCAAGCCATGTCTTTTAAATCTGCAGGGGTGGGTTTAGCCACACACAGAAGCCACGTGGCCACCTGGCAGGTGGTTAAGAACTTGGATTCCAAGAGCCTAGATCCGAGTCTCGGCCCCACCCCACTCGGCTGCAACACGCCAGACCAGTGTTTTCTCCACCACGTGGGGACGATTCCAGGGCCTTGGGCGGAGTATCGCTGTGGGTTGTTTTCAGAATAAACTGATAGACCTTGTGTCCAACACAGGGTGTCAGTGTTTACGACTGCTGTTGTCACTGAGACTTGTCCCCAAGTCCCAGAATCCGGGCCTGCGCGCAGGCGCCAGGAATGCGTGAGGCCTGCACGTCTCGCCCCAGGAAGATGATACGTGGGCCGACGTCCTAGGTCAGCTGCCCAGAGAACAAGCAGTGAATAAACAGGACAGTGTCGCCAGTGAAACGCTGAGTTCAGGACCCGATTCTATCTTGAGGGAACAGGAAACAACATGGGCTCTTTCTGAAAGCGGTGGGACAGTGCCGAGGTCACAGGTGCAACTTAGTCTCTTAGCAAAACGAGGCTGGAAGGGCTGTTTCTAAAACGGTGCAGGGGAGTTCCCATTGTGGCGCAGAGGAAACAAATCTGACTAGTAACCATGAGGTGGCAGGTTCAATCCCTGGCCTTGCTCAGTGGGTCAGGGATCCGGTGTTGCCGTGAGCTGTGGTGTAGGTCGCAGATGCGGCTCAGATCCTGCGTTGCTGTGGCTGTGGTGTAGGCTGGCAGCTACAGCTCCTATTTGCTCCCTAGCCTAGGGACCTTTGTATGCCACGGGGTGTGGCCCTAAAAAGCAATAAATAAAAAAATAAAATGCTGCAGGGCCATGGAGGGTGCGGGCGATGAAAGGGAGAGAGTCAGCACCCTGGGCCCTCATAGGACAGAACCCCCGGCCCCTCCCCTCACTGGCCTCGGCTCGGGGTTCTGGTGACAGCTAGGACTGCCCGGAGGCAGATGTCACATCTCCTCCTCCAAGTCACAAAGGCACCCAAGGGGCAAAAACCCACACCAAGGAAAGGATTTTTCCAAAAGTACCAAGTCACACTTAAAATGGAACGTGTCCATTTTGAATGCTTATTCTGTGCAAAATTATTTATCTGGCAAGTTAATATATTTCAGTGCCAAACTATTTTTTTTTCTTTTTTCTTTTATGGATGCACCTGTGCATATGGACATTCCCAGGCTAGGGGTCGAAGCGGAGCCACAGCCACGGCAACACCGGATCCAAGCCACGTCTGTAACCTGCACCGCAGTTTGCAGCAACACAGGATCCTTAACTGAAGAGTGAGGACAGGGATCAAACCCACGTCCTCACCGACCCTGTTTTGGGTTCTTAACCCACTGACCACAACAGCAACTTCTCAAACTATTTTCTTAGTAAAGTGCTACCATTTTTAAAACTCACGCCACCGTGAGATTTTAGGACAACATAGGTTGCTCTGAGCTCCACGAGGCGAGGGCGGTGTGAGTCCACTGCTCTGTCTTAGCATCAACAACGATGCCTGGCATGTGGTGGGGACAAAACTGGGACCTGCTGAATGAATGAATGAGTGAGTGATTAAATGACTGAATGAATGAGGTGTGAGCCAAGTGACTGAGACAGTGTCCCCCAATTTACTCCTTAACTATTCACGACATGGACGTCACCGAAAAGAGCTGAAAGGCTTTCAAAGGGCCAGAACGGAAATCCTGAGGTTACAGGTGGCGGCAGCACTGAAGGTTGGGACGGTCACCTGGCAGGACTGGAGCAGAGGTGCCACTCAGTTGTGAAGAGTGCACAGGCGTGGCAGGAGGAAGGAGCTCCCGTCCCTTGTCGGCAGCCCTGGGGCCCCTAAAGGACACCGGGGACCACAGGGTCCCCTCATTTCGCAATTTTAGGTTCGTCATACAAAAGCTACAAAGCACTGCATTTCCAGTCTGTGCCACTGAGACGTGCCTGGAGCTGAGTCCGTGCTGGGAAACAGCTGGAGGGAAGACCAGACAAAGGGCTTTGAGAGGGTTGAGAGGGTGCGCAGATCAGTCCGAGCCGACGTTTGAACTTCAGTTCAAACGGTGGCTCTGCCTGGGGAGGTACCTGCGCGGGGGTGGGAAGAAGGGGTCACTGGAGCAGTGGGAATGGCGTGGGAGGGGCAGTCTAACCACCCTGCCGAGCAGGCTCCACCAGACTCGTCATTTACGGGGACAGTGTGGGTGCTGTTTTAACGTCAGAAAGACACACTTTACAGGAGCTCCCATCATGGCGCAGCAGAAATGAACCTGACTAGCATCCACGAGGATGCAGGTTCGATCCCTGGCCTTGCTCAGCGGGTTAAGGATCCGGCATTACCATGAGCTGTGGTGTGGGTCTCAGATGCAGCTCGGACCCCACAATTACTATGGCTGTGGCATAGGCCAGGGGCTACAGCTCCGATTCGATCCCTAGCCTGGGAAGCTCCATACGTTGCGGGTGTGGCCTTGAAAAGACAAAAAAAAAAAAAAAAGTTGTATACGTACACGTGTGTGTTTGTGTGGATGTCCACACGCACACATAAATGGATTGTGAATTTTACGGCTATAAAGGATGTTAGGCACACAACTTACAAATAATAATAATAAAATACGCAATACTCCTTACTGTAGATTCCATGCAGCCAACTGATGCTCTCAGCAGGCTTTTGCTGATTTGTACCAAACCCCAGAAACTGCAGCCAACCTGAGGTTGCAGTTAGCAAATGCAATGTGTTCCATGACGTGCAGGTGGCTGATATTTTTATGTTCCTTATCGAGTAAGATGGAAGCGAAATGAGGAAGATCCGGGGCAGGACGAAAGCTGGGTCTTTACTGGGTTAACCGTAACAGGAGCAGCCTCTCTGCGGACCAGGTAATATTCTTCCAGCACTAGAAGCGTATTGCTTCTTTTTTTCTCACACTGTGACACGGCCCCTTTTCATCACCTTCCCTTAACACCCGGCTTCTCGCCTGCTCCAGTGTGGCTGCCACCTGGGCTTAGGTACAGAGACAAATAACAGTTTTCCGTTTAATCTTTACAACTAATTTTTTTTTTTTTTTTTGCTTTTTAGCACTCGTGGCATATGGAGGGTCCCAGGCTAGGGGTCGAATGGGAGCTGTAGCCGCTGGCCTACACCACAGCCATAGCAATGCCAGATCTGAGCCGCGTCTGCAACCTACACCACAGCCACAGCAACTGGGGACCAGAGCCGAGCTTTCAACCTACAACAGCTCACAGCAGCACCTGATCCTTAACCCACCAATGGAGCCAGGGATTGAACCTGCATCCTCATGGATACTAATTGGGTTCGAAACCTCTGAGCCACAGTGGGAACGCCCACATTTTTTTTTTTTTTTTTAAGAAGTAGGTCAGGATTGGTATCCATGAGGACGCAGGTTTGATCCCTGGCCTTGTTCAGTGGGTTAAGGATCAGGCGTTGCCATGAGCTGTGGTGTAGGTCGCAGATGTGGCTCGGATCCCGTGTCGCTGTGGCTGTGGCGAAGGCCGGCGGCTACAGCTCCCATTTGACTCCTAGCCTGGGAATCTCTATATGTTATAGATGTGGCCCTAACAAGACAAAAAAAGAAAGAAAAAAGGAGAGGAAGTAGGTCAGGAGTTCCCATTGTGGCTCAATGGGTTAAGGACATGATGTAGTCTCTGTGAGGATGGGGGTTCGATCCCTGGCCTCGCTCATCGGGTTAAGGATCTGACATGGCCACAAGCTGCAGCAAAGTTCGCTGATGCGGCTTGGATCCAGTGTCGCCTTGGCTGTGGTGTAGGCTGGCAGTTGCAGCTTTGATTCGACGACTAGCCTGGCAACTTCCATATGCCGCGGGTGTGGCCCTGAAAAGCAAAGGAAAAAAAAAAATAGGAGTTCCCTGGTGGCTCAGCAGGTTAAGGAGCCCGTGCTGTCACTTCTGTGGCTCAGGTTGCCTCTGGGGCGCAGACTGGATCCCCGGTGTGGGAACTTCTACATTCCATGAGCGCGGCCATAAATAAATAAATAAATAAATAATACAAAAGCAAACAAACAAAAATCAGAACGAGTAAGATACGGCTCAACAAGAGCACCTGTGAAAACAGACCAAGGGCTTTAGCTGACTGTGACAGAGAAAACCTCGTGGTTGGAGGAGTTGCCCTGAGGCCCAGACGCGGGTGGCAGAGAACGGCCAGCGCTCTGTCCTGCCTCCCTGTGGACCCCTGGGAACCGCACTCTAAACCTGAGACTGTGAGCCGGGTGTGTGAGCAGGTGCTGGGCCTGGAGCTGCGTCCTCGAGCGCTGACAGGCTCTGGAGGACGTCCTGCCAGCGGAGGGAAGGGCAGGTGTCCTGCTGGGTCCCAAAGCCTAGGGCTGAACCGGGAGCTTTCCCCAGGGAAGGAAGCTGCGTGACCACGTGCAGGGGACCATGTGAAAGGCGCTGAGCCGGGACACGGTTAAAGCAGGTGTCCAGTAAGGCCCCTCCTCGCCAAACCTACGACTCAGGTGAGGAGAAGCGGGGCTGGGGTCACCCAGACGGGAGGACCGCACTCTGCCCAGAACCCCCATGTGGAGGGGCACCGAGATCTTCTCCCAGAGGTGCCCAGGGGCCCCGGCTCTCGTCGTATTTGCTGGACTCCAAGCTGGCCCCCCCCGCCACGCCGACCCTCGGAGGCAGGTACCGTCTGAGGAACCCACCCACCCATCCTATGTTGAAGTCCTAGCCCCCCACCCCCACCCCAGGACCTCAGGATGTGACTGCATCTGGAGACAGGCTCTTTAAAGAGGTGATTCAGTTAAAACGAGGACCGGGGGACCCTAACCCAACAGGCCAGGTGTCCTTGTAAGGAGAAGAGACTGGGAGGTGGACAGTCACCGAGGGACAGCCCAGTCCCAGCAGATGGTGCAGACAGCCACCTGCGAGCCAAGGGGAGAGCTCAGAGGAAACCAAGCCTGCCCACACCTCAGGCTTCCGGCCTCCAGAACCGGGAAAGAATGGGTTTTGGTCGCTAAAGTGCCCCACCAAGTCCACGGGCTTTGTTGGGCAGCCTGATGCAGCGGCTCTCCACCAACCTTGCGGGAGACACCCTCGGGCCAGGGGGTCCTAGCCTGGCTCTGGGGACCCGCCCCCGCCCACCACACCCAGAGGAGCAGAGCTGGGGGGCCCTCAGGGAGCTCAGGGGAGGGCCCAGCTAACAAAAGCCCTGCAGACGGGTCCTGAGCTTGGCTCCTGGAACCCAGAATCCGCTGGGTTCTTCAGTCGCCGAGCGAGAAGTGGAACCACGGGTTCGCATCCCACAGCTGGACTCCCCGGCGTGTGTCAGATGAGGGCAAGGGTGGGCCGTGCCCACAGAGCAAGGCTCTGAGTTTCCCTCGGGGTTCCCAGTCTGCCCGGCTGGTGACTTCCCGGAACCTCTCCCAGCAGTCAGGGTGGGGCCACCCGCGGTGACAGAGCCCCCCCCCACCCCGCATCGAGGGCTCTCTGCTCAAACCACTGCTGGATTCCTGCACACTCCCCTCACCCCAAACTACCCCCTTCCCGCGGACCTTTGGGGGGTGGGTGGGGCCCACTGGGGAGGCCACAGGGGGGTCTTCTCCCCCAAGTAGCAGAGCCTGGCCCACATGCCTGTGGCCTATGGAAAACCTTGAATGTGAACATGACCCCAAAATGCTTAGAGAACAAAACCATCGGGCAACAATGTGGCAATTTACAAAGCTCTGGGGAGCAGCAGGACCGAGCCGGGCCTGGAGGGACGCAGCGGTCGGGGACAGACCTAGGGAACGGAATCCAGGCGCAGCCGCCTGGAGGCTTCTGCCCGGACAACGGACAACGGGCTCTTATTGTTAAGCGTGGGAGAGGCTGGTCTCGGGAGTTCCAGGAGTCAGCCACTGGCCAGGCCACCAACAGGTCACCCTGCTGCTCTGGTCACAGAGGCAGGAAGGGACATCCAAAGGAACTCGGACATGCTCACAACCTGGGGCCGCCCTCTGCAGCCCGGGTTCTGCCAGGGACACCTCCTGCCCGCCAGGGCCTGGGGGAGGGCCGGTGGAATCCGACTTTGAACCTGGAAGGGTCAAGGGCGGCCTCTGGGGCCCGCGGCGCAGCCTTGCAGCGGGCTTCCTGCACGCGGACACCTCACTGCAGCAGGGGCCTCAGAAACAGAGCCAGCTCAGCAGCGTTCTTCAGGGGGGCGCGGGCTGAAGCGGGTGCATCTACCCCAACTCAGGCACTGCCCGCTTGGGGCCTCATCCCCGGGCCCCTTGGCGAGCCGTTGTCTGATTAGAGAGCTCCCGGACTCCCCCCTTTCAGGGCCCTCGGTTCCCCTTTTCTCTGCACTGGAGCTTCCCGCTCCCCACAGCAGTGGTTTTTACGGTGAACTTGAGGTGCCACAGACTCTCTCTTTCTGAAGAACCCCAGCAAAGGCCACAGGGTGGGTGGGCATGTGGGCCAGGGTCGCACCCACACACCTACCCCCACTTCAGTGGATCCAAAAGAACCCCTAAAACTGCTCGAGGTGGCCGGCTTGGCCTGCTCCTTACGTCTAACAGGGCACACCCCAGCGTGACGCACGGGTGCCTGGCGTGCAGGTAGGTGAACCATAAATGATCCACCCGCTGGGTTCAGAAGGAGCCCGCCTCACGGTGGGAAAAGAGGGATGAGGATGGCTTTTGAAAGGCAGGTGACCTTCTGCAAAGGGACAGAGATGGCTTCAGGCTTATCTTATCGGAAGGGAAGTGACCCCACCCACAGCCGCTGCAGGCTGAGCCACCCAGCACTTTCTTAGGTGAGTATTGCAAACAGACGGCCACAGATGCTTATCCACTTGCATGTCAAATATGGGCACAGACCTAAGAAACAAAATCATGGTCACCTCAGGGGAAAGGGGGGTGGCGGACAAATTAGGATTAGGGGATTAACATGTGCATACTACTACGTATAAAACAGATAACCAGAAAGGACCTACTGTAGCACAGGGAACTATACTCAATTATTTTGTAATAAACTATAAGGGAAAAGAAACACACACACACACACACACACACACTATACACACACTATATATACATAGACATATATATTCTTTTTTTTTTTTTTGCCTTTTTAGGGCCACACCCACAGCATGTGGAGGTTCCTAGGCTAGGGGTCTAATCAGAGCTGCAGCCACCGGCCTTTGCCACAGCCACAGCAAGGCAGGATCCGAGCCACATCTGCAACCTACACCACAGCTCATGGCAACGCCAGATCCTTAACCCACTGAGCGATGCCAGGGATCGAACCCACAACCTCATGGTTCCTAGTCAGATTTGTTAACCCCTACACCAAGATGAGAACTCCTACATACTCTATATATATGTTCTCTATACATACTTTATATATTTAAGAATATATATATGTATATATAACTGAGTCACTGTGTTGTGCACGCGAAGCTAATGTTGTAAATCAACTGCACTTCAATAAATGAACAACTAAAACAAGAAGCATCAGGGAGTTCCCGTCATGGCACAGTGGTTAAGGAATCTGACTAGGAACCATGAGGTTGTGGGTTCAATCCCTGGCCTTGCTCAGTGGGTTAACAATCCGGCATTGCCGTGAGCTGTGGTGTAGGTCACAGACGTGGTTTGGATCCTGCATTGCTGTGGCTGCCGTGTAGGCCAGTGGCTACAGCTCTGATTTGACCCCTAGCCTGGGAACCTCTACATGGCGCGGGTGCAGCCCTAAAATGACAAAAAAGGCAAAAAAAAGCACCAGCATCATGCTGCCTCCGAAGCTAAAATACAGTAGAAAGAGACAGTACAGGGCTTTCCTTGGAACGTGGAATATTATCACACCTTAAAAATGCAGCGAGTCCCATACAGGATAAGCCCAAGGAGAAACATGTCAAGACACATATTAATCAAACTCACAAAAATTAAATACAAAGGAAAAAATGTTAAAAGCCACAAGGGAAAGCAACAAATAACATACAAGGCAACCCTCCCCCCTAATAAAGTTATCAGCTGATTTTTCAGCAGAAATTCTATAGGCCAGAAGGGAGTAGTGATAGATATTTAAAGCGATGAAAGGGAAAAACCTTCAACTAAGAATACTCTACTCAGAAGGGCTCTCATTCAGATTCAACAGAGAAATCAAAAGCTTTATAGGAGTTCCTGTTGTGGCTCAGTGGGTGAAGAACCCAGCATAGTGTCTGTGAGGATGAGGGTTCCATCCCTGACCTTGGTCAGTGGGTGTTGTGGTGCAGGTTGCAGACACAGCTCGGATCTGGCGTGGCTGTGGCTGTGATGTAGGCTGGCAGCTGCAGCTCTGATTAGACCCCTAGCCCAGGAACTTCCATGTGCCGCGGGTGTGGCCCCAAAGAGGAAAAAAAGCAAAAGCGCAGAAAAGACAACCAGAAGCTAAAAGAATTCAGCATCACCAAATCAACGTTACAACAAATACTAAAGGAACTTCTCTAGGTCGAAAAGGAAAAAGGCCACAGCTAGAAACAAGAAAATTATAAATGGAAAGCTCACTAGTAAAGACCAACATAAGAGCAGGTCATCATCCACAGATAAATGACATGGAAACCAGCAATCGTGAGAAGAGAGAATGACTAAAAATGCAGCAGCAACCAGAAGAGTCATGGAATCAATGGATGTGACACTGTCGGGTGAAAGTCTGAGGGGCGGCACGAGGAGGTTTGTCTTAACGAGATCCGTACTCATCACAAAAGAAAAAAGAGTCACTGTGGCGAAGAAGTGGCCGATGAGCACCTTGACCACACGATCAAAGCGCACATTACCAGGAAAGGAACAAGTCCAAGCTGCCGGCCACCACCATGTAGGAAGGGGGAACAGGCTTCTGTGAGATTCCAGCCCAAAGTGCAGAGTCTAAATCCACTCGAGGAAGCGTCAGGCGACCCAGGGTGGGGCGGGTGGGGCGCACATCCTGCAACATGACCGGTCTGCACTCTTCAGAAACACCCGTTGTGAAACGCCAAGGAAAATAGAAGAATTGTTTCTTTTTTTTTTTTGTCTTTTTGCCTTTTATCTACAGCTGCACCCGCGGCATGTGGAGGTTCCCTGGCTAGGGGTCTAATCAGAGCTGTAGCCGCCGGCCTTCACCACAGCCACAGCAACGCTGGATCCGAGCCGCGTCTGCAACCTACACCACAGCTCACAGCAACACCGGATCCTTCACCCAATGAGCAAGGCCAGGGATTGAACCCACAACCTCATGGTTCCTAGTCGGATTCGTTAACCACTGAGCCACGACGGGAACTCCTAGAAGAATTGTTTCTGATTGAGGAGGATAAAGAGACATGAAAACAAAGTCAAAACCTTCCTTCGCGATCAGGAATCTTATTAGACAACCGGCAAAACCTCAATAAACCCGTGGTCAAGATCCTGGCACTGCTCCATGTCGATCTCCTGCTTTGGGGAGGTGTGTGTGGTTCACAAGAGAATGCCCTTGCCTTCTGGAAATAAATATATGATAAAGGACTTAGGAGTTGGGAGCATCAGGTCTGCAACTTGCTCTTCTTCTTTATTTATTTATTTTTTTTGCTGCAGTTTGAGATGGGATCTCATTGAAAGCGCCAAGTCCCAACCACTAGGCCAGCAGGGAGCTCCCTGCTTACTCTTTTTAAAACTTACTTATTTTAATCTTTTCAGGGCCGCACGCCAGGGCATGCAGAAATTCCCCATCTAGGAATTCGAATTGGAGCTGTAGCTGCCGGCCTACGCCACAGTCACAACAACGAGGGACCTGAGCCGAGTCTGCGACCTACACCACAGCTCACGGCAATGCCAGACCCTTAACTGAGTGAGGCCAGGGATTGAACCCATTCCTCATGGATATTAGTCAGGTTTGTTACCACTGGGCCATGAGGGGAACTTCCCTGCAACGTACTTATTTTTTAAATTTAATTAATTAAGATTTTTTTAGGGCTGCACCGATGGCATATGGAGATTCCCGGGCTAGGGGTCGAATCGGAGCTACAGCTGCCGGCCTGCACCACAGCCACAGCAACATCAGAGCTGAGCCGCGTCTGTGACCTACACCACAGCTCACGGCAACACCGGATCCTTAATCCACTGGGCGAGGCCAGGGATCAAACCTGCAACCTTGTGGTTCCTTCAGATTTGGTTCCACTGAGCCACAAGGGGAACTTCCCTACAACTTAGTCTTAAATGGTGCCAGATAATCAGAGAGGATAAATAAACCTTGGGGAGGGGCATGTTAATAATGGAGGCAATGTGGAAAGTTAAATTATTGTCAGATTATCTCTCAGTTTGAAAAATGATTGTCAAGGCCAGGAAGCAAGTTGTAATCCTTTTTTTTTTTTTGTCTTTTGGCCTTATCTAGGGCCGCACCTGCAGCATGTGGAGGTTCCCAGGCTAGGGGTCTAACAGGAGCTGTAGCTGCCAGCCTTCGCCACAGCTCACTGCAACCCGGATCCTTAACCCACTGAGCAAGTCCAGGGATCGAACCCGCAGCCTCATGGTTCCTAGTCGGATTCGTTAACCACTGAGCCAGGACGGGAACTCCCAAGTTGTAATCGTAAAAGCAGCACTGACCTTGAAGTTCTCACCATCCCTCCTCCCACGTCCCCGGACACCCTCCCTACCTCTGTGCTAACAGCTCTGTGGCCTCTAGAAAGTGTCATCAGCTGTAGCTGGTGGTGGTGGTGGGGTCCTCCAGAGTCCCCTGGGTTACAGAGGATCAGAGAGCTAAGGAACGGGACTGCATTTCATAAGAGCTTAGAAGGCTGATGCGGCTCGGGGCGACAGGCAGTTTCCCTGAGGATAAAGTCTAAGCGGCCCTCCTGCCCAGTGAGATAAAAAAAGTCTGGAAAGGAAACTTTCAGGCATTATGATGGGGCCTGGGGCGGGGGGGCACGCGGGCACTTTCCGGGAACTTGAACGCACTGGCACGCGGACACACGCACGATTCTCTCCAGCCTCCCGCCGTGCGTGGCTGCACTCAGTTCTAGAGATGGCTTTTTCCCACTTAACACTGTATCATGCCGTTTAAAAAATATATGATTTACAGAGTCCTCAGCCGGTTTTTAATGGCAGCGTAACACTTCTGGTGGGGTGTAGACTGTATCTTATTGATCCCCCTATTTTTTTGGACATTTGGGTTGCCTTCGAATTCTCATCATGCTAACAGTGCCACACAAACCCCTTCGTATATCTAGCTTTGCAGGTAATTTAGGTTATCTCCTTAGACCAGGGCCCTCTAAACAGGATTACTGGGATCAAGGGGAATGAACCAAATACTTTCTACATGGATTATTCCAATTCCCACTGCAAATAATAATGTAGGAAAACACCAGTTTCGTTTGCATTTATCGTATCTGTATCCTGCCTTCTTTTTTTTAATTTATTTTTTAATTTTTTTCCATTGCTTAATGAATTTTATTACAATTATAGGTGCAAATATCCTGCCTTTTTTTAAACTTATTTTTAAATTTTTTTCCATTGCTTAATGAATTTTATTACAATTATAGGTGTGCATACCCTGCCTTCTTCTAATCGAAAGAGAAAATGGCACGTCACTGTTAAAACTTGTATTCAGTACTTCTGCTTTTACTATTCTGTTGGAATGTTTTTGTCCATTTAGCAGGATATTTTTTAAAAAATCAGCTCATAAAAACTCTCTACAGAATAGCGATATCAACCTTTTGCGTTGTCACATTTAAAAATATTTCCCTGGAGTTCGTGGCTCAGCGGTTAACGAATCCGACTAAACCATGAGGTTGAGGGTTCAATCCCTGGCCTCGCTCAGTGGGTTAAGGATCCGGTGTTGCCGTGAGCTGTGGTGTAGGTTGCAGACGCGGCTCGGATCCCGCGTTGCTGTGGCTGTGGCGAAGGCCAGCAGCTACAGCTCCTGTTAGACCCCTAGCCTGGGAACCTCCATATGCCGCAGGTGCGGCTCTACATAAAAGGCAAAAAGACAAAAAATAAAATAAAATAAACAAACAAACAATAAATAAATAAATAAATAAATAAAATAAAAATATTTCCCAAGACTGGAAGGTGTGAAGAGGACTGATTTCCAGCCATTTGAAATGGTTGTTTAACAAGTGGATGACTGTGCAGCCTGTGTCTGAAGGCGAAATTTCCCAAGCCAAGAGGTCCTTTCAGCAGCAATAAACTCAGCCTCCAAAGGAAGACAATGAAGAGCGCTTCACAACACTGTCTAGGAGAATCTAGGTTCAAACGCAAACCTGTTGGACAGGTTTTACTCATCCTTAGGCAAATGGGAGTGCTAACTTCTGAAAGAGAATACACTGTCCCTTTCTAGACTGGTTACAGGTAATTTTTATTTCTTCTTCTTCCTTTTCTTTTCTTTTCTTTTTTTTTTTTTTTTTTTTGCTTTTTAGGGCCACACCTGAGGCATATGGAGATTTCCAGGCTAGGGGGTTGAATCGGACTGTAGTCGTTGGCCTACACCACGGCCACAGCAACGCAGGATCCAAGCCACATCTGTGACTCAGAAGCTTCTGGCAACTCACGGAAACGCCGGATCCTTAACCCACTGATCAAGGCCAGAGATTGAACCCATAACCTCACGGATACTAGTCGGGTTCATTACTACTGAGCCACAACTGATCTCTAACTCCTATTTTATTTTTATTTATTTATTTATTTCTTTTAAGAAGCAGGTGGAGGAGTTCCCAGTGTGGCTTAGTGGAAGCGAATCTGACTAGTAGCCATGAGGACGCAGGTTCGATCCCTGGCCTCGTTCAGTGGGTTGCTGTGAGCTATGGCGTAGGTCACAGACGAGGCTGGCGGCTCCAGCTCCAATTCGACCCCTAGCCTGGGAACCTCCATATGCCGTGAGCGCGGTCCTAAAAAGACAAAAAAAAAAGGAAGAAGCAGGTGGATCACACTCAACAGACAAGATGGACAATTTGCTTCCTTTTTATGGCCTGAGAAGGATACACAGGCTTTCCTAGGAGGCCTTCCCTAAGCATCACAGAAAACATTCCTAGAAGTGAGAAGAAAAGGTTCTTAGGAAATTGCCTTTTACAAGGAGCTGTCTCAGGTTTTCTTTACCACTTTGAAAGCACTCATTACTATTATTGTTGTTGTTATTATTATTAGGTACGGTATTCAGAGGCTTGATGTGGAATCTCAGTTCCCAGATCAGGGATTGAATCTGGGCTGCAGCAGTGAAAGTGCCAAATCTTAACCACTAGACCACCAGGGAACTCCCTGTATTCAGTGTTTTCAAGAAGTGGGGAAAGAGAAGAGGATCTTGCAAAGGTCGTGGGGCTCTTTTCAAGTACACGCAAGCTCCATGACGCCCACACCCAACCAGCCTGCCAAGGACAGGGTCTCTGAAACGGTCGCAGAGATCAGGTGGGATGCACAGAGAGGAAGAGCAGCCCTGTTCTCTGGGGGTCACTGCAGCACCCAAGGCACGTCTGGATGGCTGGTCACAAAAACTTTGACTTGGATGGCTGAGAAGCAAAGCAGGCCATTTAGTTTCCCAGGGACCAGCTGGCCTCCATCCAACAGCTCTGAGACCTGCAGGTCAAGTGACTCTTACAGACTTGTGACCTATACTGTTGGGACACCCAGGTGACCTGTTACTACCAAAGTGCTGACTGTCCTCAGTCCCTTGGAAAGAATTCAAGTATTCAACAGAGAAGACCTATAATTAGGGCGGCATTTGGTGCTCTTATCTGGAGCAGGGAGAAGAGGCAGGAAGCTCTATAAATTCCTGCCTTGGGTTCAGCACAGGACACCGCCAGATGTCTGAATCTTGAGATTACACCAGGAAGGGGCAACCTTCTTCCACAGGGGAGGGTTACTTGGACAGACACTTCACTGGCAGGGCAGGACATGGCCTTGGCTTTCTCTACTCTCAGAGACTGTAGGCAGCTGGCAGCTCTCTTTCCCGACCAGCCTCTGCCACTGACCTCAGTCTCTGAGTTGCCGAACTCCAGAAAGAAAGTCAGGATCATCTAGAACCGAGATAACAAGGGACTGGGGTCTGAGGTTTAGAGATGAGCAAAGATAAAAATAAACAAGACAGTCCTTCCTAAATTTTACAGCCGAAGCCCTGCATCTGGCACAGAGCTGGGTGGAGGGCAGCTTGAGAGCTGCTGAATGGACCACACTCATCTCCCAGCCTGGTTCCCAGGTGCGCTCCCCATCCCCGCGGACAGCAGAGATGGCCACGATGCAGGGAAGCAGGAGGCGAAGGGCCCAGCTGAGGTGCTTCCAAGTTACCAGGACCGGCTCTGAGGGCCAGCTCTGGGCCCCCCACCCTCCAGGGGCTGCACTGAGGCTCAGGCTGGGGCCACCTCAAAGGGCGCCCCCTGCGGTATGTTCACAATAAACTTATCTTCCAGGCAAGCCTAGCATCATTCCGCTGGCCCAGAGCTGCCCCCGGGGCAGACACTGCCCGCGGGGTGCCTGACCAGGGGTCCGACCAAGATGCGGGAACCAGAGGGTGGCGTGAGCCACAGGGACAGCAGACAGGGCCCAGGAGGAGGTCAGGGACCAGAGAGAAAGCTGCCACCCACCTGACGATGTGGAAAGCCCAGAACAGGCGACTGGCCCCTGGCCCGCGTACGGTGCGGACGATGCTGAGATACAGGTAGAGGGCGATGGCCACCGTCCAGAAGAAGGAGCTGGTGTTGGCGAAGGTGGACAGCGCGCCCTGAAGCACGCAGTCCCAGGAGGGGCCCTCGAAGTCCTGCAGCACCCCGTAGAAGTAGGAGGTGGCCGAGAGCAGGTCAGCCAGCGACAGGAAGAGCAGTAGGCGCCGCGCCCGGCTGCGCAGGTCCGGCCACAGGGCGTGCGTGGCCACCAGCAGGCCCGAGCCGAGCGCGGACAGCACGCACGACAGCAGCACCACGATGCGCTCCGACGGCACCAGCTCCGTGGGCGGCGCGGGAGGAGGCATGGCCGGGAGAAGAGCGGGCCTGGACGCCGCCAGGACAGAGTCCCAGCCCCGCGTCCGGCAGACGCCGTCTGGGCACCGACCCACGAGCCGCCCGCTTCCCAGCGCCCGCCCCGCCCAGTCCCGGCCCCTCCCAGCCCACCCAGGGCCCCCGCGCAACCCGCCCCGCCCCTGCTTCTAGGCCCCGCCCCGTCCCCACAC
>PVHT021183551.1:1202966-1218486 GCA_004024745.2 Catagonus wagneri
GTGCGCGCGCGTGTACCCAGGCTAGGGGTCTAGCAGGAGCTGTAGCTGCCGGCTTTCGCCACAGCCACAGCAACAGGGGATCTGAGCCGCGTCTGCAACCTACACCACAGCTCACAGCAACGCCGGATCCTTAACCCACTGATCAAGGCCAGGGATCGAACCCGCAACCTCATGGTTTTTAGTCGGATTCGTTAACCACTGAGCCACGACGGGAACTTCTCTAAGCTATTTTTTTAAAAAATTAAGCTTATTGGGTTTTCTTCTTAATGAAATATTCCTTTTTTTTCTCTTTTGAAATTTTCATTTTTTAAATTGGGACACCAATCAGACCATAAAATTGGCCCTTTTCAGTGTCCACTCCGTGATTTACAGTATGTACCCAAGTTTGGGCAACCATCATCGTCATTATCTAATTCCACATTTTCATTGCCTTGAAAAGAAACGTCGCAGTGTCAAGAGGTGACGGGTCCAAAATGGAGTCACTTGTGCTAGGCTCTCATGTCACCAAACTGAAATTTAATACTTAATACAATTGTAGTTTCACCCTCTTCCAGGCATATCTTAACCAGTCAATCTGGAATTTCCAGCTCAGCAGGAGTGAAATAACCCATCAGAGAGACCCCTGCCATGCCCCTAAAGAAGGGAGCCTTGCCTGAAATAATCAGCTCTTTGCTAGAATACGTCCCTTGTCTACGAAACACTTGCACTCTGTACAGCCCTTCAGAGTGATGCCGCATGATTCACGACTTGGGAATAAAGCCAGTAAGATCTTCACGGTTTACTCAGTTGAATTTCATTTTTTAACCACAGTCATCCCCCATTTCTCTCTCCGCCCCCCAGTTCCTGTCACCTAGTGATCCTCCTTTTGTGTCTACGGATTTACCTTTCTGGAAATTTCACAGAGATGGGATCAAATAATAGGTGGTCTTTTGTGACTGCCTTCTTTCACTTGAAAATGTTTTCAAGTTTCATCCACATTATAGCATGTACAGGGCTTTATTCCTTTTTGTGGCTGAATAACAGTCCATTGTATAGATATCCCATGTTTGTTTTTCCACTTTTTTTTGTTTGCTTTTTTTTTTTTTTTATCATTTTAGGGCTGCACCCCGTGGCATGTGGACGTTCCCAGGCTAGGGGTCCAATTGGAGCTGTAGCCGTCGGCCTACACCGCAGCCATAGCATCCCTGGATCAGAGCCACGTCTGCGACCTACGCCACAGCTCACAGCAATGTCGGATCCTTAACCCACTGAGCAAGGCCAGGGATCGAACCTGCATCCTCATGGTTTCTAGTCGGATTCGTTAACCGCTGTGTCACGACAGGAACTCCTGTTTTTCCACTTTTTAACTGATAGCCACGTTTTGGCTATTATAAATAAAGTTGCTATGAACATTCACATACAATTTATTTTTTTGTCTTTTTAAGGCCAGACCTGAGGCATATAGAAGCTCCCAGGCTAGGGGTCGAATCAGAGCTACCGCTGGTGGCCTTCGCCACAACCACAGCAACACAGAATCTGAGCCTTTTCTGTGACCTACACCATAGCTCGCAGCAACGCCAGATCCTTAACCCACTGAGCCAGCCAGGGATCAAACCTGCATCCTCACGGATTCTAGTTGGGTTAGTTACCGCTGAGCCACGATGGGAGCCCCTCATATGCAAGTTTTTGTATGGACATAGATTTTCAGTTCTCTTGGGCATATACCCAGGAGTAGAATTGCTGGCTCGTATGGTTACTCCATTTTTAACTTTTTTGAGAAACTGCCAGACTGTTTTCCAAAGTGGCCGCACCGCTTTATATTCCTGCAGCTCTAATTTCTCCACATTCTCCTAACACTTTTTATTATCTGCTTTTTGATTCCACTAGTGTGAAGTGGTGTTTCACTGTGGTTTTGATTTACATTTCTCTAATTAATAATGATGTAGATCATCATTTATTAGGCTTATTGTTCATTTGCATATCCTCTTTGAAGAAATGTTTGTTCGATCCCTCGCCTATTATTTGTTTATTTATTTACTCTTTTTGCCTTATCTAGGGCCACATCCCCGGCACATGGAGGTTCCCAGGCTAGGGGTCAAATCGGAGCTGTAGCTGCCAGCCTACGCCACAGCCACAGCAACGCCAGATCCAAGTCGCGTCTACAACCTACATCACAGCTCACGGCAACGCCGAATCGTTAACCCACTGAGCGAGGCTAGGGATCGAACCCTCAACCTCATGGTTCCTGATCGGATTTGTTAACCACTGAGCCACGATGGGAACTCCCTATTAATTAATTATTTATTTGCTTGCTTTTGAGGGCCACACCTGTGGCCTATAGAAGTTCACAGGCTAAGGGTTGAATTAGAGCTACCACTACTACCTACGCCACAGTCACAGCAACGTGGGATCTGAGACTCATTTCTGACCTACACCACAGCTCACAGCAACGCTGGATCCTTAACCCACTGAGCAAGGCCAGAGACTGAACCCACAACCTCATGGTTCCTAGTCAGATTCATTTCTACTGTGCCACAATGGGAACTCCCAGTCTACCTATTTTTAAAAATCTTTTACTAACAATTTTTTTTTTGACCACACCGATTGTGGATGTTCTTGGGCTAGGGATCAAACCTACACCACAGCAGCGACTTGAGCCACAGCAGGGACAATGCCATGGAGCCACCAGGGAACTCTCAATTTACCTATATTTTTCCCCCTCTGGTTGCTGTGCTTTTGGTGTATTATCTTTGGTGTCATATCTAAGAAGCCAGTGCCTGCTCCAAGCTCATGAAGATTTACACCTGTTTTCTTTCTTCCCCATATGACACAGCTTTGGTTACTGTAGCCTTGCAGTAACTTTTGAAATGGGGAAGTGTGAGTCCTCCCACAGTGTTTTTCTTTTTCAGTATTATTTTGGCTCTTTGGTGCCCCTTGTAATTCTGTATCAGTTTCAGAATCAGCTTTTTCATTTCCAAAAAAAAAAAAATCCACCTGGGATTTTGATAGGGATTGCATTGAATCTGTATATAAATGTGGGGGAATTATGCTGTCTTAATAATAGTAAATGTTCTTATTTATCTTCAGGGGGTGATTTCCCATTTATTCAAGGCATCTTTAATTTCTTTCAGTGATGTTTTGTAGTTTTCACTTTACATTAGGTTTGATTTTGCATGTGGCTCATAAAAGTCAAAGATGATCATCTATGTGGATTATCTTTTTGTATCTAACTTTTAAAAACATAGTGTTAGGAAATATGCAACTGACAGGGACCTGAAACACAAAAGTACAATCTAGTAAATAATTATAAAGCAAATATCCACCCAGAGCAAGAAATATAACATTACCAGCACCCCAGAAACCTCCCCCTCAAGCCTCTTTCTTTCCCCATCAGTCATTTCCTTGCTTTAAAAAAAATCATTCATGTATGCAACCCTAAACAAAGTAGTACAATTTTGTCATTGAACTTTATGCAAGTGGAGTCACTCCCTGTGTCTCTTTTATGTCTTCTTGGTTTTGCTTAAATTATTTTTGTGAGATTGGTCCATGTTATGCAAAGCTGCAGTTCTTTCCTTTTCATTGCTACATAGCGTTCCATAATACAAATAAAATATTTATTCGTTCTACTGTTTTTGCACATGTTGGGTTGTTAGACAAGCAAGTCGAGATGAGCATATATTCCCCCCCCCTTTTTTTTTTTTTTTGCACACAATGACATGCAGAAGTTCCAGGGCCAGGGACTGAACCCACGCTACAGTAGCAGCCTGAGCTGGATCCTTAACCCACTGTGCCACAAGGGAACTCCATATATTCTTTTTTAGTCAGGAAAAAGTTACTAAGAATAGTTCTCAGCTGTTGAGCCAGCACATTTATGGGCTTTGGAGAGGCTGGAGAGCAGCTGCTTTCCTTCTGAGTCACTTAGGAAGCCCCTGACCTCCTCTTGAGGGGACCCCAGACTGTGAACAGAAGCCGGCTGTCCAAGAAGCTTCCTACTGGCATAAATAGTTTTAAGCTTGGATTGTGCAACCAGCCTTGGCTTTGGCACATGGCCACACAACAGCCTGGAATGGACGCCCGCTCTCCCCCCAGCCCACTCCCGGATCATAATCATTTCGTCTTCTGGTATCTGGGGGCGAACAGGGAACAGGAAAGGTCTTCTGGCCAGCATCTGTCACAGATCAAGCCATACTTTATCTTTTCTGCGTTATTGAGATGAAAGCCCTGTGCCCGCTTCCCCAGGTGGGCAGTTGGTTATTTTACAGACAAGTTTGATCAGGAGAACGCTTGCTTTTGCACAGGAAAACAACATTCAAAGGATGTTCATACTTCCCACTGTAGGGAAAAAATGGGAAAGACATGCAGCGTTAAAGCTTCAAATCGCCTAGATTTAAGCTGGAAGCGAAGTTTCCACATTCTGATCACACTGATGTGGCCTGAATGGGTCCAGGGACTAAGCAGAAGTTGAGAATCATAACTCTGAAGTTGCTGGGAGATCTTAAACCACTTAGTGTGGTCTCTAAGGGAGCCAGGGACTCGTGACACGATAGAGTTCCTGGGCTGCGCTTCTCCCATCCCATAGTGCTGGTCCGACAGGGAGGCAGGGCCCAGAGAAACCCCAGGCTCTGGGCTTCCTCTGATGGTTCCCACCCATATGGAATGTCATGTCCTATTAGTCACATTTTAATTTAATTTAATAATTTAATTTTTGGCAGCACCCTTGGCATGGGGAAGTTGTGGGGCCGGGGATTGAACCTGCACCACAGCAGTGACCAGAGCCACAGCAGTGACGGTGCCGGGTCTTCAACTCGCTGAGCCACCGGAGATCTCCTCTATCAGCCACATTTTACGTTATCGTCAGTCCTCCGTCTCCCTCCTCTTCCTGGGGTGGGGGTGGGGCTGGGAATCGGTACGAAACCCAACGGATTCTTCTTTTGGCCCTGAGTCATCTCTCCAGCATCTGCACCAAGCCAGCCGGCAGTTGTCTGCTGCTCCATGTCCAGTGTCCAGTGGGGTCATGTCTAAAGGTCCTGGCACATCCTGACAGCCTCCCTTGCCCTGCAGTTGTCTGGTTACAGAACTAGGGCCCAGGAGTTCCTGTCGTGGCGCAGCGGTTAATGAATCCGACTAGGAACGATGAGGTTGCAGGTTCGATCCCTGGCCTTGCTCAGTGGGTTAAGGATCCAGCATTGCCGTGAGCTGTGGTGTAGGTCACAGACGCGGCTTGGATCCTGCGTTGCTGTGGCTGCGGTGTAGGCCGGCGGCTATAGCTCTGATTAGACCCTAGCCTGGGAACCTCCACATGCCGCGGGTGCGGCCCTAAAACGACAAAAGACAAAAAAAAAAAAAAAAGAACCAGGGGCCCAGACCCAGAGAGGCCCCATGGTCATGGCCAGTGGCCCAGGAGCAGCTTGGTGTGGGTTTGCTCTCCCCCATCCTCCTGCCCCCGTAAATGGCACAAGATCCTTCTCCTCTGATAACTGCAAAAGGGAACTGCAAAAGGGGTGACGGTTGGGCATCTCCAGACTGGAGGAGCCCTAAATGATTTTCTTTCTTCTTTTTTTCTTTTTTGATAGGCATGAAATGGATTTATTAAGATAGGACGCTTGTGAGAGATGCAAGCAGGCAGGCAAGGAGGCTCTGCCGGTGGCGCCCGAAATGATTTTCTGAGCTCGATTCCAACTTAAGTAACAAGCAATGGACGTGGTTCTTAAAACTAGAACAGAAGAGGGACCTTTCCGCATGCTGCTGGGCTGGCCCCCTTTCTCATTTCCCTCTTTGAAGGTGAATATGGCGCATCTTGACCTTTTCTGCGTAGGTACCGGAGTGAGCAGCCACTGTGGTAGAGCAACCTTCTTCACGTGGGCCCCTCTCCATGCTCCCCCACTCCCGGCACCCCCAAAGGCAGTAGTGCAAGCCCTGGCGTGCTCACGTGACACTCGGGCCCCAGAGATGGAAGACCAGGACAATCTGACCAGCCACGTTTGTGCACTTAGGGGCTCTTCTTCCTCTTTTTTTTTTTTTTTTTTTGGCTGCCCTGTGGCATATGGAGTTCCCGGGCTGTGAATCAGATCCGAGCTGCTGTTGCAACCTGCACCAAAGCTGCGGCAACACCAGGTCCTTTAGCCCGCTGTGCCAGGCCGGGGATCGAACCTGCGTCCTGGCGCTGCAAAGATGCGGCCGATCCCACTGCACCACAGTAGGAACTCCCAGGGGCCCTCTTCTTCAAGGGGCACAGATGGTGGGTGTATTTTCCTACAGGAGAAGCCCTCGGGTCTCAGTGGGATATGATTAAACTCTCCTCCCGCTTCCTTCCGGTCACTTCGAGCCTTGCCCCTGTGTCCCAAAGTCGGAGGCTATGGCCCCCGGCTTGCAGTGCATCCAGCCCTCCCACCTGCAGAAACCCTACAGAGCCGGCCCTGCCTGGCGCTTACACGGCAGCAGCTCCCGGCATGGCCACCACTGCGGTGCCCAGCCGCCTGGGCCAAATTAAAAAATAGCTGAAAATAGCTGAGCCACTGAAGCGAAAGACCGTTTTCCTCTATACCTCTGCCTGGGGGACTCACTTTTGCAGGTAGGACTGGCTTAAAGTCCACTGCTGGCCCCAGGAGGGGGGCTCTCACTCTCCTAGGGGAAGACCCAGGTTCTAGTCCTGCACCTCTGTCCTGGCCACGCTGGTGGGCAGAATTCTAAAGTTCCCCCCACTCAAGATTCCTGTGCCCTGGTTATTCCATCAAACACTAAGAACTAGCTGTGAGGGAATTTGGAAGATGTAATTAAAAGGCTTGTTATGGTCTGAGTAGTCGCTCTCTCTCCCCTACTCCCCACCACCACCAAATCCATATGCCGAAGCTCCGGCCCTCAAAATGATGGTATTAGAAGGGGGGGCCATTGGGAAGTAATTAGGTTTAGGTGAGCTGTGGAGATGGAGCCTCTGTGACAGGACTGATGCCTCTGCAAATAGAAGAAACCCCAGGACTTCCTCTCTCCATCACGTGAGGAGACAGACAAGAGGCAGGCATCCATAAGCCAAGAAGCAGGCCCTCTCCAGGAACTGAATCTGCTGGCCCCTGAATCTTGGACTTCCTGCCTCCAGAACCGTGAGAAATAAATGTCTGTGGTTCAAGCCACTCAGTCTGCAGTATTTAGTTATAACAGCCCAAGATAAGTCAGGTCCCCTGTCGGTGGTCCTTAAGATACAAAGGTGATCCAGGTTGGTCTGATCCCCTTACAAGCAGAAAGTTTCTTTGGCTGTAGCAGAAGAGGATTTCAGAATTGAAAAGTGAGGGAGGAGTTCCCGTCGTGGTGCAGCGGTTAACGAATCTGACTAGGAACCATGAGGTTGCGGGTTTGATTCCTCATGCGGCCTTGCTCAGTGGGTTAACAATTCGGCGTTGCCGTGAGCTGTGGTGTAGGTCGCAGATGTGGCTCGGATTTGGCATTGCTGGGGCTGTGGTTGCAGGCCGGCAGCTGTAGCTCCGATTCAATCCCTAGCCTGGGAGCCTCCACATACCGCGGGTGCGGCCCTAAAAAGCAAAGAAAGAAAGAAAGAGAGAGAGAGAGAGAGAGAGAGAAGGAAGGAAGGAAAGAAAGAAAGAAAGGAAGGAAGGAAGGAAGGAAGGAAGGAAGGAAGGAAGGAAGGAAGTAATGTGGACAGGGATAAAGACGTCCACAAGGGGAAAAAAAAAGTGAGGGAGGTTCCAGATGAGGGGGATTCAGCATGAGGACCCAGCCACCAGCAGTGATGTTTCGAGAGGGCCTGTGAAATGCTGCTGGGGAATGAGGGAGTTCCGAGCCCTGCCAACCACCCGAAGGGGCTGGGGACACGGCCACAAATGCTTGAGTGTGGGACCCTGAGCAGAAGACCCAGTTGAGTCGTGACAGAACTCGGATCTGCAGGGCCTGTGAGATAATAACTGGAGGCTATTTTATTTTTGTCTTTTTAGGGCCTCACGAGGCATATGGAGGTTCCCAGGCTAGGGGTCCAATCAGAGCTGTAGTTGCTGGCCTGCGACACAGCCACAGCAACGCAGGATCTGAGCTGCGTATGCGACCTACACCACAGCTCATGGCAAAGCTGGATCCTTAACCTACTGAGTGAGGCCAGGGACTGAACCTGCGTCCTCATGGATGCTAGTTAGATCTGTTTCCGCTGAACCATGACAGGAACTCCTAGAGGCTGCTCTAGAAGCCACCAAGTTTGTCACACAGAAATAGAAAACTAAAGTGTCACATGACCTGAAGGGGCCACTTACCCTTTCTAAGCCTCCTCATGGCCTCATCCAGAAAATAAGGACAGAAAATCCATTGGGTGGTTGTGAAGAAGGGACTTTGGGGCTTGTAGACAGAGCCCTGGACTTGGGCCAGAGGGCTAAAATTTGCTACTTGAGTCACTTTGAGCAAGTTACTTAACCTCTCCTAGTCTCAGTTTCCTCACCTCTAAAATGGAGCCAAGAGCGGCTATTTCTTTTGTAACCTGAGCAGTAAGTAGCTGCGCACATGGCCACCTAGCCAGAGACTACATTTCCCAGAACCCCTTGCAAGTGGGTGCAGTCACCTGACCAAGGCCTCACCAGTGAAAGTGGGGGAGGCATGTGGGCTGCTCCTAAGGTGGACTTTAAAACTTGGCACCTGCCCTCCAGCTCCTGCCTCCACCTTGGACTGGAATACTGAGGTGCCAGCCACACAGCTTCAGCAAGCAGACAAGGAGCATGACCTCCAGGGTGGTGGAGAAAGAAGACAGAAAGAACCCAGGTTCCTGAATGAGGGCGTTGCCGAGTCACACACTCACCTGGCATGTGAGACAGAAATAAGCACCTCTTTGCTCGGAGCCGCTGGCTACTGGGGGCCTCTTTTTACAGCAGCCTGGTCTCTGCCTTAACCAACTCAGGCAACTAGTCTGGGAAAACAGGTCCAAGGGTGGCCAGGAAGAACTGGGGATGCAATATAAGCATTCATTAGCCGAGTCCCCTTTTCACCCTGGATTTTGTTTTGTAAACTTAAAACTGAGCAGGGTCCTGGGGGGCTCCTGGGCACAAAAGCCTTTCTGGGGCCCCTTTTCTTGTTTTTAGGAAATGGGGCTCATTCAGACTCCGTGGCCTTCCCTGAGTTCCAAGGGGCAGGTTCAGGAAGCTGCTGATCAGGGAAGGGAGAGGATGAAAAGACAGGGAGGAACAGTCAGGAAAAATATACAGTCTTGGGGCAGGATCCCGGCTCCCTCTCAAGGGGTACCTGTAATGACGTAATGACATAGGCATCTTCTACACCTAAGAGAAGAGTTATATTCCTCATGCTTCTTTTAGAAAGGAATGGTTTAGAGATGAAGAGTTGAAAATTGAGTAGCTCGGAGCCCTTCCTCGTGCTTCTCCCTCGTTTGATTATGCCCTAAATACAATCACCTATGAGCTGAAGATTAGGTACCCTGAGCACTAGCCCTGCCTGTGGGTGAAAGATTTTAATCTCATGATGTTTTTCAGGAACATTTCTCGTTTGTTCTAATCTCTGGTCAATATGCCCTTTCATAAGTACGGTTATTCTAGGAAATGTCAAGGTGCCACAACCCAGAAGCCCGCTACCTGGATCACGCCCAGGTATCCAGATGCCAGCTTCGATGACTAAGAGTCTCAGAAAAAAAAAAATAGTGCATGTCTGCCCCAACCCTGATTCTTATCTGAAACCCAGTTTTTCTCCTTTTAGGCGATAAAATTCCTTGCAATTCTTCCCCAAAGGAGAGCGCGGTCTTTAAGGCCTTAGCCTCCTTGGCTTGGCAAAGCTATTTTTTCCTCCTTCACTCAAAACTCTGTCTCCATGTTTGTATTCGGCACCGGTGGACAGAGGCCGAGTTTCTGCAACAGAGCAGACTATTATACAAATATCAAGTGATTTGTTAGTGCTTATAAGTATCATTTGGTTTAAAGGATTCAGCGTTGTCACTGCTGTGGCACAGGCTGGATCCTTGGCCTGGGAACTTCCACGTGCCGGGAGCACGGCCAAAAAAAAGAGAGGTTTAAATCTTCATGTTCACTTTAAGAACACTCGTGAAAGTGCCCAGGCCATTAAGGGTGTGCATATTCAAAAAGTCACCAGGTATCGAAAGGATGTCACTTACAATGGTGGAGTTGGGTTGGGGAGTTCCTGTCTCGGGGCAGTGGAAATGAATCCGACCAGGAACCATGAGGTTGTGGGTTCGATCCCTGGCCTCCCTGAGTGGGTTAAGGATCCAGCGTTGCTGCGAGCTGTGGTGTAGGTCGCAGACACGGCTCGGATCTGATGCTGCTGTCACTGTGGCTGCGGCGTAGGCTGGCGGCTGTAGCTCCGATTCGACCCCTATGCTGGGAACATCCATATGCTGCGGGTGCAGCACTAAAAAGCAAAAAAACAAAAACAAACAAACAAACAAAAACTACCGTTGTAACTGTGTTTAAGTATAAAATTCCGTGGCATTGATGGCCTTTACAAGCTTATTTAACCATCACCACTCTTTCCAAAATTCATCATCACCCCAAACAGAAAAGTTGTACCTCTTAAGCTCTACCTCTTCATTACCTCTTCTCCCCAGCCCTGGCAACATCTTTCTGTCTCTATGGATTTTCACGCTTGTGAGAGATGCAAGCGGGCAGGTGCGGAAGCTCTGCCTTTTTTTTTTTTTTTCTTGACAGCGGTGTGTAACAGCTTGATGTGGGATCTCAGTTCCTAGACCAGGGATTGAACCTGGGCCCCAGTGGGGAAAGTGCCAAATCCTCGAGTTCCCATAGTGGCTCAGCAGTAACGAACCTGACTAGTATCCATGAGGTTGCAGGTTTGATCCCTGGCCTTGCTCACTGGGTTAAGGATCTGGCATTGCCGTGAGCTGCGGTGTAGGTTGCAGCCGTGCCTTAGATCCCGAGTTGCTGTGAGTGTGGTGTAGGCCGGCAGCTATAGCTCTGATTCTACACCTAGCCTGGGAACCTCCATATGCTGCGGGTGTGGCCCTAAAAAGACAAAAAAAAAAAAATCCTAACCACTAGACCACCACTAGGAAACTCCCAGATTTCTTTTGCTCTTTAAAAAAAGATTGAGAACTTGGCTTTAAAGGAAGTGGAAATAAAAGGAAAGTTTCAGGAATTCCCTAGTGGCTCAGTGGGTTAAGGATTGGGTGTCATCACTGCTGTGGCTCTGGTTACTTCTGTGGTGTGGGTTTGACCCCGGCCCAGGGACTTATTACGCATGTTGTGGGCACAGCCAAAAAGAAAAAGAAAAAAAAAGAGGAGTTCCCATTGTGGCCCAGCAGTAACGAAACTGACTAGTGTCCATGAGGACATGGGTTCCATCCCTGGCCTTGCTCAGTGGGTTAAGTATCCAGGGATGTCGTGAGCTGTGGTATAGGTTGCAGATGCAACTCAGATTTGGTGTTGTTGTGGCTGTGCCTTAGGCCACTAGCTGCAGCTCCAATCCGACCCCTGGCCTGGGAACTTCCATATGCCGTGGGTGCAGCCCTAAAAAGCAAAAAAAAAAAAAAGGAAAATAAACTTTCAACAAGAAGAATTATATCTCAGAGTTCCCGTCATGGCTCAGTGGTTAACAAATCCAACTAGGAACGATGAGGTTGCAGGTTCGATCCCTGGCCTTGCTCAGTGGGTTAAGGATCCAGGGATGTCATGAGCTGTGGTGTAGGTTGCAGATGCAGCTCAGATTTGGTGTTGCTGTGGCTGTGCCTTAGGCCACTAGCTGCAGCTCCAATCCGACCCCTGGGCTGGGAACTTCCATATGCCGTGGGTGCAGACCTAAAAAGAGGAAAAAAAAAGGAAAAGAAATTTTCAATAAGAATTATATCTCAGAGTTCCCGTCATGGCTCAGTGGTTAACAAATCCAACTAGGAACCATGAGGTTGCGGGTTCGATCCCTGGCCTTGCTCAGTGGGTTAAGGATTCGGCGTTGCCGTGAGCTGTGGTGTAGATCACAGATGCAGCTTGGATCCTTGTGTTGCTCTGGCTGTGACGTCGGCTGGCGGCTACAGCTCCGATTAGACCCCTAGCCTGGGAACCTCCATATGCCGTGAGTGTGGCCCTAGAAAAAGGCAAAAAAAATTAGATCTCAATTAGGCAGGATATATATATTACATAACATATTCAATAGGAACATGGGACTGAAATGTTGAGGGGGTCGAGGCTGTGCTATGTATTTTGAAAAAAAATAATCTCAACATGAAGGAGGTTTTTAAAATTTTTATTGTTTAAAATTTTGTAGAAGTATAGTTGATTGACAATGCTGTGTTAATTTCTGCAGCACGGCAGAGCGACTGGGCTATGCATATACACACATTCTCTTCCCAATTCTTTTCCATTTCGGCTCATCACAGGATACAGGTTGTCGTTCGCTGCTGCACAGAGGAACTTGTTGTCTGTCCATCCTCTACGTAATGGGGTGCCGCTGCTCATCCCAAACTCCCAGGCCTTCCCTCCCCCACCCCGGGCCATGTCTTGCTTATCACCTGTCTCTCTGTAGATGGACGCTTGATGAGTGCAGGGGACCTGGTGTGCCTAGAGCACCGTGTCTGTCGCATGGTAGGTCCTCTGCCAGTGTTTGTGGGATGAATGAGGGGCGTCTGGAGCAGCCAGATAAGCTGTGGTGAGGGGAGCACAGCTGGCCCCCCACAGCCTTTCTAAGGCACGGTTCTTACCTACAGGCCAGTAATCTAGAGGGCGGCTAGATGTGTCCATTTTCACCAACTTCCACGGGAGTCAAGCAGTCCTTTTACTTATGAATGTGGAAAGCAAGTCCCAGGAGTTTTGGAGTTTTGGAGTTTGTTTGTAGCAGTACCTGTGATCTGTCAACAGTAGAAACCAGAGGAGTTCCCTGGTGGCTCAGCAGGTTAAGGATCTGGCATTTTCACTGTCGTTAATGTGGGTTCCATCCCTGGCCTGGGAACTTCCACCTGCTGCAGGTGTGGTCAGACAAAACAGAACAGAGGAGTTCCCTTCGTGGCTCAGTGGTTAACAAACCCAACTAGGATCCATGGGAATGCAGGTTCGATTCCCCAGCCTTTCTCAGTGGGTTAAGGATCCTGCGTTACCATGAGCTGTGGTGTAGGTTGCAGATGCAGCTTGGACCCTGCGTTGCTGTGGCTGTGGTGTAGGCCAGTAGCTGCAACTCCGATTTGACTCTTAGCCTGGGAAACTCCATATGCCACAGGTGTGGCCCTAAAAAGAAAAAACAAAAACAGAACAGAAACAATAGAAATCACAAATATTTTCATATCATCTTGCTGGTTTCTCAAAATACCACCCATGTCCATCACTACTTTTAAATTATGGTCACATTAGACCAGCTGCTGATGGATCTTATTTCGTGTGCTAAAAGGGTCATGTACCACTCTAACAAATTTGGCTTTTCAGTTATTTGATAATTACATTACACTATAATTATTCAGTTTATTTTTTCTTTGTCTTTTTTTTGTCTTTTTGCCTTAGCTAGGGCCGCACCCGTGGCATATGGAGGTTCCCAGGCTAGGGGTCTAATCAGAGCTGTAGCTGCCAGCCTTCGCCACAGCCACAGCAACGCGGGGTCCGAGCCGTGTCTGCCACCTATACCACAGCTCACAGCAACGCCGGATC
This sequence comes from Catagonus wagneri, assembly GCA_004024745.2. Classification (NCBI taxonomy): domain Eukaryota; kingdom Metazoa; phylum Chordata; class Mammalia; order Artiodactyla; family Tayassuidae; genus Catagonus; species Catagonus wagneri. Next base: position 1,216,535 of record PVHT021183551.1, read on the forward strand.
CTTAACCCACTGAGCAAGGCCAGGGATCGAACCCACAACCTCATGGTTCCTAGTCGGATTCGTTAACCACTGAGCCACGACGGGAATTCCTATAATTATTCCGTTTTGCAAAATATTATACCATTTTTTTTGCCTTTGTCTTTGCGTCTATAGGTATTGGTAAATGGGAAGAGGAGTCCAGGGTAAAGCCAAGGTTGAGTCTGCTCCGACGGCTTGCCTTGCTTGCTCCATCCCTGGGACCAGCCAGGTTCCAGGTTCACACCGACTCCAGGTCCCGACCTGGCTGTTAGTGCCACATCTTGCCACCAGGGGGCGCTGCTTCCCTCATGTCAGGGGCGAGATTCAGGGCTTTCTCCTCCTAATCAGGGCTGGCCTCAGAATCTCCTGGCAGCTTTTTCTCCTAGTCTCATTCTCTCTTCCCCCAAGCCCCCTCTCTCTCCCCCTCCCCATATCCATTCTCTCTTAAAAAATTTTTTTTTTTATTATGGAAAATTTCAAAAATATGAAAGTACAGGAACTTCCACGGAGCCATCAGCCAACTTCAGCATTCAGAGGCCTCACGACCAACCTGTTTCACCTACATCCTACCTGGGGAACTTTCTAAGATGCGAAGGCCCTGCCCAAGGTGGGGAATCAGAGTCTTAGGGCTCTCAGCGCTTCCAGGCCTTCGGGGAAGCCATGTTGCAAACCCGGCCCCACCTCCAGGGCGCCCCCCATTGACCAGTGCCGGTCTCGCAGCCTCGGCCTCTGCCTTGCCCCTGCCCCACCAAAGTCTTTTCCAGAATCTTCCCTCCGGCTCACACTCATTCCCCTCGCTCAAGCCCCGCAGGACTCGGGCCCAGCTGGGCCCCATCCTCCGTACGGTTACGCTTCCTGTGTCATTCTGGAAGCCAGAATTAAGTAACCACATCTCACACCCTTGAGCAACCTCCCTCTGCCACCTGCTGCCTCTTTCTCTGCCTCTTCTTGTGGAAGCACAGACAGACCCGGGAGTCCACCATTTCCTGGTTGGAAAGATATTGTTAAACCATTAAAACTTGATGTGGGGAGTTCCTGTCCTGGCGCAGTGGAAATGAATCTGACTAATGTCCATGAGGGTGGGGGTTCGATGCCTTGCTCAGTGGGTCAGCAATCCAGCGTTGCTGTGGCTGTGGTGTAGGCTGGCAGCTGCAGTTCTGAATTAGTCGCTAGCCTGGGAGCTTCCATATGCTGAGAGTGTGGCCCTAAAAAGCAAAAAAAAAAAAAAAAAAGAAAAAGAAAAAGAACCACTTGGTTTTGAAGTGCCCAGAAAAATCCCAGAGCTGGGCTGGACTCTGTCCATAGGTTGAAGTCCTAAACCCCACGACCTCAGGGTGTGACTGAGTTTGGAAATAGGGTCTTCAGAGAGTTAATTAAGTTACAGTGAGGTCCTTAGGATGGGGTCTAACCCAATGACGGTGTCTTTATAAAAAAATGGGAGGGAGTTCCCTGGTGGTCTGGCAGTTAAGGGACCTGTCCTTGACACCGCTGTGGTGCAGTTCGATCCCTGACCTGGGAACTCGTGCATGTCATGGGAGTGGCCAAAAACATAAAAATAAAATAAAATTAGAAAGGGTCGTGTGGACACAGATGGGTGCAGAGGGCAGACCGTGCGAGGTCAGAGGACGAGGACAGGCATCCACAAGCCAAGGGGAGAGGCCTCAGGGGAAACACCCTGCTGTCCCCTTGATCTCGGACTTCCAGCCCCCAGAAGTGTGAGAGGACAGATTTTTGTTGTTGGAGCCCCCTGGTCTGCAGCCCTTTGTTAGGACAGCCCCCACGCACTGAGGCAACCCCCAGTGGATCCAGTTCACTAAACCAACAAAGTCCCTGCCTTAATTCTGATGAACCAGTTTCTGCGGACCGCCAGACGCAGCCCCAAGCACAAGGCCCCGCATTCTCCACTTGCATGTCCCCCCCACGCCCCCCCCCCC
>PVHT021183551.1:1219486-1244118 GCA_004024745.2 Catagonus wagneri
ACCTTGGGTGAGTCAGGCTTCATCTTTTGCCACAGGGCCTGCTGTGCACCAGGCCGTCTTGGGAAGTGGGCACCAGATTTGGGATTTTCCTGTGGGGCGATGGAGTCCTTGTGACCTGCAGCCTATGGAAGCTGCCAGGCAGAAGCCACTACACAATTCATGGGGCCCCGGGGAAATGAAAATGCAGCTACAACCAATTTCAATCTGGTGACAGCCCAGATGCAGGCCCTGCTAAGCGCGGGGTCCTGTGTGACTTCACGTGCCCGGGAAGCTGGCTCTGAGGTGGGGGAATAGCAAAGGGAGGGGCGAGAAGGCCAGTGTCCAGGGCACGGTCATGTCAATGGAGCCACTGGCTCATCACGAGGGCCTCGATTCAGTGCCTGCCCCCTCGGATCTGAGCCTCACAGAAGCTTCCAGTCTGTGACCTGGGGGAGACGGCTCTTACGCCACTCCTAGTGTTCATAGTTTCATCCCCTCCCCCCGCCAGATTCCGTGTTTTAGGAGTGACTTCAAATAGAAAGACAGACTGTCCCACCACGGCACAGTGGGAACGAACCCAGCTAGGATCCACGAGGACATGGGTTTGTTTCCCGGCTTGCTCAGTGGATTAAGGATCTGGCGTTGCCATGAGCTGTGGTGTAGTTTGCAGACTCAGCTTGGATCTGGTGTTGCTGTGGCTGTGGCATAGGCCGGCAGCTACAGATCCAATTCGACTCCCAGCCTGGAAACTTCCATGTGCCGTGGGTACAGCCCTGAAAAAAAAAAAGGCAAAATAAAGAATCCGACTGCAGTGGCTTGAGTGCTGGGGTGTTTCGGGTTTGAGCCCTGGCCCAGTGCCGTGGGTTAAAGGACCCAGGATCGCTGCAGGGGCAGTGTAGGTTGCAACATTGGCTTGGATTCAGTTCCTGCACTGGGAACTTCCATATGCCAGGGGTGTGGCCATAAAAATGAAAGAAAGAAAAAAATAAAAAAAGAAGACGATCTTCAAAGTTAGTCATTTAGAAACAGGATCATCTGTGATTACCACGTGTTAAGGAAATTAGACTCAGTTCTAATTTCTGTCCCCCCGCCCCGGCCCCGCAGCATATGGAAGTTCCCAGGCCAGGGATCCGATCTGAGCCACGGCTGTGGCAACACCGTAATCCTTAACCCCACTGGTCCGGGACGGAGATCGAACTGCGTCCCAGCGCTCCAGGGACGCTGCCGATCCTGTTGAGCCACAGCGGGAACTCCTGGCCTGATGTCCTGCTGTGGATGAGGCTTCAAGGATCCTGGCGTTGCGGGGGTGGTACCAGGCTGAACAGTCACTGCGGAACCACTTCAGAGCAGCTCTTAGCTAAAGAGTACTCGGGCCTTCGCGTTTGGCAGTTGACTGGGCATTTCCGGTTCCGACAGAGAAGGATGCAGGGTCCCGGGTCATGTCCAGTGAGAGGTGCATGGGGTGAAGAGCGAGGGTCCCCCCTACCCCACCCCGGCTCCCCTTTCCTCTGTGTTGGTGTGTGGCTTACAGTTTTTGAGTTTCCGACAAGACATGAGACTCTGGTGAACACATGTCTAATGGAAAAGAAGGCAGCTCCTAGGATGACGGAAGGAATGCAAAGGCCCAGAATGGGACCACGGAGCTTGGGGTACCCAGGTGGCCAGAGTGACAAGCTCTCTCTTTGAAGGTGCACAGTGGGGGCAGTGAACTGCAAGCATGTCTCATCAGCACCTTGAGCTCACGATGACTCGCCCTGGACTGGGGCGGGGTTCGGGTCCTGGACTGCATCTAGTGGGGTGAGCGAGCGTTTTTCCCAAGGTCCAGGCAGGTGCTGCTAGGAGAGGATGCTGGGCTGCAAAACCCCCAAACGCTAGTCCCTGGGCATCCCGGCAGCACCGTGCCAAGTGCAGGGCATGGACCCGGTGCTGAATTTAGCACCGTATTCCCAACTATACCCACTAAACTGGAGAGAGCCCCAGAAAAGAGTGGCAGAGGTTGTTTCCTTTCTTCCCCCTTAAATGTGTAACAGCTGGTGTCTAGATTATCGGGTATGTCTGAATAAGCGTGGAGAACAGAAAAATAAGAATTTCATTTTATTCTGGGAAATCACAATCTAAAATACATCAGTTCTTGTCTGTGCTTCAGTTTCTGATCTCGAAAATGAGAATGTATTACAAGGAACTGTCCCTAATGAGTGACTCAGAGAAGGGAGAATTCAGGGTTTTAAGAGCCCTATAGGGTCCCTCTGGTCCTGCAGACAAATTCGGGAGCAAAAAAGTACCTTGCAGGTCATTCGTCAAAAGGCCTTTAATTACTGACCCAGAGGCACCATCTGAAACCTCATCTATAGAAGGTGTATTTTTTTTTTCTGTCTTTTGTCATTTTAGGGCCATACCTCTGCAGCATATGGAGGTTCCCAGGCTAGGGGTCCAATCGGAGCTGCAGCCCCAGCCTACGCCAGAGCCACGGCAATGTGGGATCCGAGCTGCGTCTGCGACCTATACCACAGCTCAGGGCAACGCTGGATTTTTAACCCGCTGAGTGAGGCCAGGGATCAAACCTGTGTCCTCCTGTATGCTAGTCGGGTTCGTTAACCACTGAGCCACGACAGGAATTCTGAAAGGCTCTTGTTTCTGTGTCGACATAACTAAAAGCAAAGGTAAATGGGAAGAGAGATTACTTGCAAATGATTCTACCTGCACTCAGTAGGCTAGTTAGATCAAAATGCAGGAGCGTGGTCCCTTTAATTGAGAAGTTCAAGTCCCTGAATCAACTGGTGGTCGGGAGAAAGCAGGCATTCTTTGGCCTAAAACTGGCAGAAATGTAAAGACTTCAGTGAGAAGCGATCCCGGGCTCCTGAAGGGCCCGAGTGCACTCTGTCGCCGCAGCTGGCATCCCAGGCACTCAGCCCACGCTCGGCCTGGGGAGCCGAGGGGGAACTGTGGCCGGCGGCCATGGGCGTGGTCAATCCAGCGTGCGTGACAAAGGGACCCTCTTGGAAGCCAGCCCTCCCTGAAATGCCCACAGGACTGCGAGCTGGCTGCTTGCTCTGCTCGCCAACAATAAGAGAGAGAGGAATGGCTTTGAATGGTGGAGGGGCCTTTCAGATGGAGGGGGCCAAGGCCAAGGTCGACTCCAAATCCCAGAAAATCTGAGGGCTTGTGACTCTCATAAAGCGGTCAGGCTGGAAACAGGCTCCTCTCCTCCCCAGCGTTAGCAGCAGCACAGAGGCAAGACAGAGCCAAGAGATGGGGTGGGCACGAGTGGGGGAGGTGCCCTGGGCAGCGGCTGGAGGGGAATGGGGCGGGGGGCGGGGAGGGCCATGCGGAGGCTGGGGGTCACGGCAGGTGCTGGCCCGGGTCTGCATCAAAGGTCCCCATCGCCTCACGGGCCCTGGAGGCTTGTCTTAGTGGGGTCAGAGGAGTCAGTCACTGGCATGTGGCATCACCTCTGGGACTTGGGTGACTTCCTATAAGCACTAGACTGGAAAACAAGGGAGAAATTCAGCGGGGAAGAGAACCGGGCTACTCACAGCCCCCGTCACCAAGCACAGACACCAAGGGCAGAAAGGCAAGGACCCAAGGCTGCCTTAGCAGACTCGTGGGAAGCGCGGGGCCCACTAGTGGATTATCCCCGGCTCCCCACTGGAGGCCACGGGCGTCCATGGCCTGAAAAAGCCACCACCGTGTCTTCGCTCTCCATCCCCCAGCGGCTTGGGTCCCATTCCTGTTGCCATGGCAACCCAGCTGGTCTCACAGCTCACTGGACCCAAAGCCGGCATCTGTAGGTAGAGCTGGTGGGACCTGGAGAACCAAACTCTTGGCTCAACCGGGCTCCCTTGGAGGAACCTTTTCTCATCAGCCATCAGAGCAGAAAACAGCACTGGCTTCACATCCCCATCAACTTCCTGGGCTTCAGTGAAGAGAAAAACTCCCCCCAAGGCAGACACAGGTCCCGAGGCCCACACAGGCTAGTTCTCCAAAGCGTATGACTGCCCTTGAAATTTGCCTCATGCGGCGCTGGTGGGGAGTAAAGGCTGTTCTCGTTCGTATAACTCAGCAAAGTAGGTCCACGGGGTAGCGGCACCACCCCAGGCCCGTCGCTAAGGATCTGAGCCTGTGATTAAGAGCACAGAGCATCAGCCAGATTGCAAGGCCCCCTTTTCTATCAACCACATCTTTGGTTTTTATTTTTTCCTTTTAATGGCCACACCTGCAGCATATGGAGGTTCCCAGGCTAGGGACCGAACAGCAGCTGCAGCTGAGGCCTACGCCACAGCCACAGCAACACCGGATCCAACCCACATCTGTAACCTATGCAACAGCTCATAGCAACGCAGGACACTTAATTCACTGAGTGAGGCCAGGGGTCAAACCCGCATCCTCAGAGAGACAAGTTGGTCCTTAACCTGCTGAGCCGCATCGGGAGCTCCCTGCCTCCTCTGTTACTTGTGCTCTTTGGATTTCTGTTTTCTTAGGATAACAGACACTTGCTCCTGAGATAACGCATTTAGGATGCTTAGCACAGGGCTTCATACACAGGAAGTGCTCCGTGAACACGGCTCTCTCATTCCTGCGTGCAAACCGCTCCCAGCCAGGAACGACCCGCGGCCCCGCCCCGTGCTCTTTTCCCTCGATACCCATGAGCAGGCCAGCTCCAGCGGCCCTCGAGCTTGGCTCCCCCAGCAGCCGACACTGCCAAGCAGAGCCTCTGAGCCTTTGTCCTGGCATCTGACGTCGGCCCGGGGCTTTCTCCAGTTCTTCTCTCTGGGGCCCAACAACGTGCAGCACTTCTAGGGCAGTATACTTGCTGATTGCTTCCTTTACTATTACTCACAACAACCAGCTAAGACACTGCCAAAGAAACACTCACAGCTGGCCCTGCCGGCGACTCCCCCAGACCTGCGGATAAAGAGACGGGAGGAAAGACAGACAGAGGAGAGAGCCGAGACCCGCCGCAGATCCCAACAGGGCTGGCCCTCGACCCACTGACCAGGAGACACAAACAAGCCAGCACTTCCCTGGAAGAGAAAAAGTCAGAAACGGACAGTGGCTTAAAATCCACGCAAGCAACAGAATAAAGCAGCACCGACTTGCTCCTTGATCCCGGGCACCGTCTGGAGAGCGAATCGGTCAGGGCTTGGGCAAAGCAGAAATGGATTAAGAGATTTATGTCAAGGAGTGGGCTCACGTGACTGCAGGGCCCGCCAGGCCGGGCTGAAATCTGCGAGGGCTGGAGATGCCGGGGCGGGCGCTGGCGCTGCCGTGCACGTGTGGGATTTCTTCTTCTTCGGGGACCCCCAGCTGTGCTCTTAAGGCCTTCCACTGATCAGACGCGGCCCACCCACATTCTCAGGGATGGATCTTCACTCAGTCAACTGTTGGTACCAGTCCACCATCTGCAAAAGGCCTCACGGAAGCACCTAGATTAGGGTTTCAATTCCTGGGTACTGCAGCCTGGCCAGGTGGACGCCTCAAAACTGACCATCACAGAGAGGCAGCCTGAAATCTCCCTGGAGGCAGCACCCATGGGACAGTTCCTCTCCCATGTGGGTGTGAGGACATGCAGTATGACCTTTACCCCAGTGTGGAAGGTCCCAGAAACCTGGGTTCCAGGCCAGGGGGTGCAGAGGAAAGCAGCTCCCGAGCCTGTACGATCTCTCCGCCCAAGGGAAGAAGGCCCCACGCCCGACCGCAGGGCTTCCCTCACACGCCGCGGGACGCAGGGCCCACGCGCTGCAAAATGTCCAGCGGGGCTGATGGGAGGGCCCTCTCACCTTAGGGCTCTGCCCCCACACAGGTGAGCACATAACACCCTGCTTAAAAAGCAGGCCATGGAGTTCCCGTCGTGGCTCAGTGGTTAATGAATCCGACTAGGAACCATGAGGTTGCGGGTTCGATCCCTGGCCTTGCTCAGTGGGTTAAGGATCCGGCGTTGCCGTGAGCTGTGGTGTAGGCTGCAGACGCAGCTCGGATCCCGCGCTGCTGTGGCTGTGGCGTAGGCCGGCGGCTACAGCTCCTGTTAGACCCCTAGCCTGGGAACCTCCATATGCCATGGGTGAGGCCCTGAAAAGATAAAAAGACAAAAATAAATAAATAAATAAATAAATAAATAAATAAAATAAAAAGCAGGCCAGGAGGTCCCATTGTGGTGCAGCAGAAAGGGTCCTTAGTATCCATAAGGATGCGGGTTTGATCCCTGGCCTCGCTCAGTGGGTCAGGGATCTGGTATTGTCATGAACTGTGGTATAGGTTGCAGATGCGGCTCGGATCCCACCTTGCTGTGGCTGGGGTGTAGGCCGGCAGCTGTAGCTCTGATTTGACCTCTAGCCTGGGCACCTCCATATGCCACGGCCAAAAAGCAAAAAGCAAAAAAAAAAAAAAAATGTAAGCCAGGCTTAGACCTTAATTAATCTTTTACTGTGGGAAAAAAATGCCCCCATGTGCCCAACTTTGCCCCGAAGGTAAGTTCTGGCAGAGCACCTTTACCAGGTCAGTGCCGGCTCTCGGTTTTCCTTAGCCTCGGGGTCACCCGGGAGCTGAGGTGCAGACCCCGCTCCACGCCGGGGCTCCGGGCCCAGCAGGCCTGCAAAGGGGCCCAAGGCAGTGACCGTGTCCTCAAGCAGCACAGGAACGAGAGGAGTCCGGGTCAAAGAAGCCCCTCTGCTGACCCCCAGCCTAGGCCAGCCAGGAGCAGGACCCGGCCTCGGTGGCCGCTCTCCAGCCGGAGACCCGAGCGTGGCATCGCTCCTGCAGGGGTGGGAGGCCTGAGCGCTCCCCAGGCACCGGGCCCCACTCTGACCCCAGCAGAGGCCTGCAGCAGGCGTAACAGAGTGTGGCAAGGATGCGGGCGAGGGACCTGCCACGTACTGGCCCAGCCCACTCTCAGGCTCAGAAAAGCCAGGTGCGCGGCTGGGGGCATGCAGGCCAAACAGACGCACCTTCCACTGCTAGCAGCCCCTGTCCCTGACTTCCACGCAGGACCCCATTTTCTGGATCCAGGTAGCGATGTGGATGAAGGGTCTGCCTAGCAAGTCCCCCCTCCCCCAGCTCCTCCCGGCCTGGCACCAGGGCTCATCAGCCAGGGCCCTCAGAGGGCCAGACAATCTTCCGGCCAGAGAGAAGGGACCGGGACTTCAGGAGCCATCTTTTCAGTCAGAGAGACGAGGCTAGCGTGAATAATCAGTTGATGCCCAGAATCTGACCGTGTTCCATGAAATACGAAACACCCCGCGTCAGCAGTCTTTCACCAAATCAGACTTTCCTGGAAAGTCAGAGCGAACATACTTAAGTATGTACTTTGCTTTCCACTGAAGGGCCTTTGGTCCAGTTACCAGGCGAGCGTCTGCGACAGCGACACAAGATGTTTAAGAGGCCCAGAGGTTATCGTCACTTCTTTCCTCCTTACGGGGCCCTTTTGAGCCCCAGGCCCAGCACAGCTCTGCTGCAGAGCCTGGGGACCAGGAAGAAAACAGGAAAACCAGAACTCTTTTTTTCGTTTTTGTTTTGGCTGTGCCCGTGGCATATAAAGGCTCTGGGCCAGGGATGGAACCCGTGGGGCCACAGCAGTGACTCGAACTGCTGCAGTGACAGTGCTGGATCCTTAGCCTACCATGTCACAAAGGAACTAAGTTCCTAGCACTTAGGGTTTTTTTTTTTTGTCTTTTTGCCTTTTTATGTAGAGCCGCACCCGCGGCATGTGGAGGTTCCCAGGCTAGGGGTCTAACAGGAGCTGTAGCCGCCGGCCTACACCACAGCCACAGCAACGCGGGATCCGAGCCGCGTCTGCAACCTACACCACAGCTCATGGCAACGCTGGATTGTTAACCCACTGAGCAAGGCCAGGGATCAAACCCACAACCTCATGGTTTCTAGTCGGATTCGTTAACCACTGAGCCACGAAGGGAACTCCCTAGCACTTAAGTTTTAAGCATTCAAGAAAAAATGGATTCTGAGGAGTTCCTACTGTGGTGCAGTAGGTTGAGAATGTGACTGCAGGAGTTTCCTTGTGGTGCAACAGGTTAAGACTCTAGCATGGTCACTCTTTAAGGGTCACTGCTGTGGCATTGATTCGGTCCCTGGCTCCGGAACTTCCACATGCCACAGAAAAAGAAAAAAAAAAAAAAAGAAAGAAAAAGAACCCAACTGCAGTGGCTTGGGTCACTGTGAGGCATGGGTTTGATCCCCAGCCCAGCACAGTGGGTCAAAGGATCTAGTGTTGCTGCAGCTGTGACCCACGCCATGGATGCAGCTCAGATTCAGTCCCTGGTCCAGGAATGCCCATATGCCCTGGGCGTGCCCATTAAAAAAAAAAGAAGAAGAAAAAGTGGATTCTGGTAACAAGGCTCTTGGATGTCACAGTTCCTGAGAAAGCGGGACCCTTCTCCATCCTCGGAGATGTCGAAATTCACTCAGGAAGCTGCCCCAGTTCCATAGAGCATCCTTCCGAAAGCAGGCAGGTACCCTCCATGCACCTGTCACATGCTGACTCGAGCACCTGTGACAGGCTGGGTGTTGAGGTCTCGACAGGGAGAGGATGTCCCGGGCCTTGGGGGATCCACGGTAGGAACTCACAGACACGCAAAACCACAGACACACAGAACCACGACTGTGAGCAGCTCTGAACTACAGGACAAGTGCTTTTGAAGTGTCTGTCCTGCTGGAAGAAGCGAAGTACTAAGGATAAGTCATAGTTTGGCCTCACACGCTCCTCTACAAGGCTTTGAAAGGCGTCTGTGCATGACCAGGACCAGCCCTCAGTGTCCTCTTGCCTTTTGCAGCAAAGTCAGAAGTTGGAGGGGCAAGTGGAGACTCCCATACTAAGTGAAGTAAGTCAGAAAGAGAAAGACAAATACCACATGTCACTTACACGTGGAATCTAAAATATGGCGCCGATGAACCCATCCACAGCACAGAAACAGGCTCACAGACGTGGAGAACAGACCTGTGGTTGCCAAGGGGGAGGGAGTGGGACGGACTGGGAGTCTGGGGTCAGTAGATGCAAACTATTGCATTTAGAATGGATGAGCAATGAGATCTTGCTGTACAGCACAGGGAACTATATCCAATCACTTGTGATAGAATGGGACAGAATTAACATGAGAAAAAGTAAGTATATATACACATATGACTGGGTCACTTTTCTGTACAGCAGAAACTGACAACACTGGAAATCAACTATAATTAAAAATTAAAAAAAATAATAAGATATTTTGGAGCTCAGCAGAAATGAATCCGACTAGGATCCATGAGGATGTGGGTTCGATCCCTGGCCTCATTCAGTGGGTCAGGGATCCAGTGTTGCTATGAGCTGTGGTAAAGGTTGCGACGTGGCTCGGATCCTGCGTTGCTGTTGCTGTGGTGTAGGCCAGCAGCTGTAGTTCCGATTTGACCCCTAGCCTGGGAACTTCCACAGGCCATGGGTGTGGCCCTAAAAAAGCTAAAAATAAAATAAAATAAAATATAAAAATAGTAAGTTTTTTTGTTTTTGTTTTTTTTTTTTAATTTGGAAGGCATGTTTCTATCCTTGCATAGATCTTATCCAGAAAACCTGATCCAGGGGCAGGAAGGTGATGGTGGCACAGAAGAGATCCAGTAATTCAGATCTACAGGTTACTTTGGCCAAGGTTAAGAGTGAGGTCTCAGAGATGGGGCAAAAAGAAAAAAAAGAAAAAAAAAGACTGACTTGGATGTTTTCAGTCTCAAAAATGAATGTCAGGTTCATGTCCATGGGAACCAGATTTCCCAGGGGGACAGCCAACACTCCCATTTTCCCCAAGTTTCAGGAGCTACCTGTGCCTACCCTAGAGAAAAAAGAAAACCCCAGCAAGTCTCTGGGAGCTGATGCTGGGGCAGGCCCGTCCCCTGCAGAACCCACAGTGTTCTGGGTGAATGGCAGATGCATTGTTGGCTCTGGAAAGTTCTCAGCCAGAATCCTGGTGCCTCTTCTGCCCTTTGCATAACTGGAAATGTGTTCATCTAACTCCGCTTAATATTTACGACTCTTACTTTTCCTGTTAGGTTCTTGGGGGGATGAAGCCTGGAGCAGCCAACTCTGGGAGGCAGCAGGTTCACCAAGAAGGAGAAAAGCACAAATGCTTAAAAACCATCAGGCAGAGGCTTAAGGAAGTGGGCCTCTTGGGAGGTGAAAGGCTAAGAGTGGACACCAGGAGTGTTAAAAACTGCCCGTGGGAGCTTCCTGGTGGCCTAGCAGGTAAGGATCGAGCACTGACACTGCAGTGGCTTGGGTTCAATCCCTGGCCCAGGAACTTTCACGTGGTGTGGGCATGTGAAAACAAGTAAGTAAAACTGTCCTGGCAATTAAGAATTTAGTATAAAGAAATATATGTATTTCGGGAGTAAGAGTTGTTTCATTGTCCCCAAACCAGAAATCTGAATAAATGTCCAATGCAGCAGATACTGCCCCAAACCCACACCCTCTGTCCTCCTGTTCACAGGCCCAGCTTTGGTTTTGGTAGTTCACTCCCCTCTCCCTGGTCAAGACAGGCCTCAAGAATTCCATCACAGTAACTCCTCCCCTTGTCTCTGATTGGCTGGGGCTGAAGACGAGGCCTAATTCTGGCCAATGAGATGCGTGGGAAAGTCGGGGAGGCGCGGCCCCCAGGAAAGCTTTCCTCATTTTTAATGGGAAACCCCAAGAAGAGCCAGAGGGGAGGGGAGCCGGCTAGAGAGGTCGGTATGTGGAGGACCGACGTGGGAGCAGAAATGCGCAAATGCGGAGCGAGCCTAGGGCCTTGACTTTGTGAGCCCTGGATGTAACCCGTCATGAAGCTGCCCAAGGTCCGCACTTAGATTTTATGAAAATTTTAATGTTCGGAGTATTTAAATCACTTTGAGTAGAGTTTTCTCCCACTTGCAGAGGAAGAAATCCTAATCGATACTTCCCATCATCTAAGCATTTGGGGTACCACACCTTACCTTGGAATTAAAAAATCAAAAAAGAAAACCGCAACCAAAACCTTCTCTGTCACAAAAGGTTCAACAGCAGAGACAGCTTCCCTGTCCTCTCCCTGCAAAGTGCGGGGCAGTCTGCGAAGATCCTGATCAGGGCATCTGCTCTGCTCTGCCCTCCCCAGGAGCCCCTCTTCCAGGTAAGCATCTGGGTGATGGTTCATGACGCTGGCAGAGAGGAGAGGGCACAGGATGCTAAGGGAAGACGGTATATATGCCTCAAGGACGCCCAAGAGGCCAAAACCAGCCCCTGTTTCGGGTGGGGAGTCCTGGGTTTTTTCCTCAGACTGTGCTCTTCCCTTCCTGCCCTCAGGCCAGAAATCCCCCCAAAGACTAAGGGGACAATTCCCTGGCTAAATAAAATGCCTGTGACAACACTGGAGACTGGCTTGCACAAGTCTAGCCTCCTTTTTTTTTTTTAAGGGCCACGGCCACAGCATATGGAAGTTCCCAGGCTAGGGGTCTAGAGCTACAGCTGCCAGCCTACACCGCAGCCAAAGCAACGCAGGATCCGAGCCGCGTCTGCAACCCACACCACAGCTCAGGGACACGCCAGATCCCCAACCCACTGGACGAGGCCAGGGATCGAACCTGGTTCCTAGACAGATTCGTTTCCACTGTGCCACGACGGGAACTCCACGTCTAGCATTCTTAACAGGAGAAGTGATTTGAAACTTCAAACAGCTTCAAAATAAGACCCAGCCCAAGGGCTGGAACATAGATTTGAGTTTTGTTGAAGCCCAGCACTCCCTGTGCTTCTGAGTAGGGACTGCGGGTGACGCAGCCCCCAGCCCAAAGGCTCCTTATGGGAAAGGGACCAGCCCAGCTCACCAGGGTAGCGTCTTCCACAGGCTTCTCATCCGCAGTTACAAAAAAAATCTCATCGTTTCTAGACTTTGCCTCCCTGGCTTGCCATTCAGCCTCCAGACTCCATACGAAATTTGCTTCTCAGAACCAAGGGCCAGGCGATTAGACTGGTTTTTCTCACTCTAAAGCCAAGTTTCCCACACACAAACACAGCAGATCCTCCTCAAACTCATGATTTCCCCCCAGGAAGATCCCTTTTGTTCATGTTGTAAGCGGTGCCTAAAACCAGCAGAAAAGATGAAAAGGTGGGTTACCTGGCTTGTGGGCTGAGGGAGGACCAGGGATCCGACCGCAGGGCTGGCTCCACCTGTCGGACCCGCCAGGCTTGCGGCAGCCGCCGGCGGGCCAGGGCTCCCTGCCAGCACCCGGGCGCCATAGGTATGCATTCACCTGCGGAGAGGTGCTGGCACCCAGGTCCCCTCCCTGCTCCCTGCTCCCACCCTGTGATCTGCCCCTGCCCCCCCAGCCAACCCGGCACTGGGACATCTCTCCCAAGTCACTGGGATTCTAAATCTAAAGCTGATGGAGAAAAGAACAAAAGGGGAGAGGAAAGAGGGAGAGAGAAAAAAACCCGCCCCCACACCCACCAGCAGTGCCTCGGTGACGGTCGGAAGTGGGACCAAGCAGACCAGGAGTCTGAGCAAAAGCCTTCACGGGATCGGTGATTGTCAGGGTCAAATTCCAGGGCTGCTTTTTTCCTCTGGGCGGCTATTTTGGGAAAGCAGCTTTACTCCAGCAGCCGACAGACTGGCTACCTCGGACGCTGGAATCCGGAAGACTCAGAGCTCGGCCAGGTCCCAGCACAGGTGAGGCAGCGAGAGCAGCCCTGGAGAACAAAGGCTAAGTTTCAGGTGCCCGTGGAACCCGGATCCCTGTCCTGGGTGCACCCAAGCCCACCCACCCTCCTGGCCCCACCCCTTCACAGCAGGGCTCCCTGGGCACCTGGGGTACTGTCCAGTTTGTGGGAGGAGGTCCTGGCTTGATGTGTTAACCCGGGGCTGATGGGCACAGCTGGTGAGGCTGGCGGGGCTGGTGGCAGGTGTCCTGCCATGCAGGACAAGGAGCCCATGGTGGCCAGACCCAGCTTCTCGTCTAGCCAGGTTGACCGTGAGCACGGAGCTCCCAGCACTGGCTGAGTGTGAGGCCTCAGGTGGTGCCTGGGGGCCGGGTCCAGGCATCTCAACCGCTGTTCAAGTTCGATCGCAGGCTTCAGAGGCAGCCAGTTACGCCCAGCCTCCTCTGGGAGCCACTGCAGAACAGAAGCAGGGACGCCCTGGAGGAGAGCTGTGGGCACACCGAAATCTTCCGATTTCCAGAGTTTTCAAGTTCAAGGCAGGTGCTAAGATCTAAAGCCCCTACTAGGAAACTAGAATCCATTTCCCTAAGGAGACGGCGAGGCAGGGAAAGGAACCCAAGAGAGAACTGGAGGCGGATTTCAGGCAGAACCCAACCTCATTCCTCGGGGGTACAGCCCCTGCTCACTAAACGTGGGTGGGAGAACGTGTGGCCTCTGAACTCAGGATTGGGTCAGTCCTTAGGGCTACACTGTGCTTGGTGGGGCTCCATCTCAAGCCGCTGGCTGTCACTGTGGCCCCAGGAGGGGCCACAAACAGGCCAGGCCTTGCTCAAGGGGCCTTCAGCAGCGGGGCGTGACCGCAGGTGGGTCCTCTGGGGGCCCGACTCATTCCCCTGCCCCCGGATCTCAAACAGCCAGTTCTTAGCCTTCTTCCGAGGCCAGTTCCAGGTCAGAGGCCTTAAGAAAATCCCCCACGCGCTGGCCAACTTCAGACTGCCCCGGCCCTTAGATCATCTGCTCTTCACTGGGCCAAGACTCAAGCTAACGAGAGAGAAGTGCAATTTCGGAAAACTGAACGGCGAGGGTGCTGACAATACAGTCTTCAGCAAGAGCCCCACATGGCCCGACGCAAGGACTTCCTAAACGGAGCTAAAGAAGAAGTGTCTGCCTCCAGTTTGGAAGACAAGAACCTTTTAAATTTACATACCAAGTCCCATGATAAGTCACTCGGGATCCCCCAAAGTAGGAAGGCTGCTTGCGGTGAGAGCGGGGTGAGTCAACAAAACAAACAGCTGAGCCCGATGAGGTCAGCTTTTTGGAAAAGGAACAAAGAAAACTGCACCCAAGCGAGGAGCCATTTACTGTGCCAAAGCGGTGGTCGCTGAAAGCCCATTCTGCATCCTCCAGCTCAGCAGCTCTCATTGGGGTGGCTTTTGTCCCCCAGCGGACATCTGACAATGTCTGGAGAACTTTCTGGTGGTCCCAAGTGGGAGGGGGTAGTTCCCGTTGTGGCTCAGTGTCCCTGAGCGATCCCTGGCCTCGCTCAGTGGGTTAAGGATCAGGTGTTGCCGTGAGCTGTGGCATAGTTTGCAGATGGGGCTCGGATCCAGCGTTGCTGTGGCTGTGGCCGGCAGCTCCAGTTCCGACTGACCTCTAGCCTGGGAACTTCCACATGCTGCAGGTGTGTTCATAAAAAGAAAAAAAAGGGAGTTCCTATGGTGGCTCAGTGGTTAACAAATCCGACTAAGAACCATGAGGTTGCGGGTTCGATCCCTGGCCTCACTCAGTGGGTTAAGAATCTGGCATTGCCATGAGCTGTGGTGTAGGTTGCAGACGCGGCTCAGATCCCGCGTTGCTGTGGCTGTGGCGAAGGCCGGCGGCTACAGCTCCTGTTAGACCCCTAGTCTGGGAACCTCCATATGCCGCGGGTGCGGCCCTAGATAAGGCAAAAAGACCAAAAAAAAAAAGTCAGGGTGGGGATGTTACTGGCGATTAGTGGATACAGGCTGATCACAGCTCCCAAATCAGATTCATCTACCCCGATGCTCCAGCACTGCCACTGGAAACGGCTCTAACACCACGAAAAAGATTTCCATCCCTTCTTTAAAAGTCCTGGACAGGAGTTCCCGTCGTGGCGCAGTGGAAACGAATCTGACCAGTATCCATGAGGATGTGAGTTCAATCCCTGGCCTCGCTCAGTGGGTTAAGGATCCGGTGCTGCCGTGAGCTGTGGTGCAGGTCGCAGATGCGGCTTGGATCTGGCGTTGCTGTGGCTGTGGTGTAGGCCGGCAGCTGTAGCTCTGATTCGACCCCTAGCCTGGGAACCTCCATATGTTGCAGGTGTGGCCCTAAAAAGGAAAAAAAAAATCCTGGACAAATGGCCACCTTTAGTCACTGGACGTGTCCCTCAGCCCAGAGGGCCACCTGCTACCTGCCAGGCCAGGCGATCACAAGTTGGTATCTTTGGAGCGGCCTCTAGGAACAGACCCCGGCTTGGGCGAGCTGCCTGGCTGCCCCAGGCCAAGGGTCCCAATCGTCAGAACTGACCCCCCCACTCGCTGTTCAGTGGCGGAGAGCATGCCCGAGAAGGTACGAAGAGCGAGCGGTGACAGTTCCTGTGGTCACAGCAGATGACCTCACCTGTGGCAGGTGCTTCCCAGGCATCAAGGACCTTTCACATACTTTGTCTCGCCTGAATAAGTAAGAGCCTCGCCCATTAAAGCAGTCTTTCTGCGTTCCTGACCTGCCAGGCCAGGGGAACACGCAGGAGCCACACGTCCAAGTGCAGGGCCGTTGGGGGGGGCACGGTGAGGCAGGGGAGCGTGCGCCCTCCTTCACAAGACACAGAGGCAGGGCTCCGAAGGAGCTGGAGCCCACCCAGACCCCCAAGCTGGGTCCAGCCAGACTCCACCCGGCACCCCCAGACAAGCTGGGTGTGGGGGGCACCCGAGTAAGTAGATTCGCGGAGTCACTCCTGCCTGGTGAGCTCCTGGGACCGGAGCTGGGCCAATGGCAGCAGCACAGGCGGGGATGGGGGAGGCGGGGGGTGGTCGTTTAACCCTGGCTCCGAGCTGCAGACCCTGCAACCGAGCGTCTGGATGTGAAGAGTCCGGCAAAGACAGAGGCTCTGGAAGAAAAAGACTTTTCTGCCCTAAGGCTCAGGGAAACACCCGGGAAGCTGGGCGGAGGAAGGGGAGAGGCGGGCCAGAAGGGCCCAGCCCATGGACCTCATCTACTCTGAGCTGTTTGACTTTCTATGAGCGTCATTACTAACTGTATTTTTTTTCCTTTTTGCCACACAGGCAGTATGTGGGATTCCCGGGCCAGGGATCAGACTGCACTGCACAGCAGCAACTGAGCCACAGCAGTGAGAACACAGGAGCCTCCGCCCGCTAGGCCATCGGAGAACCCCCCTAGCTGTATCGTTTTAAAAGAACATTTAAAAAAGGAGCAGAATGAGGGCAGAATATGCCCGATTCACACCCTCGTTTCCTGGGAACACACTTCACCTGCTCAGGAAATTCTCCGCTGCCATCCTGCTGATCCCAGGCACCAGAGCCCAGAGAGCGGCCCCCGTGAGACTGCAAAGGCCAAAGAGAGGGGACATAGACAATGAAGGAGACCAGCTGCCTGCCGCTAACCTCAGGAAAGGAGGGAGGCCCAGCAGCCCGGTGGGAGGGAGGCTGCAGGCCTGACACCCCCACGTCTCCTGTCAACACCCCCCTGAGCAGGTGGCTGTCATCACGATGGCCCCCTCAGACCAAGTAGCGGGTCCACTGCCCACCCGAGGTTCACCATGTGGAGGCAACAGCTAAAATGTGTCATACAACTCAGTATCAGAAAACCCTGATTTAAAAAATGGGCAAAAGATGTGAACAGACGTTTTTCCAAAGAAGACACACAGAAGGCCAATGGGTACATGAAAAGATGCCCAACGTCACTCAGCCTTAGGGAAATCGAAACCAAAATCACAATGAGGTATCACTTCATACCCGTCGGTCTGGCTACCACCAAAAAGAAGATAAACAGAGTTCCCACTGTGGCTCAGCCGGTTAAGGATCCGACGTAGTCTCTGTGAGGATCTGGGTTGAGGATCTGGCATCACCACAAGCTGCAGCTCTGATTCAACCCCTGTCCCAGGAACTTCCACAGGACACAGGTGCAGCCGTAAAAAGAAACAAAACAAAACAGAAAACCAAAAATCCCACCGCAAACAATAAATATTAGCATGTGGAGAAAAAAGAACACGGGGGGGGGGGGAATTTGAGCCGGTGCAGCTGCTATGGGAAATAGCATGGAGGTTCCGTAAAAAATAAAGACAGAACTACCATAAGATCAAGCAATTCCACTCCTGGGTGTATATCAGAAAAAAATGAGAACGTTAATTTGAAAAGATACATGAACCCCCCCCCCTTTTTTTTTTTGTCTTTTTGCCTTTATGTAGAGCCGCACCCGCGGCATATGGAGGTTCCCAGGCTAGGGGTCTAACAGGAGCTGTAGCTGCCGGCCTTCGCCACAGCCACAGTAACACAGGATCCGAGCTGCGTCTGCAATCTACACCACAGCTCACGGCAACGCCGGAGCCTTAACCCAGTGATCAAGGCCAGCGATGGAACCCACAACCTCATGGTTCCTAGTCAGATTTGTTTCCGTTGTGCCACGATGGGAACTCCAAGAGTCACACATTACTATGTAAAAATTAAATAAACTACAGTGTGTCTAGAACAGCACAGGGAATATAGACAGTATTTTATAATGACTTTAAATGGAGTATAATCTATAAAAATTTTGAATCACTATATTGTACACCTGAAACTAATATGATAATAGCATACCTCAATTAAAAAAAATTTTTTTAAACAAAGAGTTCCCGTTGGGCCCCAGCACTAACCGGAGCTGTAGCCACTGGCCTACGCCACAGCCACAGCAACGCAGGATCCGAGCCGTGTCTGCGACCTACACCACAGTTCACGGCAACGCCAGATCGTTAACCCACTGAGCAAGGCCAGGGATCGAACCCGCAACCTCATGTTTCCTAGTCGGATTTGCTAACCACTGCGCCACGACAGGAACTCCCGGTCCCTTTGTTTTAAGCATCCTCTTTCCAGCTTCAACAAACAACCCTTGTCCTTCAAGTCAGCCCTCCCCTCCCGGGGGCAGCACGGTCCACGCCCTGGCTGTGGGCTCCCATTGCCCACCCCAGGCATCGCCCTATCAGCCCCGTCACCCCCACTAGACCAAGGATGAGCTTCCTGTCTGTATTCTCAGCACCGAGCCCTGCAGACAGCACAGCAGACGCCAAGAAAGGCCTACTGAAGGGACACAGATGGGTGGGAGAAGACAGGCGGGGCCGCTGGCCAGGAAGGAAGCCCGAGTTCACATCTTCCACTTGCTAATGAATGGACTGACCCCCAGGTGTGTGGTCTATACAAAAGGACGCACAACACAGGTGAGGCGGCAGATGGGTAGATGCTGGATGATTAACAGGGACTTGCTGAACCACACAGGGAACTCTACTCAGCATTCTGGGAAAACCTACATGGGACAAGAATCTGAAAAAAAATGGCTATATATATATCTATATATATGGAATACTCTCCTGTAGTAGAAATGAACACAATATTGCATAGCGCCTCTACTTCAGTAACACTTTTCGAAATGAAAAAAAAAAAACGAATTAAAAAAAAAACCTGTAAATGTAAGGAATTGTGTTCACAAGTTAGATCATCATGAGCACAACCAATCTGCAAGGTCATCTGGGCCTTTCAGAAGTTCACTTGTTCAAAAAAAAAAAAAGAAGTTCACTTGTAAGTCGGGTGCCTGGAACCACCCCAAAGGGACAACAAGGTAAGCGTGGACAGCTGGGTGCACCCACTCTGCTGAGTGCCTGTGCTCAGAGCAGCCCTCAGACATCCGGAAACATGGCCAGTGGCCCGCTTGAGGGCAGGGCCCTGCCCCGCCTCGCTCCTGTATCCTCGGTGCCCAGCACGATGCTGGACCAAGGCGGGTACCAGATGCTCAGTGAACAAACGAAAGGTGATGAAATGTCACAGCAGCCACAGCAACGCCAAGAGTGGTCCCACTACGTGCCAGGCACTTCTCTAAACCCTTTGGCCGCATCCCTCATCGTGGTGGACCAGAAAACCATCCCGCCAACAGATACCCATGGCAAATCCCTGGCATCCGCGAACGTGAGCGTATGCGGATAAAGAGTCTTTGCCAATGCGATTAATTCAGGATCTCAAGTTAAGGAGAACATCCTGGATCATCTGGCTGGACCCTAAGTCCAATCACAAGTGTCTTTATAAACTGAGGCTGAAGGAGATTTAAGGGACAGAAGAGAAGACACACAGAGAAGGTGATGCGAAGACAGAGGCAGAGATGGGAGTGACCCAGCCGGGCACCCAGGCATGCCAGGGCGGCCACCAGCATCTAGAAAGGCCAGGAAGGCTTCTTCCCCTGAACCTCCAGAGGGAGTCCGGCCTGCTGGACTCTCGGCCTCCAGGATGGTGGGAGAACACATTTCTGTTAAGTCACCCAGTTTGTGGTCATTTGTTACAGCAGCCACAGGACACTCATACACCCCTGGAGTCATCAGTGAACTCAGTTCAGCTGCAAGAGCAAGGGGGAGGGGGCAGGGGCCTGTGGGGTGGGGGTGGGGGGCGAGAAGAGGCCCCTTGTTCAGTCCCAAGCGCTGTGACCAGGTTCCCGCCCTTCCTCAGGATATACTGTTTTCCCCAAAACTGTGCTCCGTTAACATTCTCGTATTCTGTTAATCAAGGATCTCCTCTGGTAGACAGGCCAAGTGTCCAGTGACCTGAAATTCAAAATCGGGTACTGAACAGGACTGATGCGAAACAAAAGCAATGAATCACAGCACTACTTTGTTTTCAGGTGACACTCAACTCCCCGATTCTGCTTTTGGGGTGTGGGCAGGACTGCCCCTGAGGTCTCCTTTGTTTGTTTTTTTGCTTTTTAGGGCCACACCCTCGGCATATGGAGGTTCTCAGGTTAGGGGTTGAATTGGAGCTACAGCTGCTGGCCACAGCGACAGCCACAGCCACAGCCACACAGGAACCGAGCCATGTCTGCGACCTACACCACAGCTCACGGCAACGCCAGATCCTTAACCCACCAAACGAGGCCAGGGATCGAACCCGCAACCTCATGGCTCCTAGTCGGATTCATTTCTGCCGCGCCAAGATGGGAACTCCCCCCCCTTTTTTTTTGGAGATCTACTTATTAACTTGAACTTTACACACAATGCTAACCTGATAAAGGGTCGGGGGTTTCTGACCCCACAGTAATTTAGGAGCAGCCACTTGGAAGAGAGGAAAAGGTCTACTGACATCAGATTAGGTGACAAGACTAAGGAGACACAAGCGAGGGGTGCTGAGCAACAGAAGAAGAGGAAATGCTATAAAAACACACTGACCAGCACTTAAAAGAGCCCAGTGCCCCAAGGCTGGGGCCTTCAGCGCATTGTTCCGCTATGCACAGCACAGCCACGGAGGTCCACGGGGATAATCTGGCTGAGCAGGAAGAGGTAAAATTGTGGTTATTCTGCTTTAAGAAGCATACTGTTCCCTTTCTCTGCCTGGCCCCACGGTGAACTCCAGGCTGGTTCCCTCGCCCACGGAGAGCCGCCCGTGATGTCCCAGACAGAGCGTGTCCCACCCTCTCCTCTCGTTAACACGGCCCTGGGTGCAGTGAGGGGACGTGGCGCAGAGGTGGGCACAGGACCCAGAGAGGACTCGCCAGGTGCGCCGGGCGTGGGAACACAGGCACGAGGGGACAGGAATGAACATAAATGGGTGAATTCAGAGTTCTGATTAAATGTCTGAATTCCTCACTGGGCCGGGCCCCTCTCTTTGCTGACTCTGCCTCAAGCTCCTACGGCTCCACTTCTCTTTCATAAAATTCCTGGGACCACTTAACCATGGAAACAACCACGACAATATCAACTCGCCAGAGGGCAGGTCCTGAAAATCCGGGGGGGATCAGGAAAAAAAATGTAAGAAATGCTGCTTGTGTCCTGAGTTAAAAAAAAAAAAAACCCTCTAAATTGTTGACATGACAAGAAACTACGAGGACAGAGGATCCACGGAAAGAATTAGAAATGGTGGTGGATGGTCCCTCCAGGCCCCCTTACAGCGTCCTGGCCCTGGTGCCATCCCGTCCCCTTGGGTGTGGACAGGACCCGAGACTTACTTACTGAGGACGGCTAAGGTGCCTTTACATCATTCAGTTCCCGGGGTGCTTTGCAGTAGCCCCCACATGGTGGAAGCAGCAGAGTGACTGGGAGCACAGACTCTGAGCCACACTACCTGCCTCCACCCCCAGGCTCGGCCATCACCGCACTTGTGCCTAGCGCCATCGAGCCCCTAAGCCTCAGTTTCCTCATCTGTAAAATGGGAATAACAGTAGCTTCCTCACAGCCTAGGTAAAGGATTCAATAAGATACTATGTGTGCTTAGCACAGCGCCTGACACATAGTAAGCACTCAATAAATGTTTGCTATTTATGCATTAATTATTCACCTTCTGTTGCCCGACTGGATGGTGAGATCTGAGTGGCCAGCCACCGCTGTACAGAGCCTTGAACACGGGGTGGATCACAGAGTCCTGGTAAATGATGCCTGCCTCGAGGCAGGCAGGACGGGAATTTTTTTTTTTTTTTTTTGCTTTTTAGGGTTGCACCCACGGCATATGGAAGTTCCCAGGCCAGCGGTCAAATCGGAACTACAGCTACCGGCCTACACCACAGTCACAGCAACGCCAGATCTGAGCTGTGTCTGTGACCTGCACCACAGCTCATGGCAACGCCAGCTCCTTAACCCACTGAGCGAAGCCAGGGACTGAACTTGCAACCTCATGGTTCCTAGTTGGATTTGTTTCCACTGCGCCATGACGGGACTCCCAGGATGGGAATTTTTTTGTTTGTTTTTTTGGCTGCCCTCATGGCATATGGAAGTTCTTGGGCCAAGATCAAATCCAAGCTGCAGCTGTGACCTATACCACAGCTGTGGCAATGCCGGATCCTTAAACCCACTGTGCCGGGCTGAGGACCAAACCTCCATCTCCACAGAGACTCCAAATACCACAGAGACAGCGTTAGATTCTTAATCTACTGAGCCACAGTGGGAGCTCCAGGATGGGAATTCTTTGTTCCAAGATAAAAACGGGCTGAGAGGCATTCCCAGCGTGGCTCAGTGGAAACAAGTATGACTACTATCCATGAGGATGCCAGTTCGATCCCTGGTCTCGCTCAGCGGGTCGCAGGCCCAGTGTTGCCATGAGCTGTGGTAGAGGTCGCAGATGCAGCTTGGATCCTGCGTTGCTGTGGCTGTGGTGCAGGCCTCCAGCTGTAGCTCTGATTCGACCCCTACCCTGGGAACTTGCATATGCCGTAAGGCTCTAAAAAGCGAAACCAAAACAAAACAAAAGGGGCCTAGAGATGTTAAATTCTTGCCCAGTAACACTAAGGAAATGACGGGTTAAAAAAAATAAAAAGACCATCTCACTCCCAAACAATGTTCTGTTTCTCCACTGCCTTAAACACAACTTCTAACCAAGTTAATCTGACACATATTTAAGGATAAGTGTTAGCCTCCAGTACAGTAATTACGCTTAAATGGAAACAATTCACATAAATGAACATAATTAGCGCTGTGTGTACACACTCGAAGCTCGCATTTCTGGAAGCATTTGGGAGAAGGTGTGATTCTCTGGTGAAGAGGAGCGAAGGGGAGGCTGGAAGCGTTGGCTTGCTTTTTCTTTTTTTTAACACTCAATGTGGAAGGATGCGACTTAGGAGCGGCTCAAAGGGAAGGGAAGCTCCTGAAATACTTTGGGGTTAAATGACTTTTGAGGGCACAGGACAGTCCCAAGGGTGCCAAAGCGGGTGACTCTGGAGGGCAAGTGGGCCTCAGGGTGCAGGCTCAGTCTGAAAGGTTACTCTGGGCCTGTCCCCCTTCTTGCCCGCTAAGAGGCCACCAGAGCTGCCCACTCACCCCTGCGGCATCACTCTCCATCCCAGCCCACATCCGTCCCCTCGTTCTGCCCCGATCCGGAAGGTGGGCGTTCAGGGCAGGGAGACAGCTGGGTGGTACCCCAGTCAATTCAACCCAGGCTCCCAAGCAGCTGTTTCTCAGCAGACTATCTAGAGCGGTCTCTCTGTATCTCCAGGTTGGAGGCGAGGAATCTGAACTCGCTCCACGGTTTGGTCGGATAATTCTGAGAACCACCGCTCGCCGGGCCGTGACCCTGGCATAGGAACTGTGCCCCTCGGCGACTGATAACACGGTCCAGAATTTTCAACCTGCTTCACTCCATCACTGGGGGTGGGTTTCATAACAAAAGGAGGTTATCACGGCAGCAGTCACCCACTTTTGAAGTCGATTTTAATTAACTCGGTTGTGAGACGATGTGACAGCCTTCAGAATATGTGTCACGCCAGGATTAGGAGCCCCTTTGGCTCAAGTCAACTGACGTCCCTCCCGCACGACTGTCAGGCCAGTTCTCTCTCCTCTGGTTGGAATCACCCGTTCCCCACCCACCTTCCCATCTTCTGAGTGTTGAAACTCCGCTTTCCGCTGTACCCTGGGGCTGATCTGCCAGGAGGAGGACGGGTGGGTGGTCCGGGGGGAGGCGGGGAACCAGGCAGGAGTCAGGTGAGGGGGCAGGCTGGCTGGGAGGAGTGAGTCAGCAGTGTTCTCAGGAAGGGACAAGACAACAGCAAATGACAGCACAGCAGGATGTCCCTGGGGCCCCACGGAGGTCAGGGTGGGGCCCCAGGGCTAAACCGGCTGACAGTAGGCACCATGCTTGGGAGCTGCCCCTAAGCACTGCGGGGCCAGTCACCACCCGCCCACAACCAGGGATCCAGGAACAGAGTGGTTTTGCTTTTGTTTTTTCATAGCCACCCCAAGGCATCTTGCTCCACTTAAATATTTGCGACACTGGTTAACAAGTTACGAAAATGAAAGCACGAGCATCTCTGCTGTGCTGTGAGGGGTTAAGGAGCCCCTGCTGCTGCAGTTGCAGGGCAGGTCACAACAGCGGCTCGGGTTTGATCCTCCATATGCTGGAGAACTCCATATGCTGTGCCGTGGGGTGGCCAAAAAAGAAGGAAAAAAAAGGGAATATGAAAGTTTCGAATTTTAGCAAGGGGAAGAGAGGGATATTTGCAATGCAAAAATCACATAAACAAAAAGCTCCAAAAACCTCCCTACCTTAGATCAGCACAGAGGAAGGTCCTTCTGATTCAGCACAAGTATTAAATATCTTAAGCTCGTTGTCACTGGCGATACCTGACACCACAGCCACACCTGATGTATGGTTGATGTGCTTTTATCTCATTTATTTTACACTCGGACTCTGTGAAGTAGGTCCTAACGCGAGCCCGATTTTACAGATGGAACCAAACCTGAGAAGGTGAAGTCATATTTTCAGATTCAAGCAGCCAACGATGAGACAGGATTGGAAGGCAAGACCTTGACTCTAGGCCATGCACTTCCTGGACCGCGGGGGCCCCAGCGGGGAACTGAGGTGCCTTTGAATGGAGAGATGAGACCCCTGGCAGCCTCTGCGTGGCAGTTACAGCCAGACCCAGAATGGGGGGGGGGGGGCAGTGAACGCCCAAGGTCAGCCGCCAAACGCCTTCATCCCTAAGGACTCTTTCATCAATAAAATTAGGGTTTGAAGTAGCCCCTGTTGGTCCTCGCTGACCAAACACGCACACCAGCCCTTGTTGTCAGACAGCCTAAAAGGAAATGAGGCCAATTTCCATGGGTGCTGGAGCCTGGACTCTCTCCCTCAAGATGGAATAATACAAACAGGTGCTTCTGTCCTCTCCTGTCTTAACACGAGACACAGGCCACCCCTTCGGCAAAGGCCACCAGGACAAACTCAGCAGGAACAGCTGGGGGAGCCTGCGCCCCAGTCACCTGAGAAGGCGAGGCCCGTGGCCTCCCTTCACCTCACTTTGCGGCTATCAAAAGTGAAGATCGTGGGAGTTC
>PVHT021183551.1:1244218-1287905 GCA_004024745.2 Catagonus wagneri
TGCCTCTAACCCCTCCAGGCTACTGCCCCAGTCTAGCCACTGTGGTTTCTTTTTCTTTTTTTTTTTTTTTTGCCTTTTGTCATTTTAGGGCCGCACCCACGGCATGTGGAGGTTCCCAGGCTAGGGGTCTAACAGGAGCTGTAGCCGCCAGCCTTCGCCACAGCCACAGCAATGCGGGATCTGAGCCGCGTCTGCAACCCACACCACAGCTCACGGCAATGCCGGATCCTTAACCCACTGAGCAAGGCCAGGGATCGAACCCGCAACTTCATGATTCCTAGTCGGATTCGTTAACCACTGTGCCACGACGGGAGCTCCAGCCACTGTGGTTTCTAGTTGGACCAAGGAACGGCCTCCAGCGGGCTCTCCCTGCTTCCTCTCATTATATTCTCTACGATACAGCCGGCGTTATTGTTTTAAAACATAAGATCGTGACGGTTGCAGCTCAAAACCCTCCAAAGGTGCTAAACATCACCCTTCGGACTTCATACCAAGTTCTCTGGGCATAAGCCCCTGCCCAGCTTCACCCGTGAGCTCTCCCTCCAGCCTCACTGGTTTCCTTACAAACTTCTCAAATGCACCTTCACACTTGCTGACCCTTCGACCCCAGAAGCCCTCCCCTCATCTCAGTGACTTAACCCCCTCCAGCAAAACAGCCCCTCCCCAGCACTCTTCGCCCTACCACCCCTTCATGGCCTTTATACGACTGAATGTTTTAAAATACTTATTTTGTCCACGGATTGCCTGTTTCCTCCATCAGAAGATCAGCTGCCCCACAAAAGGGAGGACGGGCCTGTTTGGTTTACTGCTGTATTCTCACGGCTAAGTGAGGCACGCACACAGCAAGCACTCAGTAAACATCTGTTGAATGAATGACTGAGTGAATGAATGAAAGGGTTCTGCCTAGTCATTTTCTTGTTGTGTGTGTCTGACCTTCTCTAACTCGAGGCTGAGCAGCCTCTAACCAGGGGCAGGATCCTGTGTATCCTTCGTCCGCCTGCACGCAGCCCAGGGGCCAGTTACAAGGACAGGTTCAGGTCTGGCAATGCAATTAAGTTGCAGGAACCATGGGAGGTGCTTCCTGACACACCGTGATGAGAAGGACGCAGAGGCTGGTCTAGATTTAGCATCATCGATTTGTGATGTGTGCCAAGGGCCCTGGGTGGGGAGAAAAGTTTAAGTCCTTGGGGCTATCGAGCCCGTTCACCAGGGGATTCTTGAGGCTGGCAGGAGCGCTGGATTGGCAGGCAGAGCGGGACAGTCTTGGCCAGTCCTCAGGTTTGGGAAGCTCAGGAAACAGGCCCTAACACATAAGGCGGCAGATCCCGGTGGGCCCCAGGGTACCAGCTGATGCTGCCCCATCAACCTTCTGCTCCTGGATAACTTTCAAGAGGAATGTCCGTGAGTACAGGAGCCTCGCTTTCTGCTCAGCCCACCCACCTCGGCCATCACTACACAGAGGCTCAGGGGAGTGGCCATTCGTCCCAGCGGTCTCTCAGACCTGGGGACAGAAGCAGAACTGGCCCACAAAACTTACAGGGCGCCATTTTGCCTTCAGGACATGATTCCTGGCTAAAGAATTCCACCAGGCACTTATCCAGGACGCCCAGCCACTCCCAGCTGCAGACCAGCGTGGATGCAGCAGGAGGGGGCAGGCCCTGGCTCCTTCTGCCCGGTCATGCCCTCCCCTTGCTCCCTGTCCCCATCAGGCACAGAAACAGTAAAGGCGCTGGAGGAGGTCCTGAACTGGATTCTAGCTACCAGCCTCACCCCTCGAGCGGGGCAGGTGGGGTCCAGCACAATGTGCCGCCTGCTGCTCCCCGCCAGGAGGGTGAACTACCAGAAGCTCGCTGGCTCTCAGTCTTCATCCCCACCCGCTGCTCCCAGGCTGGACAGTGTTCGCACGACGGGAGGGGGTGGGGGAGGGGGAGGAGGAGGGGGTGGGGAAGGGTGGGGAAGGGGGGTCAGCGGGATTGCAAGTCCGAAACTCCTCTCCTGTCCCTCTTCTAAAAACTCAAGTCGGCCGACCTGACTTCTTACGCAATAGCACTTTAGTGACCAAAGCACTTTTCGCATCTCAGACAGTTCACGGCCACCTCGGGGAGCTAGTTTCGATGCCCCCACTTTCAGGAAGTCAAGGTATTTGCTCCGATATCGCGAGGGTGAGCGGCGGCAGGACAACCAGTGTCCCCACGTCCACTCCCAGACCAGCGAGCCGTTCTGTACCCACGACGGAGAGTGAGGAGGAAAGAAATAGCCAGCCATGCAAAACGCCCAAAAAGGAATCCTTTCTTTCCAAAGATTATGAAATCAAAGAACATTTTGTTGCTTCTTGGACATTCTTCTTATGACTCGAAGGCCACACAATTCAATAAGGGTTCCCATTATTAGTATTATTAAAGCACTGGATCTAGCTCCTGTCTCCTTTACCAGCTTTCACGCAGACCGAGAACTCAAGCGTTTACCTGGGCTCACCCTTGGATGCGGCGAGCAGGTCGCGCGGGCTTCCAGCCTCCTCCTCCCCGGGGCTTGGTTCCAAGGCTCCCGCAAAATCTCGAAAACTCCCCGGATCCGCGCAGTCACCGAGGGAAGCAGCCCGGCTCTGAACAAGCCCAGGCAAGCCCAGGCAGAGCCCGCTTCTGGGTCCTCCCTCCTGCGCGCACAGCCGGGCCCCGGGGCTGGAGACGCGTCTGTTCTGCCCCAGATCCGTGGAGTCCACTCGCTCGGGAGAGACCGGGGGCCGGCATCTCCGCAACCTAGAAAGGAAAAGGGCTCAGGTAGGGCAAGGACGGGCCGGTGGGGGGCGGCGCCAGGCCGCGGCGAATGGGGCGGGGGCGCCGCGGGCGCCAGAGTCACGTCGGGGGGTGGGGTGTGCGCCCTGCCCGAGGCCGGGAGCGCGGCGGCCCGGCTCGCTGCTGGGGGACAGAGCGCGCCCGGCCGCGGGGCAGGTCCCTTCCTGCACTGAGTCGGGGTCCCGGGGCGCCTCCACCTCCGTTGCTCGCCTGGGTTGGTGCTTCCCGAGCGACGGCGCGGACAGCGCAGCGCTCCTAGCCTCCGACTGCCGCGGGGCCCCCAGGGCGCGCTCCCGGAGCCGAAGACCGGACTCCATGGCCATCGCGACCCTTCCAAGGAAGGGCTCCTCGCCCCACTGCCGCGGGACCGAAGCCCGGGCGGGCCGAGGGGGCCCTGTAAAAAAGCAAACTGAAACCACGGGGGCGCTCGCTGCGATCGCTGCCCAGCCCGCGGGCCTCTCCCCGGGAAGAGGGAAGGAGAAACCCGCGTCCCGGACGCAGGCGAGGGAGGTGTCCTGGGTCTGGTCTGGATCTGCTGTGTCCGCGACATCGCCAACCCGGAGAGCTCGGAAATCCTACGCAGCCCCGATTCAAAGCGACGGGAAAGAACTTAGAGTGCCAGAAACAGGCACCCCGCCGCGGCCACCGCCTGCCGGCCCGGCACCCCGCCCCCACCCACCGCGCCCCCAAGTTCCGGCGCTGCCGGCGGCAGGAGTGACTCGGCTCGCGCGTCCCGGGACGCAGAAGCCGACGGCGGGCGTCGCCGAGGCGCGGCGCTCGAGAGCCGGGTGCGCAGGGCAGAGAGCGTGCGGGGCCCCTCTCCCCTGAGCCGAAGGGCCGGCCGCAGCCCCGGCACCCGCCCTAAAACTCCCCGTAGGCACTAACCGGGACCCGAGGAGGCGCGGGACAGCCCGCAAGGTGCGTGCCTCCTTTTTCTCACGGTTTCCGCGCTGCCCTGCGATTGGCGCAGGACCCCCACCGGGCACGGGCGGCCACGGAGACCTCACTCTGCTGCGGGGAAAGAGGCTCCCCAGCCACCACTCCGCCCCCAGCCTCCGTAGATCCCACCCAGTCCGACCAGGTTCAGACTTGGGACCCTTGGGAGACAAACTGCCCTGCGGCCAGCGCACCCAGGTATGAAGGAAAGAGTCCCAGCTCCCCCACCGCCGCACCGCCTCCAGCTGTCGCGGGACAGAAAGCGCTTCCGCCGAGGCAAACCCTTCTCGCAGACTCACACAAGCAGGACTCTGGCACCTGTCCTCTCCACGCGGACAAACCCAAGGGTGAAGGTCGTCTTGGCTCCAGGAATCTCGCTCGCGGCGGGGACGGGGGCGGGGAGCAGCTGCTGCCCAGATGTGTGATCACATTTCCACACAATGGAGGCCAGGTGTGAGCGGTCCCCCGTTTGACCGGGACGATCCTGAGACTCAAGAGGGATGAGTCGGCTTGAAGCCCCTGTTCCCAGACTTCTCCAGGGATTCTAGAACAGTCCCAGAGAAGGAAAGAGCCAGCCAGGTGAGAAGGCCCAGGTGCATTGCATCGCTTCAGGCCCCGCCCACCTTTCCCCACACCAGCAATGCAGGGGAAAGGACGATTCCCGCCCGCTCTTGTCACCACGGGATAGAAGACAAAGAAGGCTTCTGCAGCTCTTCAAAGACTCTAGAGGATTCTAGGAGGTTGATGGCCCTGCTGGCAGCACAAGGTGACGGGAGGCAAAGGGTCACTGTGGGACCTTGGATATCACTAATAACAACAGCAGTAACAACTTGGGGGCCCAGTGTACGAGGCGTCGTCCTGAACCCTCCCCAGCTCATCTCGTTCAATCCCCAGAACAGTCCCGTGAGATAGACACTAGTATTGCCCCATTTTCAGATGAGGAAATTGAGGACCAGAAAGCTGCGCAGGCTGGCAGCTACAGCTCTGATTCAGACCCTGACCTGGGAGCATCCATATGCCGCGGGTGCATAAAAAGACCAGAAAAAAAAAAAAATCTAACTCCCAGTGTGGGGGGCACAGGTGGGTCAGGCACCCCAGGGCCGCAGCCGTTCTGCCAGGGGTCTGGCGGCGGTCGGCTAGGAGGCCAAGGTGGCCCGTCTCTTATGCCCTTGAAGAGGGACACAGAGGACGGGGACTAAAGAGACACGGAGCCCTAGACTGGCCCCTGCAGAAGTACGAGGGGTCGAGGGTAGGACTTTCTTCCTTGTAACCCTGCAACAGAAAATCACTTGGTGGGGTGATGGCGGACAGGCCGGTAGGAGGAGCATGTGGGGGTACGCCAGGGAGCCCCCCTAGCAATTACAAAGCCCTTGTGTCTGCAAAGCACAATCTTTGAAGCCCTCTCTCTTAGTAAGGAAGCTCAACTCGACTGGGTTGGTGAAGAAATCACCACTGGATTAAAAATAGCAAATAAATGTAAGAAGTCAAAATGCTGTACAAAGGGGAGAATGATGCTGACTGGGCATTTTAACTAAATATAGCTTTAATATTTTCCAGCCCCTAAAGTTTTAGCGCTTTGGTTTCTGTATCAAATCCACATTTTTCCTAATTGAGGGACACCAACTTAATCTTAGAAGATATTTATGGAGCAATCGGTGGATACTTACTGCATATATATAAATACATAGATTGTTGAGCTATCATTTGTCAGGCCCTTATTATATATGCCAGGCGCCATTCTGTCTTGTACAGACTTAGTCTCATTGGATCCCCCAGCAGCTCTCTGAAACCCTACCATTAAGCCCATTTAGCGGGTGATAAACTGAACCCCAGAGGAGCTTTAGTTCTGTGTCTTCGTCTAAGGTCATACAGCCTCTAAGCAACAGACCGGGGGCTTGGCTCTCTGCAGAACAGTCCCAGAGATGGAAAATCCATTAACCTCCAAGCACAGGGGTATGGTTTGACAAAGGCCGCAGGTGCAGGGGGAACTCCCTCCATTTTCGTTGGGAGGAGTGAAAACTCCTCAACCTTGAGTCCAGAC
The DNA here is from genome assembly GCA_004024745.2 of Catagonus wagneri. Classification (NCBI taxonomy): domain Eukaryota; kingdom Metazoa; phylum Chordata; class Mammalia; order Artiodactyla; family Tayassuidae; genus Catagonus; species Catagonus wagneri. Next base: position 1,249,988 of record PVHT021183551.1, read on the forward strand.
AAACGAGACTTGCCCCTGTCTGAAGCTGCCTGCAGCCTTCAGAAATCCACGTACCTGCGACCTCCCATCTCTCCAGCTCAAAGAAGAAAACAGGGCCAGTTTCCTCTCGGTGTCAACACTGACAACAGCCCCAAGCTCCCATCCTAAGAAGTGTAGGGAGGACAAGGATCCGCTCTCTGCAAAGGACCCAGGGCGCCTCGGCTCCCCCCAAGGCTGCGTCCTGGTTACCGCCCCCACTGTCCCATCTGGAGGCTTCCCCAGGGGCAGCTGGGCGGGGCAATGCAGGAGGATGCCCAGCCCACGGCCCTCAAGGTCACAGCCCTTCGGAGACATTGAGTCTTGCAGATCCAAACACGTGGCCAGACTCGGGCCCACGTGCTTTCCAGACGGCACCTTGTTTAATCCTCCGAATAACCCTTGCTCTTCTTAGAAGGTCAGGTAACACACCCACGGTCAAGGCTCTAGTTAGCAGAGCTGGGCAGTGCTCCTAGGGGCTCCGGCTCGTGTCTGCCGTCCACCCTCTGTGGCGCCCCAGGTACCAGAGTGCTGAGACCACCCCCTTCTCTAGGACTTCCTAATCCTGGGGTTGGCTTCATGGTTCACTTTTTGAGGGGTGTTCTTTCCTGTCCACTGACCTCATGGGGTCAACCCTGTCCGTCCCAGACAGGCCGGCAACCTGAGGATCCTCTCCACACCCCCACGGCTTACAGGCCCTATGGTGAGTTCCTTTTATATTGATTGATTGACTTATTTATTTATCTATTTATTTCGTCTTTTTAGGGCCACACCTGCGGCATATGGAGGGTCCCAGGCTAGGGGTCTAAACAGAGCTGTAGCTGCCAGCCTACACCACAGCCACAACAACTCAGGATCCAAGCCCCATCTGCGACCTACGCTGCAGCTCAAAGGCAGTGCCAGATCCTGGAGTTCCCACCGTGGCTCAGTGGAAACGAATCCGACTAGGAACCATGAGGTTGAGGGTTCGATCCCTGGCCTTGCTCAGTGGGTTAAGGATCCGGCATTGCTGTGAGCTGAGGTGTAGGTCGAAGACGCAGCTCAGATCTTGTGTTGCTGTGTCTCTGGTGTAGGCTGGTGGCTACAGCTCCGATTAGACCCCTAGCCTGGGAAACTCCATATACTGCAGGTGTGGCCCTAAAAAAAGTCAAAAAAAAGGGCAATGCCGGATCCTTAACCCACTCAGCGAGGTCAGGGTTCAAACCCACGTCCTCGTGGATACTAGTCTTAACCCACTGAGCCACAGTGGGAACTCCATATCACGTGCCCCACCATCACCCACGTACTGAGTGTCTACTCATCTTCTCAACAGTCCACTCCACTGGGGGAGGGAGAGGGGACGCAGCTCCACCCAGCCACAGCCCTTCCTCCGCTCAAGCTTTCCAATCTTATCCTGTCCCCAGAATCTAGCATCCAAGGGACACTTGAGGACAAAGAAAGACTGCTCCAGACAGCTGCCAGAAACAGAGGCAGCACACACAACTTTTCTCCCTTTAAATAGAAAGATGTGTCCTGTCTCACCAGGTGCGACCTCCCATTGTTATATTAGGTAATATATAATACATGGCATATTATACATAACATAGGCCATATTATATGTATATAAAAATATAGCATTACTACTCTAGACTGATGGTTCTTAACTAATTTTGGGTCGCCTAACCCTTTGAGAATCCGATATGGTTTTTCAAATAAGATAGTCTTGGGGGTGGGGGGATGCACTGGGGGTTTGGGATACAAAATATGTAAAATTGACTTGTGATGATTTATGTACACCTATAATTGAAATAAAATCCATTAAGAAAAAAAAAAAGAGAGAGAATCCGATGGAAGCTACTAACCTTTTCCAAGGGAAAAAACCCAAAACTTGCCTCACACCAAATTTTACTTAAAACTGCGCAAGATTCCTTGACTGTCTCCTCTCCATGCTCTCCTCCCGTCCAATTTCAAAGGTTCAAATAGTGTCGTGCCGGCCGGGAGAACTGTCTGTAACGGTGGAAGGGTTCTGTGTCTCTGCTGGCCAGTTCTGCAGCCACTAGCCACACAGGGCTGCTGGAATTAATTATCCTGATTCAGTGTAACACTCAGGTCCTCCTTGCATTAGCACATGAGGCTGGCGGCTAATGTCCTGCTCAAGGCAGAGCCAAGTCTGTCCTGAATAAGCCAGAGCATCAGAGAATTGAAGACCCTTCTCTGCTTTTTCTCATCACCTTCATTGCTTCCACTCGATATAAGTCTAAGCCACTATGATTTCTTTGCCTGGGTGACTGTCATCGCCTCCTAACTGGTTCCGCTTGGCCCTTGTTCCCCAAGTCTGTCCTCAACACAGCATCCAGGAGTGATCTGTTGAGAATAAAGTCTGGTCACATCATTTCTGTGCTCGAAACCCTCCAGTGGCACCTCGTCTTGCTCAGAATCAAAACCAAAAAAGCTTAAATGAACTGGCCCCCAACTGACTCTTTTTGGGGGGGCAGGCTGCATCATGTGGAAGTTCCCGGGCCAGGGATCAAACCTGAGTCGCAGCAGTGACAAGGCCAAATCCTTAACCACCAGGCCACCAGGGAACTCCGCCCAACCGACTCTTGACCTCACTGCTCACCGCTCTCTCTGGCCGACTGGTCCACACTAGCATCCTTGCTGAGCCTGGACCACACCAAGGAGCCCTCTCCCCATCCCTGAGGCCAGAGGGACCAGACAGGGACACTGGGGGCCAAATCCACCATCCACGGTCACCACTGTCATCATCACCATCAGTGGGCGGTGGGAACCAGGGGCCGTGAGCACTAAGCCAGTTTCCATCCTGGGCCCCCATAAAACATCAGAGTAAATGGTACTGGATGGTCCTTAGGCCCGTGGTTATAGTCATTTCTCACAGCCAAAGGGCCGTGGAGAGAAGAAATCAGAGTTCTCTCCTGATTCAGAAATTATCAACACCAGCACTTTATTTCTGATATAACTACATTATTCTATTGATGTTTTTTCCTTTTTTTAGGGCCACACCCACAGCATATGGAGGTTCCCGGGCTAGGGGTCCAACCAGAGCTACAGCTGCCAGCCTACACCACAGCCACAGCAACAGCAGATCTGAGCCACATCTGCGACCTACACCACAGCTCATGATAACGCCAGATCTTTAACCCACTGAGCGAGACCAACCTCATGGTTCCTAGACAGATTTGTTTCCGCTGCACCACAGATAGTGGGAACTCCTATTCTATTGATTTATTAGAAAAAAAAAGAAAAAGAAAAATCAGCCTTTGCCAGCAGGAAATGTGGATTGTTCTACAGATGAGAGGGTCATCCTTGGAGGTTGGGTTGTATAGAATTCCACACCTGGGCTTTGATCGTTGAGTGGGGGATGCTGCAGAAATGTCAAGGACTTGGAGGGGAGCGTTGTGAAATGGGGCAGAGTTACAGAAACAGAGCAATAGATGGAATGGGCGGGCCACCTAAACTAAGTCTACCCTGAAGGGTAGCCAAGGTCAATGAGAAAGCCAGAAAGGACCCAGATCCTAGAACAGATAAACCTCTCCAAACAGAAGACCGTGGGGGTGGCGCTCATGAGTCATGCATCGGGTCACTGTCCTTAGTAGGACCCCTTTTCCTACCGTCAGCCACACCAACACTCACCCTCTGTCACTCTGGCGAACACCACCAAGTTCCATTATTTGCAGCCGCCGCCCCTTTCACTGCAGTTACTACCGATTAGCAGCCTCCCTGTCTTTCTATAAATAGGAAGAATGCTTAGCACAGCCCTCCGAAAACCGTGAGCTGAGAGCATCTGGAAGAGATCAAGGGCGCTCACAGAGCTTCTCTGCCGGAGCTGTGTCTCTCCCACGGGCCTGGCAGGGACGCCTCGGGAGAGCGGCCACTTTCGGCCTCTGGGGACCACGAGAAGCCAAGAAGCGAAGCAGTGGTGAAAACCAACCCAACTCCAGGACCAGGTGCGCAGGGAGCGGCCTGCAGGCACCTGGCAGGTGTGCTCAGGCGTGTCCCTCACCAACCTTTCCCCAGAGGAACCTCTCCTTTGAGTGAAGGTACTGATCGCAGCCTCCACGAAATGCCCCAGAGAGCGTGTGCCTTCCAGAGGCCCGCGGGCCCTGGCATCCCCAGCAGAATTCGGCAGACTTCTGGGGTGGAAAAGAGAGACGGGTCAGACACCACAGAAACGTGACACTCAGGCCACCAGGCTCAGCGCAGGCGCTGAGTGGTGACCCGGGGTCCCTTTGAGCCTCCGAGGTACCCTGGGAGGCCAGTGGGCTGAAGACTGCAGGGGCACCAAAGACAAGCTGGGCCAAGTTCACATTTTTGTCATGAGCCTGCCTTATCCTGCCCCTCCTATTTTGAAAAACAAATATACAAACAACTAATTTGTACTTCAAACAAACAAACAACTGAGGTCTGGATCAGTCCCAGCTGTCAAATGAGCACATTTATTACACAGCAAGAAGCCGGGTATCTCTGAGACCTTGAACGGACTGTTTACAACATTGGGGCTGCAGGTCAAGATGACCTTCAGACCACGACAGGGCCAAGGCCTGGCGTGTGACAGGGCCTTTCAGAGGACGTGAGACATCCAGGCCACTGCCACGCCTTAGGGGACCTGGGGGCTTACAGAATGAAGAAATGTCAGGACAGGATTAGAAAGATGCATTTTAAAGATTTAATATTTAAAAACGGAATGCTTTTAGCTATTACATTTAGAATAAAAAAACACAGTCTATATCCAGTCTCCTGGGATAGACCATGATGGAAAAAAAGATAAAAAAGAATGTACGACTGAGTCGTTGGCTGTACAGCAGAAACCGGCACAACACTGCAACTCAACTATACGTTAATAAAAATAAAAAAGAAATATTTTATCCCAAAATGTAAATAAGTAAAAATGGAACGCTTTCAACACACACATAACTCAAATACAAGGAAACTGCACTATTTACTAGAAATTATATTCTTTTTTGTTTTTTTACTTTTTAGGGCCGCACCTGCTGCATATGGAGGTTCCCAGATTAGGGGTCTAATTGGAGCTGTAGCTGCCGGCCTTCACCACAGCCACAGCAACGCGGGACCCGAGCCGCGTCTGCGAACTACACCACAGCTCACGGCAATGCCAGATCCTTAACCCACTGAGTGAGGCCAGGGATCGAACCTGCAACCTCATGGTTCCCGATTGGATTTGTTTCCACTGCGCCATGACAGGAACTCCTAGAAATGCTATTTTAAAAACCTAAAAATTCTTTTTGAACCTGAAGCCCAGGCCAGATCCCTTACGCTCAGCAGACAGACCCTGAAGCCGGTTGTCCCAAGAGACCACGGGACAAGTATTGATCCGAGCGCTGTGATAGTTATCTGAGCCCCAGGACTGGACAGGTCACCTTCTGGCCGCGCTTCTAAACTCAGGGGCTCTAGGACACCAGCAAAACGTGTGAGTGTCCACTCCTGAGCAGGCTTGATTCAAGGAGGAAGGAGCAAAAGGTAGAGCTGGAACCATCAACTCTGTCACCGAGAAGTGAGCCCGTCCCTTGGTGTTTTGCCACCCTATTGTCATAGACAGTGAAATGCTACTGAATTTTTTTTTTTTAATTGAAGTATAGTTGATTTACAACGTTTCAGGTATACAGCAAAGTGATTCAATTACACATTGATATATTCATTTTCAGGTTATTTTCCATTATAGATTATGACAAGATATTGAATATAGTTCCAAGGAATATAGGTTGTTGTTGATCTCTTTTGTAGTTAGTAGTGTGTATCTGTTAATCCCAAACCCTTAATTTATCCCTCAGCCCCCAGCTTCTATTGATTTTTAAAGACAAGGCTCATACCCTATAGTGTTTGTCTCTACTCACAGCTCCAGTTCTTATAAACAAGTGTTTATTGGATATCCAATATCCAGAATTCGAACCAAACTATCCAGAACTCTTCGGGAGGAATAATAACATATATATATTTTTGAAAATTTTTTATGGCCACACTTGCGGCATATGGAAGTTCCCAGGCTAGAGGTTGAATCGGAGCTACAGCTGCCAGCCTACACCACAGCCACAGCAACACCAGATCCAAGCTGTGACTGTGACCTCCACCACAGCTCACAGCAATGCCAGATCCTTAACCCACTGAGTGAGGCCAGGGGTTGAACCTGCGTCCTCATGGATCCTAGCTGGGTTCGTTAACCACTGAGCCACCAAGGGGACTCTGGGAGGAATAATGATTTTTACATTGCCAGAGTCAAAAAGTTATGTGTTGCCTCCTGGCTCCACCGGAGGTGCCCCCAGTTTTCTCGATTAACTTTCTCCACCTCTGTCAAGTCGACCTACATCTTAACGAGGGGTCTGGCGGCTCTCCTGCGTGGCAGCTATTACACAGACAAGCACGTGCAGGGCTTCCAGCACAATTTTACCTCTGCCCTAGGTCAGGACAGCGTGCCATCTGAAAAACGCATTTGCCTTAGAGAGGAGAGGTCATCTCATGACACAGGAAAATGGGCCGCCTTCTGGATAACTGAAATAACTCATCTCTGAGTAGCCGAAGGTCATCACTAAGCTGCCTTTTAGTTTCAGTGGTGTTTCTTTTGCTCCTCCTCACAACCCCAAAGCAGCAGGTGGAACCACTGGGAGGAGGGAAGAGGGAACTCACTGGGACAAAAGTGAGCCGAGACCCCCGCCAATAGAAATCCCCAAACAAGGACAGAAAAACGACCAGCAGAGGAGAGGCCGGTGGAAAGAAAACGAGGCCACACCCAGCGGCTGATTCACCTGGACTCCTGTCTGGGTTTGCTGCTGTCCTTTAGTAACAGTCCCCAAACAAGGGGTGGGCACAGGCCCCACCTGCAACCCAAGGGTGGCCTGAAGATCCAGCTAATGGACCGGAAGGCCCAGGGCAGGGCTGCTGGTGGGACGGCCCCTCTCGTCCTTCGCCACCTATTCAAAGATACTCAGCTCTCCCTGGGAATTCTGTTAAATTTCCTCAGACAACAGAGGCACAAACGCCTCATCAGGCTACTCTGAGAAACGTGAGCCAGAAAAACCACAGCACACCCTCTGTGGCTTATTCAACCAGAACTTTCTGAGACCAAAACGAAGGCAGACCGAGGAGAGGACACAGATCCTGAATGGCAGGGAAATAGCCAGGTAAAATTTGCTTTGTTAGTCAAAACAAAAGCCAGGAAAACTCTTCCGCCTAAATGCACGGGGTCAAAGAAAACTAGTATCATCACTGCACAAACCACCGGCCCGCCAGCCGGCAAGTGAGCGGCTGGGTTTCCTTCCTGCGTCTCCTTCCTGCGTCCTTGAGCGCCCTCTTCTGGGGAAATCCTGAGTTACAATACCAATGATTCAACGGGGGGGCCACCAGGCTCCAGTGGCCCCGATTTTCCAGATTTGCAAAGCGTCACAACTATAAAGCGAGCCCCATGTTTTCTCCCCTTGACACTTTTTTTTGTCTTTTTGCCTTTTCTAGGGCCGCACCGCGGCATATGGAGGTTCCCAGGCTAAGGGTCTAACAGGAGCTGTAGCTGCCGGCCTACGCCAGAGCCACAGCAACGCAGGATCCGAGCCGCGTCTGCAACCTACACCACAGCTCACGGCAACGCCGGATCCTTAACCCACTGAGCAAGGCCAGGGATCGAACCCGCAACCTCATGATTCCTAGTCGGATTCGTTAACCACTGAGCCACGATGGGAACTCCTCTCCCCTGACACTTTGCCCAGTGAGAGTCATAAACCAGAAGTGCTGCAAACTTGCTCAGAGGCAGCATTCGGTTCCTGGAGCAGCCCTGCCTGACGACCAGTACATTTCGCCCATGGCCTTTAGGACTCAGGTCCCCAATCTCCTTACCTTGTCCTCTTTCACCTGAGTCAGGGGTCCTGAGTCCAGTGCTGACGACTTCATCCTTGTCCCACATGCTGGTTGAAACCTGTGCCAGGGATCCCCAGGCCTGCCCCTTGGGCAAGTCAGTTAATCTCTAGGCCTCCCTGTCCTCCTCTCTGGGCGCTGGACTCGCATCAGATGACCTCAAAGTATCTTTCCTGTGTGGGGCTAAAGTTCACGTGCATAAGAGGAAAGACAGGTTTTTTTTTCTTTTTTTTGTCTTTTGTCTTTTTATGGCCACCTCTGCAGCATATGGAAGTTCCCAGGCTAGCGGTCGAATCAGAGCCACAGCCACAGCAATGCAGGATCTGAGCCACGTCTGTGACCTACACCACAGCTCAGGGCAGCGTTGGATCCTAAACCCACTGAGCAAGACCAGGGATCGAACCCGCATCCTTATGGATACTAGTCGGGTTCGCTAACCACTGAGCCATGACGGGAACTCCCGTGGAAGCACAGGTTCTGATCCTTAATCAGATCTGCAGAAAATGAGCACAGCAGAGAAACTGCTGACTCTGCTTTGGGTGAAAAGCAGACACAGCCAGTACAGAAGCAGTGTGGGTTGGGATCTGGCCCTGGGGCCCTAGGAGCCCGGTAGCACCTTAGAGCCTTTTCCCGGAGTCCCCTGACTGCCTCCTGATCCTCCCTATCTTCAGGAATCTGGGTGCTGCCACCTAAGCAGATGGCACCACCAGTGTCCTGCTTCCAGCTGAAATCCAGGCCCACCACGTGCTCTCATGGCCTTGACCTCTTCCTTACACCTTAGTCCCTGGAGGAGGAGCCCAGGGGCCGGGCTAGCTGGTTGGCTCTGCCCAGAGGGTGCAGGCTGTCCCCAGGGAGAGCTGCCTGTCCCCGCATCCTTGGTGGGAAGACTGGCAGCCGCAGCACTGAACTCCTGGGGTCAGTTCTGGGCTTGTACGGGCCCCCCAACTGATGACATCAGCAGGGAGCCAGGTCTGCAGCCCCACGACCCCTGCCATCTCCCCCTCCCCCGCCACCTCCCTCCCCCTCCCAGCGCAATGCAGGCTCCAAGGGCGACCTCCAAGGCAGAGACACTCAAGCGAGCAAAGAGAGAAGCAGCTACCAGTGTCCAGGCACTTCCCGCACAAGTCCAGGGTCTGGGACACTGAGAGGCACCGGTCTCCCGACTGACTCACAACCAGGAACAGCCTGGAGGAGCAGGCTCGTTCGTGCAGTGTGACATCACTTCCCGAATTGCCAGGAGCCAGGGCTTTTTACCAGGAACAGGCCCCACGGGGCGAGTCCGACAGCATGTTCATGCCTCTGGCATAAAGGAAGACCCGCACCTCCTGCTGCTATTCTGGGCAGAAGTGCTGTCTGGACCCCCTGGGGCTTCCCTCTCTGCCCCCAGCCCCTGACTCCGGCCACCTCAGTACCTCACAGCACCCAGGAGGGTCAGCAGCTACCGGACCCCACCCACACTTGCTGGCTGGGCTTCCCTCTGCAGGGGAAGCCCGACTTCCGCCATATCCAACTTTAACCTTGTGCAACCAACTCTGTGACATGGGGGAAAACCTTTCTCCCCCCGCGGTGGTGCCTCAGTCTACCTGCACAGGCTTTCCCAGCATCCTGGGTGGAACATTCAAGAACAGGGTTGGAGAAGGTCCCTCTGCCCTCACCCAAGACGATGCCTGAGTTCGGGCATCTTTTCTTACCCCCGGGTTGGAAAAGCAGCCTCGGCTTTCCAGACAGGTGACCACGATTCAGAGCAGGCAGTCCAAAGCCAGGGCCGGGAACAGCGCCCTACACTCCGGTCAAAGGCATCGCCCTCCCAGCCCTTGCGAGGGGCCACGCGTCTGGTTCTTCTCTGGAGGTTTCTGAAAATGACGCCCCCACGCTTGGTGGATGCTCGATACAGAAGCACCCCTGAACACGGTCCAGTCAAGGATGCTCGAGGGCCCCGTTTGTCCTCTTCCTTCCCATCCGAGACGGCTGCTTCCGGGCGGGCCCCAGCCCTCAACTCGGATGAAGTAGAGTCTTGCAGAAAAGGTTGTATAAATAAAGCCTGAGACTCACTCACTGCACCAATCAGGGCCGGGTCCTGTCTCCGCGCCGGCGGCGCGCAGCCGCCGGGAGGTGGCCGTCGGGACGCGAGCGCGGCACAGGCGCGCCGCCCGGCCGCCCGCCCGCCCGGAGCAGTGGTGCAGGGCCTCTGCACCGCCCGCTGCTGCAGCCCCGCAGCGGCCAGCACTGCTGACTTGGCCCGGGCGCCGGGGAGGGCGGGGGAGGGCCCGCAGCAGCTAGGGTTCCCACTGCCCCTGCGCAAGGAGAGCCGGGGAACCAGCCGCTCTGGCCCGGCGGCCAAGGCCGGGGCAGGTGACGGGCTGGGAGAGGAGAGGGCGCGCGAAGCCCTGAGTCAGCACTGGTGCATTGCGAGCCGCCGCCGGGGGAGCCCGGCGGGCGCGCACCCCTTCCTGCCCTCCAGGCACACCCCCACCTAACTTAGGCATCGGCTCCAGCCTCCAGCTCTTTCCCCGCAGCAACTACGGGCGATAAGGCGCCTGCTCTCAGCACTCTGGAGGATGGAAAGCGAGACTTCTCTGCAAAGACCAGTCCCGGCCCATGCCACCCCCTAGATCTGACCCGCGGCTGGGGATGGGGAGAGTTTTTTCCTGCTTCCACCCGCCTGCCTCCCCAGGCTGCCCGGGTCCGACGGGGGGGAAGTTAGAGTGGATGGTGGTCCTGACCAATTGCATTGGATGTTCTGCCTGAGAAAACCTGCGAGATGCTGGCCCCTCTCTCTCCAAGGCCAGATCAGCTCTTCCCTGAGCAGCTTCTCACTAGCGGCTTCCCCATTCCACTTCCTGAAAGATGAGGGCATCCAGGGGCCTGCAGTGGCCCTCCCCACCACGTCCATCCCTGAGGGTCTCTTGTCACCTTGGCTGCTTCTTTTCCAAGTGGTCACTTGGGCCCAGACCGCATCTGCCTAAGGAAAGGGGGCCCCTTACCATGAGTAGCTTGACAGCTCTCATTTCATCTCACTTTGGCAAGCGTATGTCACCCATTTCCCAAGCCTCGGGGTTTCCAGCTCCCCTAAGGGCACATGGGTGAAGTCCCTGTCCCATCTGATCTCCCCTCAGGGGACCAGGGACTCGAGGACGTGGACGGGAGGCTGGGGGCCGACAGTGGCATTTGCTTTGCAGCCACTGACAAGAGGCCTTTCTCGTGGCCAGATACAAAGGAATTGATTACAGATGTAAAGAAGCTCATTTGTCATCCAGGCAGGGGAGGAGGCACCGGATACGGGAGAAGAGTTTGCCTGGACAGGCCAGCTCCCGTCTCTTGCTCCCCAGGCTGGAGAGGCCAGTGACAGGTCCAGCCATTGATGAGAGGAGACCCGTCAGGGTCTGTCCGAACAGTGCGTTCTAACAGCTTTCTGGGGGGAGGGGGAGTTCCATCTGATGCACAACTGAGGCTCCGTCATGAGCACTGCACGATGCTGACCACAAAAGACCCTGGTGCGTGGGAACCCATGACCCATCCGGTGCACCAGACTCTGAGTCTTTCGCATCCAAGCGTGTCAGTCTGGGAAAAATTAAGGTGCTGTATATCTCAGAGGGTCCTGCGAACCCACAGATGTGTGAGCAGTGGTCAAAGATAGTATTAAATATACAGGGACTGTATAAAAAATGAGTGGAGGGAGACAGCCGCGGGGATGGCAAAAGCAGAAAAGTACCAAGGTGCGCCTAATTTGGGGAAGGGGGTTTGTTTTCACCTGCAGAGGGAGGGCTTTTCCAGTCTAGGCAACCTGTAAAATATCTATGAGCCCACGTTTCCCCAAGTGCCTGCAGAGGGTTCAATAGGAACAGCACTCACAGCCCAAAGGAACAGCAAATGCAGCAACCGCTCCCAGGGTGCAGGCAGGGTTTTCTCAAGATGAGCCTCCAGGTCTGGCTGTCTCTACAGCAAGATCCAGAACACAATGCGGGAACCCACGGAGGTCATGGCACCTCGCCAACCTCGGCCCAGTTGCTGTTTCAGGGACTTGCCTGGATAATTTATATCTGAGAGGTTTGCTGCGCATCCTTACAGCAGATTTATTACAAGACCTAAAGTTTTTTTTTTCCTCTGTTTTTGTTTTTAGAAGAAGATCCCTTTTTCTCTGGGAAGAACTGCACAGGAGCTCGGCCCTCCCAGTGCCTGGGACCACCTGGGCACAGGCCACCCTGGGTCCTGGCTGACATCACCCCCACTGCAGACCTGGATCCAGGCACTGCATGTCCCGGAATGCCACGCCAGCAGGGCCAGAACTGGCGGCCCTCCAGCCGCACCCACTGAGGCAGCAACTGCCTTGGGGGCGGCCCTTGGGCTGAGTGGGGAGGAGTCTGGTCCCAAAGAGCAGAGTTCAGACCCCTTGGGCTCCTTGTGCATTTCCCCAGAAAGAGCCACTGCCCAAGGTACACTTTCTGCTGCTTCTGTGCCATCCCCACCGCCAGCTAGAGGAACCCCCCCTGTGCATTTAACACCTCCCACCTACTCCTAACACAGAAGTGCGGGTATCCCTTCTTAAATGCTGCAGCCTCTGCCCCTACCACCGCACATCACTATTTTGAGTTTCCCTCCAAAGCTCATCTCAATAAGGCCCCAAGGAGAAAGCCTCCACCCCCCAATTAACAAGGCGGCAGAGGCTGCATCAGCGTTCCCAGGGTTCAAGCCGGGCTGGCAGAATCACAAGAGAGAGCCGAACAGAATTCTCCAGCTTAAAGAGCCAGTTAACCAGACACAAACACACGCACGCACTCGAGCATGCACCAAGGCAAGGACTAAGCTTAAACTCATCCTCGAGACTGTGGGGTCTCCTCCTGCCCAAGCCTGTGGACCAACCCAAAGCCAGGTCCTGATGGCGTGTTGGATTTCGCTCAGGGCTGAGAGCCCAACGTGAGTTACCCAACGGGCTGACCCGAGAGGGTGGGTTTCCCTTTCTCTCTCCTCCTCCTCCCCAGGCTGCCTCCTCCCGCCGCTGAGGTTCCGCAGTCACTTGAAGGAGAAAGATTTCGCAGTACGGCATTCTTAAAGCTGCAGTGTCCAAATTCTCTTTCAAATCCCAAGTGTCACGGACATTAGCTCACTTACCTGCCGGGGTCCTTGGCAGAGGGTGGGCGGGCAAGGAGCCTGGGGATGGGGAGGGTGCTGGGGGAAGCCAGGCGGCTGGGAATCAGAGACTCGCGGACTCCAGCAAGGGTAAAGCGGAGAGCCAGACTGCACCGTGATAGCCTCTGCAGTTAAACCGGGTTGCCGGGACTGCAGCAGGACTGCAATGGAGTAGTTTTTTTTTTTTTTTAAATCACAAAACCCCCACCAGAATTTCCTCCACAAACTTAGATTCACCGTGGCTGAATTAAAACAACCAGGTGCAAACATGAGACACACGTGAGAAAGAAAGCCAATTCAAAAAATAATTCGAACAGCATTTTAAAATGATTTTTGGAAAAATTTACTCCCGCGAGCAACTGACTCAGCTTTCCTAACAGGGCTCAGCCGGAAAGCCAGGCGGGGAAGGACCTGCATAAACTTCATGGAGCCCAGAGTTTCTGCAAAGTGCAGGGAGAGGGCTACGGCTTCGTAGAAAAGAAAGCTTTGTCAAAACCTAAAGAAAAGGGGATCTTTCTGCCGGCTGCCTGCGAAGCCTGTAAAATGAGCTGACCTGGCATCAAGAAACCCACACATCCCTCCCTGAAAGTTACCTCTCTCCTCTGCTCAGCGGCTGCCTGTCCTGCCTGGATGCCGGCAAGTTGCAGACTGCTGCTGGCGAGGCAGGACCCGAAATAAGAAGTGTCAGCTGGGTCCCTGCACCCCGATGATGCCAGGAGTCAACGCTGCAGGCGCGGGGATGGTCTCTCTCCTCCCCCCTCCCCCCCCCGCCCCAGTTTAATTTAAACCCCTGACACTGCAAGATGCCGCGCCTACATCTCCACAGAACCTCCTTACCGTCAGGTCCAAGGCTCTGCCCCACCTCCCACTTTTGTTCACCTGAAGATGCTTTTCTTGCAAAAAAAAAAAAAAAAAATGATGGGGACCGCAGAATCCTTAATTCCTTCCTTCCTGGGACCACATTTTGGAGGTGTGACCTGTTCAGAAGTTTGGGGATTGCAGTTGGATGCCCAGGAAGGAGCAGAGGCAACGAGTGACACGTCGGCTAGGCTTCAGACAAAAGTCTCCACTATGACTTTATCCCCAAGAAAAGGACAGAGGTGGACCCAGCGGGAAAAGAATAGGAAAATTCCTTTCTGTCTGCTGGCAAGTTTTCAACAGTTTGGGAAACCTCTGTTTTTGCTTTCCTTCAAGAAAACCCCAGTTTCAAAAGTGGCAGCACACAAAACACACGAGATGGCCGCAAAGGGTAAATGCTGTCCCGACGTGGCCACGATTCTTCAAGTTCTTGCTCCTACCTCTGTGCAAGTTAACAGCACTTAAGATGGAGACGGGGATTTAATTGGGAAAACTCCAGGAGAGAGAAGCCCTTTAAAGGCAGATGTGATGAAAAGAGCCCATCCTAATATCATCCACAAGAGATGAAGCAGGAGAGATACTCAGAGGAGAAGAGGGTGAGGGGAGAAAAAAAGATTTTCCCAGATTTTGAATTTAAGGCAAACGCAGTCTGAGAAAGGACAGTTAAGGGAAAGGCGGTGGGGGAAGGGACGGAGACTCCGAAATGCACTGTATCCCTTGCATCCATTTCATGTACATTTCATTACTCAAGTAAAACTGGTGTGTGACTTGTTTCTGAGCAGACCGGAGGGAAAGGCACTGCAGCCGGCACGCTGCCTGGGACGCACAGGGCCGCGCTGCTGCAGTGCACCAGCCACAACGTGGGCACTGCATCTGCCGGCCGCCCTCACCCACCTTCCCCCCGTTTGGGTTTGGCAGACAGGTAAGGCTATGCAGCATGGGCTGTGCTGGCAGGCGGTGCCAAGGACCAGCCATGGTCAGGCTGTCGGCGTGGTCGTCCTCCACGGTGCGCCGCTGGCTGTGGCAGTGGGCTGGGTGGCCGCAGGCTCACGGAGTGTCCTAGTGGAAGGGACCCCAGAGAGCACGCAGCCGGACCCCTCCATCACCCAGATGGGTAACCCCGAGAAAAGGCAGTGCCTCACCCAAGGTCACCTGGCCGGCAAGATGCAGAATCTGGATTAGAATTTGGGTCTTCAGATCCTTTGTCCTGTGAGCACTGCCTCCCTCTTTGGGTGAGCCGCCTCCCTCTGCCCCTTCCTCACATGACCTTGACAGTCGCCTCTCTGTTCTGTGACTCGGTTTCCCCTCCCTAGATGGTGTGTAGATTTGGGCCAAGGACTTTCTTTTTTAAATTATTTTATTTTGTCTTTTTAGGGCTGTACCTGCAGCATTTGGAGAGTCCCAGGCTAGGGGTCAAATCAGAGCTGTAGCCGCCAGCCTACAACATAGCCACAGCAATGCCAGATCTGAGCCACATCTGCTAACTACACTGCAGCCCATGGCAATGCTGGATCCCCAACCCACTGGGCAAGGGCAAGGCCAGGGATCGAACCTGTGTCCTTATGGGTGCTAGTCAGATTCGTTTCTGCTGAGACACGATGGGAACTCCTCCAGGCCAAGGACTTTCAACCCTTTGGAAGCGGGAACAATATCAAGTCCTTTTCCTGCCTTTAGAGGCAAGGCCATACCTAAGGCTTAGGAACCAAAGCAAGCTTTGTTCAGTCGCCTCTGCTTTGGAGACCCATGGGGTCATCCGCTTTGCTCTCCTAGAGCTTCTGGAACAAATTGCCACAGATGCACTGGCTTAAAACAACAGAAATGGATTGTATCACTGTTCTGGAGGCCAAAAGTTTGAAAGCACGATGTCAGCAGAGTGGCTTCTTCTGGAAGTTCAGAGGGAGAGTGGGTTCTGTGCCCCCCTCCCCGGCTTCTGCCAGTTGCTGCCAGCTTGGGCGTTCTTGGCTTGTAGATGCGTCATTCCAACCTCTGCCTCCGCCGTCGTGTGGCATCTCCTCTGTGTCACTTCTTCCTTTCTCATTTTGTCTCTTCTCTGACAAGGACACTTGTCAATGGATTTAGGGCCCATCCTGATCCATCATGAGCTCATCTTGAGATTTTTTTTTTTTTTGGCCGCGCCTGCGGCATGCATATATGTTCTCAGGCTAGGGATCGAACCCGAGCCACGGCTGTAACCACAGCAGTGACAGCACAGGAGCCTCAAGCCGCCTAGCCACCACCAGGGAAATCCTCGAGATTCTTCAATACATCTTCAAAGACCCTTTTTCTACTTAATGTCGTCTTCCTGGGTTCCATATCTTTGGGGTCACCATCTGACCCACTGCATCGTCCACCGGAAGTTTTCATGTGAGCACAGTCAGCAGTGGGATATCACGGCTGGTCCACCCCAGTCTCCGGAGGCACCATGGGCCGGAGACTGGGGTGGTTATAAGTTAACAGCCATGTGTACAGAATGCCTGGCCTCTCAGAGCTTTACTTGGGTTGACCTAATTCTTTCAACAGCCCTCCGTGGTGCGTACTGTCATAATCACCCCCATCTCACAGTCCAGGAAGCTAAGGCATGAAGATCTCTGTGCTCACACAGCTGCTGAGTGGCAGGATGGAGGCCCTATGGCTCCAGAACCCATATTCTCTTTTTTTTCTTTTTAGGGCCAAACTTGTGGCCTCTGGCACTTCCCAGATTAGGGGTCCAATCGGAGCTGCAGCTGCCGGCCTACACCACAGCCATAGCAATGTGGGATCCAAGCTGCATATGAGACCTACACCGCAGCTCATGGCAACGCTGGATCCCTAACTCACTGAGTGAGGCCAGGGATCGAACTCACACCCTCATGGATCCTCGTCGGGTCCTTAACCTACTGGGCTACAACGGGAACTCCTGCAACGAGCCGGTCAACTTAGACCTTGAAAAAGAGCTGTCTAGCTCCTCTTTGGGTTTCCTACACTGGCATCGAGCAGTTTGCACACACAGGGGCAGAAGGCAGCTACGGCCCCAGTTTTTTCACTGGCCGCCTTACTTGGGGTTAATATATAACAATCTTACTGTCTCTTATATGATCAGTAGCATCAGTAGAAATCTAGGTTCGACCTAGGGCAAGGGTCTTATCAGGAATATTACTCTAGGAGTTCCCGCTGTGGCACAGTGGGTTAAGAATCAGACCGCAGCGACTGGAGTCGGTGAGGGTTCAATCCCCAGCATGACACAGGATCCGGCATTGCTATAGCTGCAGAGTAGGCCAGAGCTGCAGCTCAGATTCAGTCCCCGGCCGGGGAACTTCTGTAAGTCATGGGTGCGGCTATTGAAAAAAAAAGTCTCTAAATCCGGGTCTTTCCCTTTTTTGGCCAAGGCAGAAGGCTTGAAGGCCCGGGAGCAGTTCTGCCCGGAGATAAGCTTTAGATGGATATCTGACTCAGGAGATTCTCTGCCTCTTAAATCATAGAAAGTCCCTTGACCTTTCCACAGCAAAGCATCTGGGTTGGGCCTGGAGAACGTTCTCGACTGCATCACAGTGGCTTTTCTTTCCGGATGAGTAAAGCTTTCTGTGATGACTTCCATGTGCCTGGCCTTTCTTCTACCAACACAAAACCACCACCACCGGGGAGGGGCCCCAAAAGGCGGCTTTCAGCTTCAACAGAAGATCAAGGCTTTGCCCGCCTTGAATCTCCTCCAGTTTGATAACCAGCCTTGTTACCAACCAGGATTCTTCTCTATTTTCCCCAATTTTGGCCGCCCCTCATATGGAGTTCCCCCGCCAGGGATCAGATCCAAGCCGCAGTTGCAACCTAAGCTGCAGCCGCGCCAACGCCAGTTGCTCAACCCACTGCGCTGGGCTGGGGATGGAACCTGTGACCCAGTGCTCCCAAGACGCCCGCCGACCCCATTGCGCCACAGCGGGAACCCCTGCCTGGGCTTCTTGGCCTTCTTTAATCAATAGAAATTGCTTAGAGACCAGGCAAGAAATTCACAAGAGCTTTAATTCCGGGCAAAAATCAGTAACAATTTCCCTTGCTCGCTCTCTGAGGGGGTGTGAGCTGGTTCCTTCTATGGGGTGAGGGTAGGGGCAGGTCCAGGGGTTGGGGCAGAGGGGTGGCTTGGGTGGCTCGCCCACCCCTTTGGTAACGTGGTGTGCAGGGAGCATGCCCAGTACCCTGTTTCTGCTCCTGGCCCTTCAAAAGTGGCAATTTGGTTTTTGGCCTTTTTGTGTCTTTTTGTCCATCATTTGCACCAGCTGCACAGGTGCACAGTATTTTTTTAGTGCCTTATAATTTCTTTGCATGTTGTCGCTCGAGGAGACATTCTTCCAGGTACAAAAGCACTACAGCCAAAGGTCCCAGGCCCCAGGTCCCAGCCTGTATCAGGCTGAGCAGAGTTCATTCTGCTCTGACCGTGTGCCCCGTGAGGACACAGAGGTGCAGAGTCCAGGGCGTTTTCTAATTAGTAAGAACTCTTCCACCTCAAGCAGTCACATTGTTTCTTCCTGGCCAGCTATGGGGACAGCAGTCTCCTGCCCTCCCGACCTGCCTCTCAGTCTGTTTAAACAAAACCGTAAATGCTCAGGTATCAGATCTGCCGGCTGACATGGGCGCACTGTGGATTTTCTCAGCTGTTCATTTAAAAAGTGCTGCTTGCGGGAGTTCCCACTGTGGCTCAGCAGATTAAGAACCCGACTAGTATCCATGAGGATGCGAATTCGATCCCTGGCCTCGCTCAGTGGGTTAAGGACCCGGTGTTGCCGTGAGCTGTGGTGTAGGTCGCAGACACCGCTTGGATCCCGTGTTGCTGTGCCTGTGGCTGTGGTGCAGGCCGACGGCTGCAGCTCCGACTCAGTCCGTTGCCTGGGAACTTCCATATGCCTCAGGCGCGGCCCTGAAAAGCAAAAAAAAAAAAAATTTTTTTTTTAAGGTGTTGCTAGAGGAGTTCCCATTGTGGCTCAGTGGTTAACGAATCCGTCTGGGAACCATGAGGTTGCGGGTTCGATCCCTGGCCTCACTCAGTGGGTTAAGTATCCGGCGTTGCTGTGAGCTGTGGCGTAGGTTGCAGACGCGGCTTGGATCCTGTGTTGCTGTGGCTGTGGTGTAGGCCGGCAGCTGCAGCTCCAGTTGGACCCCTAGCCTGGGAACCTCCATATGCTGCGAGTGCAGCCCTGGAAAAAGCAAAAAAAGACAAAAAAAAAGTGTTGCTTGAACACCTACTGTGCACAGAGTAGGGGGGACACATTCTGTCCGCACTGGGCTGAAGGCAAGCTTATTCTCCTTAGATTTCTTTTTTTCTTCCTCTTTTTTCTTCTTCTTTTTTTTAGGGCTGCACCCGTGCCATACGGAAATTCCCAGGCCAGGGACTGACTCGGAGCTGCAGCTGCCAGCCTACGCCATAGCCACAGCAACACGGGAGACTTAACCCACTGAGCAAGGCCAGGGATTGAACCTGCCTCCTCATGGATACTAGGCGGGTTCTTAACCCACTGAGCCACAACGGGAACACCCCTCTCCATAGACTCTTAATGTATCTTTGCTGAGACACTGGAGGTTCTCTGGTTAAGCTGAGGCTTTTCCCCTGCGACGTCTGTGCTAAGTGCTAAGGGATGTTGGGGCTTCTTCAAGCCCTGGCTGCCGGATAAAAAATAATTTCTGTGCAAGGAAGCCTGCTGTGGTCCTGGAAATGACCACCACGGCCAGAAGCTCTTTTTTTCCTGTGCCCATGGAACCCATATCTCATGGCCTGTGCCCAAATGTCCCCATATCAGTCCCTCTCTTCTTCAAAAGGGCACGCCCCCAGCACCACCCCACACTCTCTTCCTTGGGCTTTCGCTCTTTCCCGAGCAGGTGTAACAGGACCCGACATCGCATACATTCATGCGTTTATTTGTTATTCCTCGCCCCCCCTGCACCGGCATGCAACCTCCCTTAAAGCAGTGAAGCTGGCTGTTTCGCTCACTGACATGTCCCCGGTACTAGAACAGCACCTGGCAGGCGGGAGAGGTTCCACAAATATCTGTGAATGAAGGAACAAGTGAACAGATACATTCCCTTTCTTTGCGGTCGGTGCCCCGCGGAATTCTTCAATTCCAGGCAAGGCTGTGATCGCCGCTGCATGGGGATTTTAATTTTCCCCCATAAGTGAGAGCTGGCTTCCTGCAAGGCCACAGGATGGAAGATGACATCCAGGGAAAATTACCCTGTCATGTCCCCCCCGCGCACAGGCTGGGAGGAAGGCTGGCCAAGCAGACTAGCCTCCCCCCAGCTCCGGCAGCTCCAGCAGCCCCAGCCTCCCTCCATTCTCCCTGAAGCTCCCCAAGCTGGTTCCTTGTCTGGCACACGGGATCCAGAAACAGTCCCTGGTACCAACGCCATCACCGTCACCATCAACCAGAACACCTGTGGGATCAGGGGTGGCATGACTACTCCCGGGAGCTGTGCCGACTCTCATCTTTGCCCAGCCTTCTGTTTTGACACCTGTATTCATCAGCCAGGGCCCCCATAGCGAAGTGCGGCAGACCGGGAGGCTTAAATGGCAGAAATGCATTCTCTCCGCTCTGGAGGCTGGAAGTCCAAGCTAACGGTGTCGGCAGGGCAGGTTTGTCCCGAGGTCTCTCTTCGTGGCTTGCAGATGGCCGTCTTTCTGCTGTGTCCCCCTCACGCGGTCCTCCCTCCGTGTGTGTCTGCGTCCCAATCTCTTCTCCTCAGGACGCCAGTCCAACTGGGTCAGGGCCCCCCTGATGACCTCGGGTAAACTGAATTACATTTTCAAAGATCCTGTATCCAGATACAGCCTCTCTCGGAGGTGCTGGGGGTCGGAGTTTCGGGACATGAATCTGGGGGGCTGCGTAACAACGTGCTGTCCTCTTACTCCCCCGCAGGCATCGGCTGACCTGTAGGAGCTCTCCCACGTTCGTCTGACTTTGGCCTCCGGCCCCCATCCTTCTCCCACCCCTCCTCTCCGTGACCTCGGTGGCCCTGTTGCTCATGTTTTACTCATCGAAGTTTTCTTAGATCCCTGCTTCCTGGGCTGGGGTATCCGCTTGCTCAGCCCGCCACACAGCAATTACCCTGTTTGCCGAGCGTTACTAAGGGCCGGATGCTGTCCAGCATCTTCCGCACTTAAGCCTCACACAGCCCAGGGGGCGGCTCTGACCACCCCCGCCTGATGGAGGCAGGAGCCAAGTTCAGACGGGTCCAGCGAGGGGCCCCAGGTCATAGAGCTGAACATGGGGTGGGGAGGCGCCTGGTGTGGGGTCCAGACTTCCAGCACTGGGGCTTGTGCCCCAAACACCGTGTTTGCCCACAGGTTCCCAGGGCACGTCACCCATGCGGAGAGGGGCTAGGACAGGCAGGCGTTTAGAATGCGACAGACAGGACAATTGATAGAGTGGTAACCAAAAAAGAGACAGGGACTTTAGAAAGAGTGGAATAAGAATAAAAAGCATAAGAGTTCCCATCGTGGCTCAGTGGTTAAAGAAGCCGACTAACATCCATGAGGAGGCAGGTTCGATCCCTGGCCTCGCTCAGTGGGTTAAGGATCCGGCATTGCCGTGAGCTGTGGTGTAGGTTGCAGATGAGGCTTGCATCTGGCGTTGCTGTGCCTGTGGTGTAGGCCAGTGGCTACAACTCTGATTGGACCCCTAGCCTGGGAACCTCCATATGTTGCAGGTGCGGCCCTAAAAAGACAAAACAAAACGAAAAGCATGGCAATCTGGGACCGTTTCTGTAAGGGCTGAGAGCCCTCCACATGTCAGTAAGCCCCAGGGCATCGCATTCATCATATTGGTAAAGAGCCTGTTCAGTTAGGGCTGGCAGAGCCAGCAAATGAAAATGCAGGACCCTGTTCAATTTGAATCTCACATGAACAACAAATTATTTTTTTTAGTAAAAGCACGTCCCAAGTAATATTTGGGACACACTTTTATTTAAAACTACTTGTTGCTAATCTGAAATTCAAGTTTACTGGGTGTCTCATATTTTATCATGGAACCCTAGGTTCACTGCATGCCTGAATTAAAAGAAGAAAGATTTCCTTCCAAAATGAGTAAAAGAAAATAACGGATGCTTAAGTGATTCTCCCCCCTCCCTTCTTTTCTTTTCACGGCCACATGTATGGCATATGGTTGTTCCCAGGCTAGGGTTGAATCGGTTGTGCCTACACCACAGCCACAGCAACACCAGATCTGAGTCGCATCTTAGACATATGCCACAGTTTGCGGCAACACCAAATCCTTAACCCACTGAGCAAGGCCAGGGATCAGACCTGCATCCTCATAGGTACTAGGCCGGGTTCTTAACCCTCTGAACCACAACAGGAGTGCCTTAAGTGATTCTTTATAACAGATGTAACAGATAAGAACTGTGTAAATGACTGAGGCCGTAAGTAGAGACTTAAACAAAATAGAAGTTTATTTCTATTTCACATTAAAAAAAAAAAAAGTCCCAGAGGTCAAAAGTCCATGTATCATCATGGACTTGGGCTCTTCCTACCTCCTACCTTTCTCTTCTGCCACTCTTAGCATGTGAATTCCAGCCCCACCATCACCTCATGAGCCAAAAGAGTTGCTGGAGTCCCAGCTATCACATCAGCATTCCAGGCAAGAAACAAGGAGCAGGTGGAGGAAGAATATGAAAAAGCACACACCAGCTGCCTAGCCTCCTTTTCATAAGTTTTACTTGACAACTTCTGCTTATATCTTGTTGGTCAGAGGTTAATCACATGGCCATATTTAGCTGCAAGAGATATGTAGTGTTATAACTGTGTAAATTGTCACACTGCAGAACATCAAGGATCTGTCAGTAGAAGGAGAGAATGGATACTGGGTAGGCGAGTAGACTCCATAAAACACAATGTCCTCATTCCTCGAATATTAGGACACCTGGCCTTTCTGCAGGAGGGCGTTAAGGGCCCAGTTTTGACAAATATAGGCAATTTGAACATGCCTGCAATTTTGTTTCATAGCCTTCACTCATTACAGTTCTAAACCACCAAGGGTTATAATTTAATATAACAGAAGAGTAATAAAATAAAGCAGCAGATTGATATTTTTATATTTAAAATCTAATTTAAAGGATTTTTTTTTTTTAGGAGGAGAGCAAACTCCTTGAAGAATAAAATTCTAGGTTTCTGTGGATCTCCCCACTTTATCCTTAGATTGTCATTCAGTTCCGGCTTTGCCTCCGTCCTGCTAAGTGCCAGGCACGGTGTAGAATCAGGGGATAAAAGGAGGGCTGAGTGGTGCCTGCGCTTGACCATGGAGGTGATGCATGTATGTGGAACGGCTGGAGAAGGTGCCTGCTTCCCTCTCTTCCTGATCAGGCGAGGCAAGAAGGGAGAGGCAAGAAGTGTTAGAAGGGAGACAGCATCTGTGTCGCAGGACCTAGGAAGGAGGTCTCTGGGGACGTCACTCGTATTCCTGACAACACTCCAGTGGAGGAGAATTCAGGTCCTTTGATGCTCCAGGCAGGCTCTAAAGACCGTCATTCGCTGCTGGAGCTCTTCCTAGTGGTTCATGTTTTGGGGCGATTTTCTGGGCCTCCTTGAAGTTACTCATTGATTTGCATGGGTCCCTTGAATTCTGCTGGGAATATACGGAAGTTCCCAGGCTAGAGGTCAAGCTGGAGCTGCAGCTGCTGGCTTACACCACAGCCACGGCAACGCCAGACCCTTAAGCCAGGGAGCGAGGCCAGGGATCGAACCCAAATCCTCATGGACACTGTGTTGGGTCCTTAACCCCCTGGGACACAACAGGAACTCCCAACTCCTTTTTTTTTTTTTTTTAAATGACCACACCCAAAGCATCTGGAATTTCCCAGGCCGGGGACTGAATCTAAGCTGCAGCTGTGACGCCAGAGACTTTAACCCACTGTACCAGCTGGGGATTGAGCCACACCTCTGGAGCGTCCCAAGCTGCTGCAGCTGGGCTCTTAACCCACTGCACCACAGCAGGAACTACCTAGCACAACTCTTAAAAGATGATTAAAAAAAAGAAAAAAAATTTTTTTGGTCTTTTTGTGTTATCTAGGGCTGCACTCGCGGCATATGGAGGTTCCCAGGCTAGAAGTCTAATCAGAGCTGTAGCCACCAGCCTACGCCACAGCCACAGCAACGCGGGATCCGAGCTGTATCTGCAACCTACACCACAGCTCACAGCAACGCCAGATCCTTAACCCACTGAGCAAGGCCAGGGATTGAACCCAAGACCTCATGGTTCCTAGTTGGATTCGTTAACCACTGAGCCATGACGGGAACTCCAAAAAAAAAGAAATTTTTGCCTTGCCCTCAATCTTTTGATCATTCGCTGTGTGTGTAGGAGTTCCTGTCATGGCTCGGCAGCAACGAAACTGACCAATATCCATGAGGACTCGGGTTTGATCCCTGGCCCTTCTCAGTGGGTTAAGGATCCAGCGTGGCGTGAGCTGTGGTATCAGATGAGGCTCTGATCCCGTGTGGCCGTGGCTGTGGCTGGCGGTTACAGCTTCAATTAGACCCCTAGCCTGGGAACGTCCATATGCCACGGGTGCGGCCCGCCCTAAAAAAGACAAAAACAAAACAAAACAAAAAGCATGTGTAATGAGATGTTCAAAAGGGACTTGGACTCCATTTCAGCCACGGGTCCATTCCTGAGAGGCCACCGTTCCTAAGTCTAAGGTGAGGTGTGGATGGGGGTGTCAAGACACCGCTTTGCATCCATCCACTACTTTAAGAAAAAAGGGCGGCACATCTGAGATAAAGAGTGGCTTTTACGCGGTCCGTGTCCCGACAGTATCGCCCCCACGTGGCGGAGCGGGGACTTGCTACTCCCTACCTCCAGCGGGCCTCCCTGGCGGAAGGGATGTTTCAGGAGAGAACTCAGAGGGTAGCACAGGTCCCCCAGGGCCGGGTGCAACTCCCATCTGAGAAATCGAAAGAGGGGGAGGGGGCGCCTGGCTACAACACCCCCCCCCCCCCTCGGCAGTGACATTCTTTCCCTGAGAGCTGGCTCAAGGTGGGAGGTCCGGGGACCAGGTGTGTGTCTGGGAGAGTCTTAGATCTTCCGCAGGGGTCATCTGGGTGGGTGGGAGGAGACCTTGGAGGAAGAGGTCTGATCTCCAGGGGCTGGGGATGGAATTACAAATAAGAAAAAACCAGCCAGAGAAGGTGTTTTCACTGGAGTTGAAAGAAGAGTAGATGTGACCTCTTCCGTGTCGAAATCTGCAGACACCCTCCAAAGCACCTGGCGTGATAAGCTCTGAATATCTGCTGAGCCCAGAGAGGAGTGATGCCAGCCAGCCCAGGTCCTCCAGTCCAGGTAAACCTCACCTGTCACCTTCTGGTGTCTTCTTCCTGCAGTTCTGGAGTGAGCAGAACTAAAGTTAGGGAGCAGAGGGCCACTCCAGGGGAAGAACAATATCCCAGCCCCTCCCCTCCAGGAGCTGGGGGCGGGGGGCGGGGCTGTAACCTTGGGGTTCTAGTATACAGGACTGAAATTTAAAATCCCAGCTGGAGGAGTTCCCTTCGTGGCTCAGTGGTTAACAAATCCGACTAGGAACCATGAGGTTGCGGGTTCGATCCCTGGCCTTGCTCAGTGGGTTAAGGATCTGGCGTTGCTGTGAGCTGTGGTGTAGGTTGCAGATACAGCTCGGATCCCGCGTTGCTGTGGCTGCGGGGGAAGGCCGGCAGCTACAGCTCCTGTTAGACCCCTAGCCTGGGAACCTCCGTCGCGGATGCGGCTCTACATAAAAGGCAAAAAGACAAAAAAAAAATCCCAGCTGGAGAGAGAGAGGCCAGGAAAGTCAGATTCCATCCAAGATTTCGTTTTAATTAAATTAATTAATTAATTACTTAAGGGCCACACCCCTTAAAATAAATAAATAAACACATCATGTAAGGGCTGTGGCACAGGGAAGGGGATGAATCGGAGCTGCTTCTGTCGGCTTACACCACAGCCCACAGCACAGCTCACTGCAACGCTGGATCCCCGGCCCATTGAGCGAGGCCAGGGATCAAACCTGCATCCTCGTGGATGCCAGTCAGAAACTGTTTCTGCTGAGCCACAATGGGAACTCCCATGTTTTGTTTATTCATCTGTCCTATTTGGGTTGTTTCCACCTTCTGACTATTGTGAATAAACTTGCTGTGAACATAAGTATAGAAGTATTTGGGTTCCAGCTTTCAATTCCTTTGGGATGTGTAGCTAGGAATAGAATTGCTGGTTCATATAGTAATTCCGTGTTTAACTCTATGAGGAAATGCTATAACCATTTTCCCTCACAGCCACACCATTTTACATCTCCACAAGCGATGCATGGGGCTTCCAGTTCTTTTGCATCCTAACCAACACTTGTCATTTTCCGTCTTTTGTTCATTTGTTTTACTGTAGCCGTCCTAGAGGGTTTAAAGTGGTGTCTTCTTGGGGTTTGCATTTCTTTAGTGATGAATGATATTGAGCATCTTCTAACAATTTTTTTTTTTGGCCATTTGTATATTTTCTTTGGAAAAATATCTAGTCAGGTCCTTGGCCCATTTCTGAACTGGGTCTCTTGTTTGTTTGTTTGTTTGTTTGTTTGTTTGTTTGAAGAGGTTCTTTATATATTCTAAATATTAATTCCTTATCAGACATATGATTTGCAAATATTTTCTCTGATTTGTATGTTGCCTTTTCACTCTCTAGTATCCTTTAATGCACAATCAAATGTGACATTTTACATATGAAAAAAAAAGGTTGATCTGACAAAGATCTACCATCTGACAGCTTTGCAATATTAGTTAGTTCACTCATTTAACCACCAAGTATTTTTTTGTTGTTGTTTTTTATTTTCTTTTAGGACCGCACCTGTGGCATATGGAAGTTCCCAGGCTAGAGGCTGAGTCAGAGCCACAGCTGCCAGCCTAAGCCACAGCCACAGCAACACCAGATCCGAGCCACGTCTGCGACCTACACCACAGCTCACGGTAACACTGGACCCTTAAGCCACTGAGTGAAGCCAGGGATTGAACCTGCATCCTCATGGATCCTAGTCGGGTTCGGTAACCGCTGAGTCACGATGGAAACCCCACCAAGTACGTATTAAGGAGAACCTTGTTCTGGGGTTTATGTTCATAAGATACAGTAGCTACCAGACAGCTCCCCTCCAAGTGTTCATAGCCTAGCTGACCAGACACTTCCTTATAAAACAGACTGAAAAACAACAACGGCGGGTATCTGCAGGTGACATAGGATCATTTCAAATATGTGAATTCCGACTGCATGTGACAGGAATGTTCCAGCATCAGGGGAAGTTGGTCAGGGAAAGCCACCCAACTCCTCATCACCTGCCCCAAACCGCACATCAGATTTCTCCCCAGTAATCAGTATTTCCTTCCTCATGGTAGAAGCCATGTGACATCTAAGTTAGCAAGGACTGGGGAATGTTAACTTCAGGTGTTACAACATTCTCAGCTCTGTTAGTCCCTGACCAAGATGATTATATTCTGGGGAGCGAGCTTCTTTGTAGTTTTGCAACAGGTATAAATACATCACCAGTCCTGCTTTTCCTAGAGGCTATGCCCATCAAAATTCCGAAAAAATTTTAATTGAGCACCTACTTACTTTATGTCATGGGTGCTCTGTTTTCTTAATCTTGATTTTGAACTATTATTATTATTATTAATGCTATTTATTGTTTTATGTCATTAAACTTTGAAGTAGATTTTATTTCAGTTATTTATTTATTTTTGCCCCCTTTTTGTTGTTGCTGTTGCTTTTTAGTGCCACACCTGCAGCATATGGAGGTTCCCAGGCTGGGGGGATTCAAATCAGAGCTACAGCTGCTGGCTTACACCACAGCTCGTGGCAACGCCGGATCCTTAACCCACTGAGCAAGGTCAGGGATCGAACCTGCAACCTCATGGTTCCTAGCTGGATTCGTTAACTACTGAGCCATGACGGGAACTCCCAGAAGTAGATTTTTCAAAGCAAAAAAGTTAGAAGGCAATTCTTTACACAGTCAAAAGAGTCTGTTTTTAGAGTTCCCAGTGTGGCTCAGTGGGTTAAAAATAATCCGACTAGTATTCATGAGGATGCAGGTTCAGTCCCTGGCCTTGATCAGTGGGTTAAAGGATCCGACGTTGCCACAAACTGCTGTGTAGATTGCAGATGCGTCTTGGGTCCCATGTTGCTGACCTGTGGGATTCAACCCCTAGACTGGGGACTTCCATATGCCACAGGTGTGGCCATTAAAAAGAAAAAAATAAAAGTCTATGTTTTTGAAAGTCTTCATCTTAAAGTCTTAGGAAGAGATTTTTCTAACACAGAAAAGTTTTTAGAAGCCTTAAATCCCTGGAGAATCTCAGCAGAGACCTTCATTATGAGTCCTGGGTCTTGGACGAGTGAAAGCCAATCAGAAACCATGGTTGCTGAAATGAGGACCTAAGGACATGAGGGAAATATTGTTTCTGAGTGATTAACATGAAAGGTTGCTTTATATATTGCTTTTCAGTAACATTTTGTTACTTAAGGCAAGGTACACATACCTCAGGGAACCTAATGCTGCTGGCTTGACTTACCAACTGTTTGGACCTGAAGCCTGGCTCCCCTACACGAGTTTAAGCTCCCAGAGGGTAGCCGTGTCTGCTGGGCTTTGGAAGACTTGCTTTGAGAGCGAGGGGAGCCCTTTGCTTAAGCCAAAAGGCCAGGCAGCCTCCCTTTCGTCTTCTTCCTTCATAACCTACATCCAACCCATTAGCAAATTCCAGCAAGCTCCTGTCCCGAGCCTGTCTCCACAGAACCCAGGTGTCCCCTGGGGATCAACCACGTGTTTCTGATGCTTTGACCTCTGGGACCTTGCTGACCCTGGAGGGACTGCCCCTCCGAGGGCTAGCCAGTTCCTAGAATCCTTCACCATTCACTCTGGAGGGTGCATTTTCCTATGCCAGCAAACCAATGCAGAGCCAAAGCCCCCAAACTCCTCTTTTAAAATCAGACGGTCGGAAAAAAAAAAAAAAAAGGAGTTCCCATCGTGGCTCAGTGGTTAACGAATCCGACTAAGAACCATGAGGTTGTGGGTTCAATCCCTGGCCTTGCTCAGTGGGTTAAGGATCTGGCGTTGCCGTGAGCTGTGGTGTAGGTCGCAGACGCGGCTCAGATCCTGTGTTGCTGTGGCTGCGTCGTAGGCCCGTGGCTACAACTCCGATTGATTAGACCCCTAGCCTGGGAACCTCCACATGCCGCGGGTGCGGCCCTAAAATGACAAAAAGGCAAAAAAAATAAAAATAAAAAAAAATAAAATCAGACGGTCGGAGTTCCCGTCGCGGCTCAGTGGTTAACGAATCCGACTAGGAACCATGAGGTTGCAGGGTTCGATCCCTGGTCTTGCTCAGTGGGTTAAGGATCCGGCGTTGCTGTGAGCTGTGGTGTAGGCTGCAGACGCGGCTCGGATCCTGCATTGCTGTGGCTGTGGCAAAGGCCGGCAGCTACAGCTCCTGTTAGACCCCTAGCCTGGGAACCTCCATATGCTGCGGGTGTGGCCCTAGATAAGGCAAAAAGACAAAAAATAAATAAAATAAAATCAGACGGTCACAGTCAGAGTCACCAGTCTACCTGCCCTGATCATCTAGGACCAGGTACAACCAGGGAGCAGCCCCAAAGCCCCAGAGCCTGTACAAATTCATCCGACTGGCCCCGCCTTGCTGTGCCTGCCCGTGGAAACCACTACAAAGGCCCTTGCAGGCATTTCCCCTCCCTCCCCCCGCCCCCCAGCTGACCCTGGGGCATCTCCATGTGGCCCCGCGTGCGTGGCTGGGCATGGCTCCTCTTGGGAGCCGTCACAGACCGTCTTCTGCATGGCACCCATCTCCCGATCTGCGGGCCTTGCCATACCCGAGTAGTAATAACACGGACATTTTAAAACAGCCTGGGGTTGTGCGCCTCGCCCGTCTGGACCCTACAATAACCCCCCACACACGCACTTGAAATGCTCCTCCGCCAGGCCTGCAGCCCAGGAGCCCACGGACTTTCCAAAATGAAAACTGATGGTGTCGTCCTCTTATTTAAAATAAGTCCCTAGGGGCTTCTCCTACAAATAGTAGTAGAAGTAGCAGTGGCCCAGAAGGCCCGGTGTGTCCCAGCTTCTCCAGCATGTTCACAGGCGTCCCCTGGCTCAGCGCTCCGGCCACACTGGCCTCCTTTCAGTTCTGCAGAGACGCCAAAGCTATTTCCTGCCTCAGGGCCTTTGTACGTGCTGTTCCCTCTGCCTGAACACTCTTCCACTGGCTCTGGCATGACCGGCCCCCTTTCCCTCTAGTCTCAGTCAAATGTCAGCCCTGGAGAGGCCTTCCTGAACTTTAGAGTCAGACATTCTGTTCCGTTACTCTGTGTTGTTTTCTTCATCGCCCTTGTCACTCTGTAATTACCCTTTGACTTGTTTGCTGTGAGTCTTCCCACCACCCACCCCGACTTGAGGTAGAGTATAAGCTTCTTGAGAACAGGAGCCTAAGTCAAGGCCGTGTTCCCTGAGCTAGACAGCCGGGTGTGTGGCGATGGATGAATGGATGAGGGTACCTTGCCTGAATTTCCGGGACTGGAGAGCGGAGGAGAGGAAAGGGCACATGAATGTGGAGTCGTGACCTGCTATGACCCTGCAGCCACTCGGGAGTTGCTGGCTCACCAGAGGATCCCAAACTCCTGGCCCCAGACCAGGCTACTGCAGTGTCAGGACTGAGAAAGGCAGACAGTGCCTGCTTCCCGGAGGGGCCAACAGAAAGCCCGCCTCTGTCTTATGAGGTTCTGCTGACCATCGCATTTCTCCCACAAGGGTGCCTTGTCCTTCCCCGGACCCCAGGCTCATCTGTCGCCTGCTCCAGAAGCTTGGCTGTCCCCAGGCTGCGTCTCTACTTGGCCCGAAGGATACGATGCAGCTTTTGCTGGTGCAGAGACGTCTGGGGTGGCTGCCAGCCCTTTTATCCTTTCATTTCATCTGCCAGCCGAGAGCTTTTCCCTGCTTTTGCCTCTTGAAGCTTAAGGCGAGAAATGTTGACCTTGAGTACAGGTGCTTCTTAATTCATTACTCCAAGTCCCTTGTCCTGGTTCACATCCAAGCCAGCTGCTCCCCAATCTTCTATCTTCCTTCCCTCGACCCCTCTGTTCCCTGGTAACCCCAAAACAAAATTTGGGAGTTTTCCCGTGAGATCCGGCTCAGCCAGTAGTGGCGGGTCCAGTTTGCCCCCTTTGCTCAAGGGCACCAAGTCATCTCTTTAGGTGGTGGCCACTTGGAGAGAACATTTCCAGATTCACAGCCACGTGCAGAGTGATGGGGCCTCTCACCCCTGAACTTGCTGGCTCTGGCTCCCACCCTGCTCCACATTCATCCGACAGTTTTTGAGGATTTGCTCCTTCCAGCATTGGCCTGCTGGGGTCTGTCTCACTGGATTGCGTAGGGACTCTGGTGATGCCAGGGTCGCGTAGCGATCCAAGCAGATGTTTTTATTGGAACCCATTATGTGACAGTCCAACAAAGCATTCTGGGACAACTGGATGGGCACATGCAAAAAATAAAGTTGGACTCCTGATCTCTCACATTACATACAAAAATTAACCAAAAATGAACCCAACACCTTAGTGTCCAAGCTAAAACTATTAAACTCTTAGAAGAAAATGCAAGCATAAATTTTCATGATCCTGAAGTTCCTGCCACGGAGCAGTGGGTTAAGAATCTGACTGCAGTGGGTTGGGTCACTGTGGAGATATGGGTTCGAGCCCCAGCCTGGCACAGTGGGTTAAAAGATCTGGCGTTGCCGCAGCTGCAGCATAGGTCACTGCTGTGGTTCAGATTCAGACCGTAGCCTGGGAACTTCCATATGCTGCGGGTGTGGCCACAAAATTTAAAAGCATTATTTTTCATGATATTGGTTTAAGCAAAACCTTCTTAGATAGGACACCCAAAATGTAAGAAATAAAAGAAAAAATAGATACATTGTCCACCAAAATATACTCACATGCTTCAAAAGGACACCATCAAGAAATGATAACCCACAGAATGGGAGAAAAATGTTTGCAAATCTAGTAAGTGGCTTATATCTAGAATATATAAAGAATTCTAAAAACTCAATAATAAAAACATAACCTGGGAGTTCCTGTTGTGTCTCGGCAGGTTAAAGAACCCGACTAGTATCCAGGAGGATACAGGTTCTCTCCCTGGCCTTGCTCAGTGGGTTAAGGATTCAACATTGCCATTAGCTGTGGTGTAGGTCAAAGAGGCAGCTTGGATCTGGTGTTGCTGTGGCTGTGGGGTAGGTTGTCAGCTACAGCTCTGGTTCAGCCCTGAGCCTGGGAAGCTCCATATGCCACAGATGCAACCCTAAAAAGATTAAAAAAAAAAAAAAAGATAACCTAATTGAAAAATGGGCAAAGAATCTGACATATATTTCTCCAAAGAAGATACACAAATGGCTGATAAGCACAAGAAAAGCTGCTCAATGTCATGCGCTATCAGGAAAATTCAAATCAAAAACTCAGTCAGATCCACTTCACACCCACAAGGATGGTTAGAATCAGAAAGTCTCATAATGGAGTTCCCGTCATGTGGTGCAGTGGTTAATGAATCCAACTAGGAACCATGAGGTTACGGGTTCAATCCCTGGCCTCGCTCAGTGGGTTAAGGATCCGGCATTGCCGTGAGCTGTGGTGCGGATCACAGATGCAGCTCGGATCCTGCATTGCTGTGGCTGTGGTGTAGGTTGGTGGCTACAGGTCTGATTAGACCCCTAGCCTGGGAACCTCCATATGCCATGGGTGGGGTCCTAGAAAAGGCAAAAAGAAAGAAAGTCTGCTAATAACAAGTGTTGGTGAGAAAGAGAAATAGGAACCCTGTCCTTGTTGATGGGAATGCAGACTGGGGCAGCCACTGTGGAAAACTATCTAGAAGTTCCTCAAAAGATTAAACACAGGGAGTTCCCTTCTTGGCTCAGCGGTTAATGAACCCAGCTAGGATCCATATGGATGGGGTTCAATCCCTGGCCTCGCCCAGTGGGTTAAGGATCTGGCTTTGCCATGGGCTGTGGTGTAGATGGCAGACGCCGCTCGGATCCTGTGTTGCTGTGGCTGTGGCATAGGCCAGAGTCTGTAGCTCCAATTCCACCCCTAGCTTGGGAACTTCTGTATGCCGCAGGTACGGCCCTTAAAAAAAGGCAAAAAAATAAACAAAAGTTAAACACAGAGTTACCATATGACCCAGCAGTTCCACTGCTGGGCATATACTCAAAAGAATGAAAACACAGGTCCACACAAAAACATGTGTACATATGTTCATAGCAGTGTTTTTCATTAGAGCTCCAAAGGGAAAACAGGAGTTCCCTGGTGGCACAGCAGGTTGAGGATGTGGCATTGTCACTGCTGTGGCTCTGGTTATTGCTGGGGCTCAGGTTCGATCCCTGGCCCATGAACTTCCGCCTGCAGTGGGCACAGCCAAAAAAAAGGGAAAACAACCCACATGCCCATGAACTGATGAATGGATGGACAAAATGTGATGTATTGGTACAATCACACGGTATTTGGCAATAAAAAGGCATGAAGCAATAATACATGCTGCAACATGCGTGAACGCTATGGATGAACATAATGTTTTCAAGGTTCATCCATGTCGTAGTATGTGTTATACTACATGTATAATATACATTTTATGGATGTGTATAACATATATACACGAAAGTCCACGTATCATATGATTCCGTTTGTATGAAATATACAGTACAGGCAAATCCATAGAGACAGAAAGCAGATTAGTGGTTACCCAGGGCTGAGAGGGTTGGGGGAAAATAGGTACATGGTTTCTGGTTAGGGTAATTAAACTGTTCTTAATTGATTGTGGTGGTGGTGGTTGCACAACTCTGTGGCTACACCGAAAAACAATGAGTTGTACACTTTAAGTGGGTGAATTGTGCAGTATGTGAATTATATCTGTTAAGCTGTTATAAAAATATCATAAAAGATCCTGGACAATCAAGAGGGTTTAAGAATCTAGAAATTTAGGGAGTTCCCGTTATGATGCAGTGGAAATGAATCCAACTCGTATCCATGAGGACGCAGGTTCAATCCCTGGCCTTGCTCAGTGGGTCAGGGATCCTGTGTTGCCGTGAGCTGTGGTGTAGGTCGCAGACGCGGCTCGGATCCCAAGTTGCTGTGACTGTGGTATAGGCTGGAAGCTGTAGCTCGGATTTGACCCATAGCCTGAGAACTTCCATATGCCGCAGGTTCGGCTCTAAAAAGCAAAACAAAAAAAGAAAAAAAAAGAAAGGAAAAGTCTAGAAATTTATAATTTGTGGTGGGCAGAGTAACGACTCCCTAAAGACATCCGGGCCCTAATATCCGGAACTTATGTCACAGGGCAAGAGGGACATTGCAGGTGTGACTAAAGATATAGACCCCGAGGGAGTTGACACGGTGGCGAAGTGGGTTGAGAATCTGACTGCTCTGGGTCACTTTCCTGCACAGCAAAAACTGACAGAACGTTGCAAATCAACTCTAATAGAAAAAATAAAAATCTTAAGCAGAAAAAAGAAGAAAAGAATCTGACTGCAGCTGCGGGTTACTGTGGAGGTGGGGGGCGTTCGATCCCCAGCCCCACGCAGTGGATGAAAGGATACAGTGTTGTCACGCCTATGTCTTGGATTCAACCCCTGGCCGGGAACTTCCATTTGCAGTGGGTACGACCATACAGAATTAAATAAAATTAAATTAAAATAAATAAAGCTATGGACCCTGAGCTGGGGGGATGATCCTGGTTTACAGGAGTGTGTTCAGTCTAATCATATGAGGCCTTAGAAGCAGAGGTCCTTTCCCAGATGCATCAGACAGGTGAACCTGAAAAGAAGGATAAGAGATTCAAAGCACTTGACCTGCCACGCCTGCTTCGAAGACTGAGGAAGTCAAGGAATGTGCTAGCCTCTAGGAGCTGGGAATGACCCTCAGCTGATAGCCAGAAAGGGAACAGGATCTCAGTTCTAAAATCACAAGGATCTGAATGCGGCCAACACCCAAATGAGCAAGAAAAGGGCTGCCCTTGAAAGGAAACGCTGCCCCACAACCCCTTGGTTTTATTTTTATTTTTTGGCCGCACCCGCAGCATGCAAAAGTTCCCAGGCCAGGGACTGGACCCAGGCGACAACACTGGATCCATAACCCACTGAGCCACCAGGGAACTCCACAACCCTTTGGTTCCAGCCCAGTGAGAAGTAAGACTTCTGACTTATGGGCTGTAAGGTAATATATTTGCATTGTTTAAGCCACTGAATGGCAGTCAATTGTTACAGCCGCAATAGAAAACCAATACCTAACTATTTTGCATTGCCTTTATAAAGTCAACCTTTTTTTTTTTTTTTTAATGAGTGCTGGTCTTTCTCATATCTGAGGATGAAAAGATGTACTGCTGTCTGAAAATTCACGACACCTGTTCTCCCCTCCCCACCCCATGCAAAGAGCTGACTTAGTGAGCGGTACCCGAAAATAGAAACGGCAACGTGATTTTATTTCTGACTCCACAGACCTCTCTTGTGAGTCATCCATCTCTTCAGGTCTCACTTTCCATGTCTGGGAGGCAGGCTGAGTTAACCCTGACTTCTGCCTACCCCACAGTTTAGGAGAAAAGTCAGCTTCACAGACAGAGCTCCAGGGCCCTCCTTGGCAGACACAGTTTGGGTCATGGGACCCACGCGGGCCAATCGCTCCTTTCTTCCGGCTTCTTTCAGAGGTTTGGGGGCACACCTGGGCCTTTGGGATGTGCAGCACCTTGGGGGGTGGCCTTGTGGCTGCTGTTAGCATACAAATGAGCAAAGCTTCAGGTATGCAAAGATGCTGAAGTTGGTCACAAAGCCCCAGTGGACCAGGTTTGAGACTTTTGGCTTGGGGGGGTGGGCAATGCTCTTACACCTGGAAAAGACCAAACTGTTTTCATGATGGAAAGAAAATAAAGTAATGGCCCAGATCAGACTACAATGGACACAGTCAGAAGGAGACAGAGATCAGGACTAATAGTGAGGGAGGAGGGCAGAGAAATGAAAACATTTCAACTATGCATGGGCGTGGAAGTACCGGTGAAAGCTGTAACATCCCAGGCTCCTTTCAGGTCACTCCTCAGGCCCCACCCCACTGACCCCTGAGCAGACACACCCATTTTCCTATGACGCTGGTTACAGCTGACCTGGTTTGGGGATTTTTTTTTTTTTTTTGGTTGCACCTGAGCCATGTGGAAGTTTCAGGTCAGGGATGGAACCCAAGCCACAGTGACAAGGCCAAATCCTTAACCACTAGGCCACCAGGGAACTCATGGAAGTTTGTTTGTATTTATTTATTTATTTATTTGTTTGTCTGTTTGTTTTTGTCTTTTCACCTTTCCTAGGGCGCACCCATGGCATATGGTGGTTCCCAGGCTAGGGGTCTAATTGGAGCTGTAGCCACCGGCCTATGCCAGAGCCACAGCAACGCGGGATCCGAGCCGCATCTGCAAACTACACTGCAGCTCACGGCAATGCCAGATCGTTAAGCCACTGAGCAAGGCCAGGGATTGAATCCGCAACCTCACGGTTACTGGTCAGATTCATTAACCACTGCGCCACGATGGGAGCTCCACTCCTGGATGTTTTTAAAGATCCCCTCAGGGTGACTGAAGATCAGTCTTCGGAGCTGTACTCAGGATCTGGTAAATGCCCCTTCTGTTCATCTCAGTCTCAGGGCTCCTGCCTTCTCCCATCTGTGTCTCCTTTGGCCCCAGTTTACGTGATGTGTGAACGCACAGAGTGTCCAGGATTATAGAACATGGGAAGAGCTCTTGGCCAAGAGTCCTGGCATCCACCAGTTCCGTTTGGCTGGCCCTTGCCCCGGACCCTCCTACCCACTTCCAGCTGTGGAGGCAGCTTAGCATGTACCTGGTTCCTTAACTCTCCACCCAGGTCCCAGGCAGAATGGTCAAACCCTTGCCGAGGCCCAGCAGTTCATTGCAGGCCCCCAGATGGCCCCTGGCCTTGGTGACAGCGAAGCCCAGCCCCCTTGGCTCCCCAGCCTTCCTGGAACCTTCTTGCCTAATATCCTGTGTGGTAATCATGCCTGTTGGCCCACTTAGTCCTGTTGGCCACTGCCAAGTTCCTTCTGTTAGTTCCTGACATCCCTACCTCTAATGGAATGTCCATGAAATAAAAAGCTGCTACAAGTTTTCTCTCTCTGATCAGAATGCCCTCTCTTGGGTGGTCCAGCACCCTTCAGCAGAGGTGACCAGGCGTGCCCCTGTCTCTGGGATGGGAGGAGGCTGGGTCTGAAGAAGGGACAGAGCTGACATGCTCAGGAGCAGGGATGGAAACCTTTGTCTAGGAGGTGGTCATGGGAAGAATGGCTGCTCAGTGCAGCAGTGGCCCTGCCTTATTTCTTATCATTATTATCATTATTATTGGCAATGCCTGTGGCATGCAGAAGTTCCTGGGCCAGGGACTGAACCTGTGCCACAGCAGTGACAACACCGGGTCCTTAATCTGCTAGGCCAACAGGGAACTCTGGCCCTGCCTTATTTAACCTAAGGCCACTCAGCTTCTGCTGAGAAGCAGGAAGGAGTGGCTGCCTCTCTGATGGCCAGGGCTCCACGGGGGTCACGGACAGCACTGCAGGGCTGGGAGAAAAGGGTTGCAAAGGCGAGACACTGCGTGTTCACGGTGAGGACTAGGACGGAGGACTAGCACACCGTCTACCGAGTGCTGAGAGAGGCAGCCGACCCTGTCATCTCCTGTATAACTTCACCATCACGCGACAGAGGTCTTATTCCCAACCACTGCCTTGCAGATAAAGCCACAGAAGTGCCAGCTACCATTTCCTGAGTGCTCATTGCAGGTTAGAGTCTTCAGGGTCACGCGAGTGTAGGCAGAGATTTGAAGCTGTCTCGTGGAGACGTGACCATAGACTGCTCTCCCGCACCCAAATCACTATGTCTGGATATTGAAAAATAGGATGATGGAGTTCCCCATGTGGCTCAGTGGTAATGAACCTGACTGGTATCCATGAGGATGTGGGTTCGATCCCTGGCCTCGCTCAGTGGGTTAAGGATCTGGCTATTGCCGTGAGCTGTGGTGTAG
>PVHT021183551.1:1288005-1384265 GCA_004024745.2 Catagonus wagneri
AAAAAAAAAAAAAAAAAAAAAAAAAAAAAAAAAAAAAAAAAAAAAAAAAAAAAAAAAAAAAAAAAAAAAAAAAAAAAAAAAAGAAAAGAAAGAAAAATGAAAAAAAAAGAGAGAGACGGGAAAAGAAAAGAAAATAGGATGAATCAAGCTGCCCACTCTACAGATGGAGAAAAGCGAGGCCCAGGGAGGTCAAGTAATCTGTCCCGGGTCCCGGGTCCCACAGCTTGTGCCAGATCCTGGAAGCGAGCCAGCAACCAGACTCCAAGAGACATCCATTTCCCTCGGCCCTCGTATGTCTCCGAAGGCAGCTTCTACCGTGCGCAACAGAAACCAGGGCCGGAAGGAAGGGCCCGCTCACTTCGCTCTCAGGTCCAGGGGATCCACGCGAACCAAGGAATCATTTGGGAGGCCCTCACCCCTCCCTCCTCCGCGACCCGGAGCTAGGGGGCGTGGCCTCGCTCGCCTCCGCCTCCTCGGCCAGTGCCGGCTCCGCCCCACTGCGTGCGCCCCTCGCCTGCTCCCCCTGTGTGCGCGCGCGCGCGCGCGTTCCTGGCCTGGGAGCCCCCCTGCGCGCGCGCCAAGGCCGCTGGGGTCTGAGGCCCAGGCCCGGCGGGCCCGCCGCGCTCCCGGGCACGGACGCGTCTGCCGCTGGGCCGGGAAGGGGCGGCCGCGCCAGACTTGACCTCGCGCCCTCCCCGCTCGCCGCCCCCGGCGTCGATGGCGAAACCTGAGCGCGCGTCAGGCGCGGGGCCGCGTGACGCGCACCTGTCGGGGCGGGCCCGGCGGGCGGAAGAGGATGCGCGGGTCCCTGGCCTGGCCTGAGCTCCGGCCGCAGCCCTGCGCCGCCCCCGACGTTTCCCGGAGAAGCAGCCGGCTCTGACGGGCGAGATGAAGTAAGCTGCCTCCCCCGCTTTCTCTCCGGCTCCTCTGGCCGCGGGAGGTCTTTACAGCAGGCCCGGGAGTCTGGCCACGCGTGGCAGTGAAATCCTCGGGCGTTGGGTCGGGAAGAGTCACCCGAACCACACAACCCGCCCGCCCGAATCCCCTTCCCCTTCTTCCTTCCGCAAAATAAATTAATTGTTCACTTCCTCCTCCGCAGATCCCTTGGCGCGGTGGCGGTTCTGTTGGGTGTCAGGTCTGCTGGAGGCAGCCGGGCCCCATCAAGGCTGGTCCAAGGGGCCAGCGACGTCCCTTTCCCTAGGCTTTCTGGAATTCAGTTCTATGAGAGGAGGGACTCAGAGCTTTCTTGCTTTCTACTCCTCTAGGATCTGCTTAATCTCTGGCATTAGTGCACAGGGTTCAACGAGCGTTTCAAGTGCATCCATCCAATGAATGGTTTCCCAGAAGTAAATCTTTCTGGGTCTCTGAAAATCAGCTCACTCAAAACTGGAATGTTGAGCCGGAAGTGAGAACTTCTGGGAAAATCGTAAGCCGAAATTCCTTGCCCACTCACCGCTCTGCCCGGCCTCAAGGCCTGTGGCTCCTGATTGGCTGTGGCCAATGAGGGAAGCCTGGGTAGACCAGGAGTCTTTTCAATTATGTTGTACATTTCTCTACAGTGGTGGATGGTTGATCGAATTTCTGAGCTTATGCGACTAATCTTTTGGCAGGTTTTAGGAGCACCTGAGATTAAAATGCTTGGTGTTTGGCAGGAACAGAGCTCATTTTTAGGCAGTATTTTGTGTGTTTCTCTGAGGTACATAACAGCTCAGCAAATGGCCACTCCAGACAGACATTCAAGTTACGTTTTTCCAAAGACTAGAATTTACTAAGTGACTCTTGTTGTCAGACGGTTTTAGGCTATTTAAAAGGGAAACAGTCGGAGTTCCCGTCGTGGCGGAGCGGAAACAAATCTGACTAGGAACTGTGAGGTTGCGGGTTTGATCCCTGGCCTCGCTCAGTGGGTTAAGGATCTGGCATTACCGTGAGCTGTGGTGTAGGTCACAGACGTGGCTTGGATCTGGTGTTGCTGTGGCTGTGGTGTAGGTTAGAGTTGTAGCTCCAATTAGACCCCTAGCCTGGGAACCTCCATATGCCTCTGGTGCGGCCCTAGGAATAAAAAATGAAAATAAAAAACATAAAAGGGAAACAGTCAACTCTGTGGGTAAACAAAGGGAAATCAAGAGGCACCTTTGGGCCGCTGTGGCCTAGCTTCTTCTCACTTTATTGATGGAATATGAACAAGGCAAAATGTCATTGCTTATTGCCAGACTTCACCACAGATTCTGCCAGGCCCTAAACCGGGGACAGAGCGGAGAGTCTGCTTCTGCTTTTTGTTGCCAGAGCTGGAAGTCAAGTGGCTGTTTGTCTAGAGGACTTCTTATCAGCGTTACCCTCCAAAGTATTTTCACAGCCACCCACTGGGTTTATTTATCTGTTTGTTTGTTTGCTTTGTCAGACATTGAAATGAGGTTGGAGTTCCCGTCGTGGCTCAGTGGTTAACGAATCCGACTAGGAACCATGAAGTTGCGGGTTCGATCCCTGGCCTTGCTCAGTGGGTTAAGTATCTGGCGTTGCCATGAGCTGTGGTGTAGGTTACAGACGCGGCTTGGATCCCACGTTGCTGTGGCTGTGGCGAAGGCCAGGGAACCTCCATATGCTGTGGGTGCAGCCCCAGATAAGGCAAAAAGACAAAAAAAAAATGAGGTGACTGGAATTCCCTGGTGGCCTAGCAGTTAAGGATTCAGCGCTGTCCCTGCTGTGGCTTAGGTCACATCCCTGGCCAGGGAATTTCCATTGACCATGGGCAAGGCCAAAAATAAATAAATAAAATAAAATGAGGTGGATGATGCCCATTTTGCAGCTGGAGAAAAGGCCCTGAGTAGTTAAGTGAAAGGCCCAGGGCTGCAAAGTGAGAGGTTTAACCTTTGTGGCATATCATAAACCCCTCATGGGCTGGGGTGGGGACTTTTTTTTTTTAACCATCTCAGCATTATATCCCTTTGATTTTTTCATCAGTGTGACTGGAAGGTCATGAAGCTGTCGATGAATTGTTCCTTGGCATTTTTTTTTTCTCTTGTGGGCTGTCAGTTGGTTTTGCAGCAGTTCCAAAAAGCTAGTGAGAAAAGTCGCTTCACTCTTAATGCTATTGGTTTGATAACGATAGAGGCTGACATCTCTTGGGCGCTTCCTGAATGCCATGCACCGTGCCAAGTGCTTTATATGGATCGTCTCATTTTGTGCCTCTCATCGACTTGTTTTCCCCCTCTGTGGGTGAGGCTGGGAGCAGTTAAACAACTTGTGTAAGGTCACACAGCTGCTAAGTGGCTAAGGATTTCAGAAACGAGTCTCCCCTACACCACACACAACACACACACACACACACACACACACACACACACACACACGCACCCCAGGACCTTCCAGGTTTCAGTAAAGCGACTCTGTCTTAAACACAGTGGCTTCATGAGGTCTGAAGGAAGGTGAGTGAATCACCATTAGAGGGGACACGGGCGTCCAGGCGTTCGCAGCAGTTGGTGTCCAGGGCACCTTGACTTCAGGGAGCAGAGCTGCCTGCCAGCTTACGGGAATGCTTCCACCGCTGTCGTCCCAGTCTTGGAGGGGAGCAGAATCGGGGTCCACGCAAAAACAGTGCTTTGAATTTGCCGTTTGGGGCTGTCGTCACACATTTTACAGGTAGATGGCAAGTAAATGCCGTGACCACACGGCCCGTATTGGCATCCTGTCCCCTCTGAGCTGCCTGACCTTCTGTAAGTTATTTTCTCTCTCTGCACTTCAGTTCCCTCTCCACTCATTCTGAAAATGGGGATAGTAGTAGTTCCTATGACCTAAGCCAGGGCAAGAATGAGTGGCGTGATGCGTTTGAAGCTCTTAGCCCAGTGTTTGGCATATAGCTAATGACTCTAAATATCTCTTTTCTCATTCACAGTATGGTTCTAAGCAGCTAGCTGCTGCTCCTGGGGGCAGTGTCACAGGGCTTGAGGTCGCTGGTAGAGATTTATTCCGTCGCGCCGTCATTCACCCGCCGACCGCTCGCTTATATACAGGGGACGATGGTCTTGGGCAAACGGAATGTATTTGTTCATTCAGCAGCAGTTTCTAGTGCACCCTCCGTGTGCCAGGCTCTGTTTTGGATACTGGAGTGAGGCAGTGAACCAAACACAAAAACCCCTGTCCTCGTTGGCATTGACAGTCTTGCGGGGAGGAAGGGGCAGACAATAAACAAAATAAACATGCTTATCACATCCAGTATATTGGAAAGTGGTCTGTGCCGCGGGGAGAAAGAAGGCAGGGAATGAGGCTTACAGTTTTACGGAGAGTTGGCTGAGAAAGCTTTACCGACAAGGTGACATTTCGGCATAGCATTGAAGTTATGGGGTGGACCACGTGGACGTCTGCCGGGAAGAGTAGGTCAGGCAGCGAGGACAGCAGGTACAAAGGCCCTGAGGCAGGAGGGTGGGTGTCTGGAGCCCAGGGAGGGGCAGAGGGTAGGAGAGAAGGTCCACGAGGTCATGGACGGGAGGCTGGAAGGGGTCGACCCCGCCGCCACCAAACGGAAGAGTGACACTATCTGGCCAGTGCTGTGAACAGAGGACTCTGACTGCTGCGACAGGCAGAGGAACTGGAGGCCAGCTCGGTGGCTCCTGCAGCAGTGCAGGCGGAGGTGATGGAGGTACCCAGCCGAGCGGAGTGGTGGAAGGAGGTGAGAGATAGTCATGTTCTCCGGACATGCTGGTGATAGGAAGTGTGGGGTTTGCCGACCGGTCGGATGACCCCAAGGCTTCTGGCTGGATCCCTGGTTCAGAGTGGCATCAGATCCGCCTTCGGAACATTTGGGAGATCGTGAGCTCAGTTTTGAAGCTGGTGAGTCTTGTAGACACCCAGCTGTTGGCATCAGGGTGGCAGGTGATTACAGGACACTGGAGTTTTGGGGGAGAAAGTGCAGGCTGGGAGTCACCACTTGGTGTATCGGCAGCTGTGTGCTGGTAAATGTTTAACAGCCTCTGAAAGAGGTGGCGGTTGGTGGCAGGGGCCTCAGATTCCACAGATCTGCTGTGTAAGTGTTCCCCCGCGGGCCAGCCCCAAGCACGTGGTTACAGAAGGTCTTCACCTTACAGATACAATAGCCGTAAATAACATCAACAGCATAGATAATACTAAACCGTGGTAAAATCATTAGGAAGTGTTGAGTTTTGAATAGTTCATACCTTTGTTTTCAATGTAACTTATTTGCTTATACATTTGTGTTAAGTCGTTTTTTAATGATGTGTGCATTTAAGACCTGGCTTCACAAATTCCTGAAAATGTCGCCAGCGAATCTTGGGTGCAGGTGGCTCTGGCACACCATTTGAGCGCAGGAAGCTGAGATTGCTGCCCAGCGAGGTGGTGGGAATAGGAATCCTCTGAGTTGAGGTGGGAAACAGGCCTCAGGGCCGATCTTGCGGGTTCTGTCCCCCTTCGAAGCCTGAGGGGGACGAATGCAGGTCACAGTGCATGCTGAAGCCTTCGACTGGCATCTGCGGGGGCGTGTTTGTGCAGAGGCCCCAGAATGCAGGGGGGACGGTACAGGAAACACACTCCGGGGGGCGACCCCGGAACGGATCCCCTGTACTTCAGCTTGAACTCTTGTTTTCCCTCCCACGCCTTCTTTTAAAAATTCCAAACTCCTGAGCTGTGATCTGAAGAAAATTCCCCTTCTGCCTGCCAGGCACACAGAGGGCAGGGGTCAAAGGCAGCACCGGGAAAGGAAAGAGAGCGGCAGCGGCCACACTGGCGCCTATTGCCGGCCCCTTCCCCCGCCCCTTGTCTGCTGGGACCAGGGGACAGAGCTGCCTCCTGCCGTGGTTTCCCAGGAAGGGCTTCGCCGCAGGAGCGCCCGCCCAGGCTTGGGTCTGCGCGGGGACAGGTCCTGGGGGGCACAGCTGCGTGGGTGTGGCCCACATCTGCCTCCTTCCCTGGAACCCCGCCTCTGATGCATACACTCTGGCTGGCCAAGGCAGCGCGCACCGCCGTGGGGATGTTGGCAGGGCCGTACTTTAAAAGGTGAGTCTCCCAGGACGCTCTCTGAGAGACCCTGGCCCAGGAGTCGGGGGGGCAGCGGGAGGCGCCCCGAGCTGTGGCCGTGTGCCGGCTCAGTCCTGACTCTGAGATGAGCCTGTCACCCCCTGGAGGACACCTTGTAGCGTCGCGGATCTCCAGTGATAATTGCTGTAAAGGAACTTGCATCCTTCACA
This sequence comes from Catagonus wagneri, assembly GCA_004024745.2. Taxonomy (NCBI): domain Eukaryota; kingdom Metazoa; phylum Chordata; class Mammalia; order Artiodactyla; family Tayassuidae; genus Catagonus; species Catagonus wagneri. Next base: position 1,294,200 of record PVHT021183551.1, read on the forward strand.
CACTTAAGCCACAGCTTCGGAGGGTCTGGGCTCGGCTTCTGAGCGACGCTGTTAACCCGCTGTGCTTCGTACTTCAATCCTGGACCTCCCGGCCCTGCTGCACCGGCCTAAGACTGCAGGCACTAGGCTGCAGGCAGTGGCCACCTCCCTGACTACAGAGAGGTTATCTCCTTTCCCTGGGAAGTGGGGTTTGGGGGCAGCACAGTGCTAGAGAGCCCCTTGAGCTCCATCTCTTCCCAGATGAGGAAACCGGGCCCAGCCGGGGACATGCCTGTTCAGGATGTTGGGGAAATTGAAGCCTAGCCTAGTTGAGGGTGACCTGGTGTTTAGATTCTCCTGGAGAAGAATCAGCATGGGTTCCGATCCACAACCTAACACACTGCCTTCCTCTCCCCGAGGGATTCAAACTTTGTACTAAGGGTTTTCTCGTTAATTAAAAATGGAAGCGATTCCTGGCAGGATCTGCCACTGGAACGCCAGCCTCATGGTTTTTGGCCGGCTTCAAGTATGTGATCTCAGAAGATGTGTTTCGCAGCCCGTTCCTCCCTCAGCAGGCAGGGAGGGCGTGCTGAGGAAAACCCCGCAGAGGCAGAGTCCCGTAGCCCGAGAGCGGTTCAGCTCGCAGGGAGTCGGGGAGCCGTCGGTGCCCTGTCATCGCCGCTCTGCTCCAGGGGCAGACTTGGCCGGGAGGGCTTCTCCGAGCCTGTTCTTTGCCCTGTCGGGGTGGCTAGGAGGGCTGCTGTGTACCCGTCTTCCTCCTCTCGGGCCGTAAGGACCAGCCGGGCAGAGTCGCACGGGGAGCGGATGGCAGATGCTGAGCGCTGTCTGCAGGGCTGGGCTCTGTAGCCCTTGAGGAAGGAAGGCACAGGTTTTTCTGGCAGCTACGGCTTTGTGCCAACCTGGGGGCCCAGCAGGCGCTTTACCCTTAAAACTTAACTCGTTAGCATTTGTGTAAGGGCTTTTGTCATTGGAACCGTCTCAGCTAATCTTCAGCAAACCTTCGTTTAGTTTGGGGGTGTTCGTGCATTTGACAGGTGACTTAATTAGGTCCTACAGTTCCCAGGTGGCCTTGAGCCCAGGTCCCCTGACCCGGAGCCCGCCTTCCTCCACTTGACAGCCGTGACTGGGGCCTCAGGGTTTGTGAGTTCACAGTGGCTTCACCCACCAGTTCCCTATCTGTGAAATGGGCGTCTTCGCAGACCGTCCTTCCCAACGTGGTTTTGAGGGAAGGTTGAGCTGGTGCAGGTGTCTCATCTGGCACACGCTGACCGCCTGCTAAATGTTCCGTGTTATTGGGCTCGCGGTGGCTAGCGGCCAGGTTTAGCAGGGGGCCGGGCTGGGCTAAGCCATTCAAGGCTGCTTTGAAATACCTATGTTTACACCTGCCCTGGGCCTGCCGAATCAGAGGTTCATTGCCTTGGCCAAGGGAGGGGGAGGCAGACGTGTGTGTTTTGAAAAGCACAGTTGAATATGATGCTCTCCCTGCCGAGAGCCCTGGCTCCGGGCTTCCCTGCCGGGTCTTCCAGGGTCCTGCTCCTCACCGTGTGCTCTCTGGACCAGCTTGCAGCACCGCAGGCCCCCGCCCGGACCCTCTGCGTCAGAATCTGCATTTTTAAAAAGATCCCCAAGAGATTCATAAGCACGTTCAAGTTTGGGAAACCTTGTTAAGGTTAAAAAACAAGGCAGTAAGAAAACCAAACACACAGCCACCCATCCACCCCACCCCACACGCTGGGCTCGTTCGGCAAAGCGTTGTTCCCTGGTTGTTCAGCAACCAGAGAGTAAGAAACCATGTCGCAATAACTAGTATTTCTGATCTGTGTTTGCTTAAAGGAGCGCTGGGGACTGGGGACGAAAGCAAGCGCTAAGGGAGGCCAACCTGAGAACTGGGAACGGGAGCAGAGCTGGGCAGGGAAGACTGCAGCAGACTCCAGAGTCAGAGCAGGCTGACTAGGGCCTCGGGGGTCAGGTCGGCTCAGGCCAGGCGGCCGGGCCTCAGGGCACCCGTGCGTGCGTCAGTCTTCTGGGGCGGGAGTGGAGGTGCTGGCCCCGCGGGGCTCCCCGCCCGCCCCTCCAGGCACGTCCAGGCTACTGGTCCCATCAGGAGCTCTGAAACGCCCTGCCAGCTGGCGGCTCCTCCTTCTCCAGCCTGTGCTCTGGGCTTCAGGTTTCTCGCTGCCTCTTTCCCGCACTGACCTTGCAGCTTTTCCCTCCCTCCAGACAGGGGCGGTTGCCAGTCGAGAGAGAGAAATGCTTGAAGGGCCAAGGACAGGGTTGGAAAGCAGGGGGAGAAAGCAGAATGGTCCTGTGCCCCTCTGTGGAGGGGGCGGGAGTGCAGGTAAAGGGGGAGTGGACAGGGAAGGCTGGGAGCTGCCCGCCCGGTCCCTCCGTCCTTCCTTTGAAGCTCCAATGACAGAAATCTGGTTGACCACTGACTGGGGCCGTCTTGGACTTGGGTCTCGAGAGATGGGGAAGAGATGAAGGGAAAATAGGAGGGGGGGGGTCTGATGTCAGAGTCAGGGGGCAGATCTGGTCCCTCCCCGGAGAGGATGAGCTGGGGATCTGGAAGGGCCTTCAGGGCCTTTTATGGGTTCCTGCTGTCTCTTTAAACCTCCATTTCCCTATCTGTATAGCTAGACTATAGCCTCATTGTTAAGAATTCTGTTAATCCTTTATCGTTTGAACACCTGCCATATAATAGGTGTTAAACCGGCCGTCTTTGTGTTAAACCCGACAGCCTTGGTCAGAGCCAAAGGCCAGAGAACACAAACCTGCTGCTACATTTGTGACAGGTTCGAGGCCTCTTGCCTTTCCTGCGTGTCCGCTGCTTCAAATTAGGCTGAAAATTCACCAAGAAGCTAGGCTGCAGGGTGTAATGCTGCCCGTCAGCTCCGAGCCAGCCTGGTGCCTGCCCGGCTCCCCCACTTCCTCCGCACGGCACCTTCACCGACCTGAGCCTCAGCTTGTCCATCTGCCAAAGGGGGACGACGGCAGTGCCCCCTCCACTGGCTCTTTTCGGGGTTCCTGCCTGGGCTCGGTGAGCTCTAGGGCGCACGAGTGCTTTAGTTCAGTGTCTGCCGCTGTTAGTGGTATTCCAGAATGATAGCCGCCACTTAGATAGTGCTTAGTGGGCGGTAGGCACTGTCCTGAGAGTACCGTAAATAGTGGCCCGTTTTCCCCTTGTAGCAGCCCTGTGGTCTAAGTACCACTGACACCCTCATTTCTGACGAGGAAACCGAAGTAGAGAGAGGTTAAATAATTGTTCAGGGTTAGGGCTGAGCTGGGATTCAGACTCGGCCAGTCGGTTGTGTTTTTGAGCGCTGTGCTGTAGCAATTATTAATCATCCTTTTGTGCTTAGAGCCCAGTAGACACGGGAAAAACAGAGGAAGAAGTGAGGGGCCATGACATCTTCTCACGGCCCAGCCGTGGTCCAAGACCCGGGCCCGCTGCCATTCCCCAGCTGCTGTGATGGTCCCAGCAACCTGTGCTGGTGGGCGAGACGGGCCTTGGTCGTAGAGCGGGCCGCTTCAATGGCGCGGTAGCGCCGGGCTCCTCCCTGGGGGCTGGTGCCGCGTTCCCAGGCTCCTGCAGCTGAACGGTCCCCCTCTAGCAAGTGGCGTAGCCCCTGCTCGCAGGGCAGGCTTCCAACCGACTGGCTTCTTGGCACAGAAGCCAAGCTGCTGAGGAGGGAGTACAAAGCCATGGGGCTCGAACGTTTTCCTGAGAAACAGGTAGCAGTTTCTTGCCAGGCAGGAAATGTTTGATGACCCAGACACGTGTTTCCCCCCACATCACAGCCACCTGAGCCGGGCCTGATCCTTCCTCGTTCCTTGTCTGTCTTTCCCACGCATCCCAGGCACCCAGGCGTCCGGGAGATGCTCACGGCGACAGTGTGCGTGGCCCTGCTGGGCTGCCTGCAGGCCCAGGAGCTCCACGGTCATGTCTCCATAATCCTGCTGGGAGCAACCGGGGACCTGGCCAGAAAATACCTATGGCAGGGGCTGTTCCAGCTGTACCTGGACGAGGCGGGGAAGGGCCACAGTTTTCGCTTCCACGGGACGGCTCTGACAAGCACCGAGCAGGGCCAGGAGATCATAGCCAAGGTCCTGGAGTCCCTCTCCTGCCCAAGCGACACGGCCCCCGCTCGCTGCGCTGAACTCAGGACTTGGTTCCAACAGCTGAGCGAGTACCGCCGCCTGAAGACACCGGAGGATTATCTGGCCCTGAGCAGGGACATTGAGGCTCGGGTCCAGCACGAAGGCCGCCGGGAGGCTGGCAGGATTTTCTACTTCTCGGTGCCACCCTTCGCCTACGCGGACATTGCCCGAAACATCAACAGCAGCTGCCGTCCGGGCCAAGGCGCCTGGCTGCGGGTCGTCTTTGAGAAACCCTTTGGCCGTGACCACCAGTCTGCCCAGCAGCTGGCCACGGAACTGGGGAGCTTCTTCCGAGAGGAGGAGATGTACCGGGTGGACCATTACCTGGGCAAGCAGGTGAGCGGCGGTCAGGAGCCTGCCGGGTGCAGGGTGCTGGGCACAGGTCAGCCCCGTCCACAGCACTTATTGTGGGGTTGGGCCCGAAGGCTCCTGTGGTCACCTCGACAGCGGGCAGGGGGTGAGAGGACGGAGGAGGAGCGGGGAGTGCAAGGGCGCGTGGCCAGCCACCTGCTCGCTTGCGTCTCCTGTCCTCTCTGTGTCCCGGCCAGGCTCTGGTCTCCGACGTCTCAGTGCTCCCCTGTGTCCTCTGCTCTGGGTTCTGGGCCCGGCTTCCAGCTGGACGTGCTCTGGGAAGTAGAATTAGCCACATTATGCCACGTCATCGGCCTCGGCTCGGTACCTTTTTCTTCCTGAGTTGTGTTTTGAGCCAGAAGGCTGGTGACAAGATCTTAACACTGAATAGGGACTCTAAGTCCAAGCTTCTCATCCAGGCCCTGTGGCAACGTGTGTGCCTGGCCTCCTGGGTGATGCTCGTCAGCTGGCCGGGTCACTCTGAACGCACCCTTGGGGCCAGCTCAGGACGCTTCTTCCCAGAAACCACAGCAGAAACACACCAGCACCTGTGTTCCCTGGTCTTGAAAGGCTCTGGGCCCAGGGCCACGTGGGAGCACCATATAGTCACGTGGGCCAGCCCTGTTTGGAGTCACAGGATTCCAAAGACAGGTCCTCGGACCCGTGCTTGTCCTCATAGGTTTTCACTTGTTTAAGGAAAACTAGGGGGAAAAAAATTCTGAATGTATTCAATTTGAAGCTTTTCTTGCTCCATTTTTGGTTTAAAAATATCTTTCCTTTATTCAGAGTCGATGGTAATAGAAGATAGTGAATCTTAAGTATTTTCTTTCTTGGCGAAATAAAAAGCCGGTGACCGTGGCGGTCAGGGAAAGGTTTTCGGGTCCCGACCGGGCTGTGCAGCCCCGACGTCCAGTCCGATGCCCCAGGCGACGCGGTCTGCGGGCGGGGAGAGCGAGGCCGGGGCCCTCCTGGGAGTCAGGCCGCCCCGCTGGTCCTGCGCGCAGCGCGCGGCACAACCAGTCTCCTTGCCTGGCAGGTGGTGGCCCAGATCCTGCCTTTCCGAGACCAGAACCGCAAGGCCCTGGACGGGCTCTGGAACCGGCACCACGTGGAGCGGGTGGAGGTCGTCATGAAGGAGACGGTGGACGCCGAAGGTGCGTCTGTGGGGAGGCGTCGGGCCGCAGGGCTGGAGGGTCTGCCCGGCTGCGCGCCCACCTTGGCCAGTGCTTCTCAGAGGGAGGCGTTTGCTGGTGTGTGTCTCCCTCCAGGACCTGCCGGCTGCTGCTAAGGTCCTCGGTGCACTTAGGGGCATCAGGTCTGGTTAAGTAAACTTGGCCCAGACGCTGAAGCGCTGGCCGGCCGTGGGCACCGGGAGTTAAGCTGCTCCCTCCTGAGTGTGGTGGAGGCCGTCGGGCGCCGCCGTCGGGCCGCGCCAGGGCTCCCAGGCTTGTCCTCGCACAGTGGCTGCCTCTGCTTTCTCTCCTCCTCCTCCCCTCTGTTCCTTCGGTCCTTCTTGCGTCCTCAGCTCCGTGGTTACTTTCTCAGGGAGCCTCCACCGACCGTCCTGACAAGGTCCCTCCCCGGCCCACTCGGAGCGCGCCCGCCTCCCCTCCGTGCGCCTCCGCGGCTGGCCCCTGCCCAGTCGGTCTCGCCCACTGGGTGGGAGGCCCCAAGCCACCTCCTCGCTGGCACGCGGCACACACCTGGGAAGTGCTGACTGGCACCACGCGAGTGAGCAGCGTTGCCCTGGTGGTCCTGGCCCCTGCGTGTCAGGCCCGTCTCCGCCTTCGCCCCAGTGACCTCAGCACGTCCCTCATCCGCGAGGCGAGTGGGTGGTGTCGATGACCGGCAGCTGCGGCCCTTTGCGCCCCAGGATTCTGTTGTGATTTCATCACTTTTTTTTGACCGCACTCGCAGCGTATGGAAGTTCCCGTGCCAGGGATCGAGTCTGAGCCTCAGCTGTGACTTACACTGCAGGTGCAGCAACACCAGATCCTTAACCCACTGAGCCGGGTCGGGGGTCGAACCCCAGCCACTGGATCCTTAACCCACACACCACAGAGGGAACTCCTCATCACACCTTTTTATTTATTTTTAATTTATTTTTAAAAATTAAAGTGTAGCTCATTTAGTGTTGTGCCAATTTCTGCTCTGCATCGGAATGACTCAGTTATACATATATGTATACGTTCTTTTGAAATATTCTTTCCATCATGGTCTATCCCGAGAGACTGGGTAGAGTTCCCTGTGCTGTACAGCAGGGCCTCGTTGCTTGTCCATCCTAAATGTGCCTCTATCACCCCCAAACTCCCCGTCCATCTTTTGAGCATTGACTCTGTATATCCAAAGCATCGGTTCTTACCCCAGAATAACAAAAGCTAATTCTTATCGTGTCCCAATGCCCCCAGTATGAGATGGGCACTATTATTAGCCTCCGCCTACAGATGAGGTTTGGTGACCAGCCCGGGGTCACGGCAGGAAGTGGTGGAGCCAGGCTGGGTCCAGGCAGTCTGGCTCCGGCTGCAGCCTCTGCACCACTGCAGCCAGCTTGTTCCCGCCACTGCCTTCAGCAGCCTGTGCAGCAGTGCCACCGTCTCCACCCCACAGCGTGAACCTGGGTGCAGGGGGGACCCCAGACCCCTCAGGCCTGGGTGGAGCAGCAAGGGGCTTCTCTCTTTCTCTTTTTTCTTTCTCTTTCCCTTGGTTACTCTCTTCGGCTTTCTCCTCTTTCCTCTTCGAACGCACGTTTAGTGCTGGGAGCTCTGTGCGGGGGCTCTGGTCACAGGGAGGTGTGAGGCCCAGCCTCTGTCCCCCGATATGTCACAGACTCACTGGGAGAGGTGGCGCTGTGGGGGGCGGGGAGGGAGGAAGCTGGGCCTCCATCCGAGGGCTCTGCGTCCTTGAGAGGAGCCCGTTTTGGAACGGAGGTCCCCTCCCCACTGCACGGAGCCTTTGTGGGTCTCGGCCGCCCTCCCCGAGCCTTCCAGATTCCCCTCCTGTCCCCAGCCAGGGCTCAGGCTGTGGGCTTCCTCCCTGTGCTTGTGCGTGTCGGGTGGCCTGGCGGGAGTGTCCTGGGCTGCGCCCTGGCTTCATCTGCAGAGAGATGAGCTCCAGACCTGGCGCCGAGAGCGTGGGGTGGATCGGGAGGGGCCGGCACCTCTCCGCCTAGACCTGCCGCCCGGTCTCCTCCCTGCCCCCATTTCTGGCAGCTCCTTCCGGGGCCCACCCTGGGTTGAGGAGGAGCCATGACGCAGGAGCTGGCAAGGTTGTCCCTTATTTCTTCCAGCCCTGCCACCCCATCCTTCTTGGTGCCCGACCGTCCGCTGCAGGATCCCTGTGGAGCCAGGGGCTGGGCACAGTGCAGGCCTGCTTAGGCACCTTCGAATGTTGGAGAAGGGAAAACAGAAGGCAAGACAGAAGGGCAGACAGAGGCCTGGGCAGGTCTGTGTGCCCGGGCAGGCCTGTGGCAGGGAGAATCTGAGTTTGAAGGGCAGCACAGCCGAGGCTCTGCCTTCAGGGCTGCTCCGTGGGACCATAGCACAGACAGGTCCTGCTGTCTTCGGAGCGTGGGTTCCAAGCAGCACTTGAACCGCTGTGCCAGCCCCAGAGCGCCTGCTGCTTCACCCAGAGCAGGGCAGGCAGCCGGAGGCACCAGGCCCCAGGGCCTCGCAGCCAGGCAGGGGGCTCGTTCAGCCCACTGTCCTTGTCAGAGGTGGCCAGCAGGGCTGCAGCTGTCCTGGGTGTTAGGGCTCCCTCGCTGGCCCGTTTACCAGCCAGTCACACTCCCAGGACCCCAACAGTGCCTGACGCGCGCGCGCGTGTGTGTGTGTGGCTTCTTGCTGCCGTGCTCATCCCTGCATCCATGGCGTGTGTGTGTGTGTGAGTGAGTGTGTGGCCTCTTGCTGCCGTGCTGATCCCTGCAACAAGGGGCTGTGCACCTGGGTCCTTGACAACAGTGAGAGCGGTGAGTGCCCCCCCCCCGCCTGTCTGCCTGTCTCTTCCCCCTGGGCCTCGGGGCCCCAGAAGGACCAGCATCTCCGCATCCTGAGGAAGCGGCCTGCTGCAGCCCTGGGGCCCAGGTGCTGACCCGCGCTCTCCCCTCTGGGTCCTGCTTCGGAGCCCCTCCCTCGGGGGGGTCCTGCTGGACTCCGGTTCCGGCTGGAGAGCCAGAGCAGGAGTGGGCCCCCCCCGCAGCCACCGCAGCCCGGCCCGGAAGCCCCCGTGCCCAGTGCGTCAGGGCCTCGCCTCTGTGCCTCCTGCTGGGGTTGGGGCTGGGAAGCTGCAGGAGGCCAGGCCGCCTGCCGGAGGTCACAGCCGTGTCTGTCGTTTGGTGAGCTCAGCAGGCGAGCTGCTGCAGCAGGACCGCGCGCGGCCAGCAGTTGTCCGAGGCAGGATTCCCAGCCTGCGGTCTGACCGTCAAAGTCAAATTCTCCAGGAGGACAGAGTGGCCCCATGCTCCCCTCCCCCACTCGCGCAGACCTCGCTGCCTCCTGTGCTAGGAGCCTGGAGCGACCCTGCTCCTGGTGGCAGCCCACCCTGCGGCCTGAGCGTGGCCAGGGAAACAGGGCTTTCCCGGTTCTGAGTGGCCGCAGGCCCTGGGACAGTGGCTTCTGAGCTCAAGGTGGTTCAGATGTCCCCCCAGCTTGTCCAGGTGGGGAGGCCGGCTTCCCCAGCCCCCTCCCTCCAGGCCTGGGTGAGCATTTTTTTTTCTCTGCTTCTGCCGCAGCCTCTGGCCCAGAGAAGTTAGCTGCAGTCAAGGCTGCTGCACAGGCAGGAGGCAGCAAGAGCGCGGGGGAGGAGCGGGGCGGGGGGCGGGGGGTGTCCTGCAGCCCCAGCGCCCAGCACTCCTCTGGGGAGTCCCCATCCGGTGAGCCCCCAGGAGTCACAGAAACCCTGGCTACCCACCCAGGGTCTCCTGAAGCAGCACGTGGGCCGTACGAGGGGGGACCCTGGCTGGGCCCCTAGCCTCTGTGGGGAGATGACCGCTACCAGCCCTCATCACGGCCACGGGCCCCCGGCCCTCAGGAGGGCTCTGCTGGAAGGGGGCTGGGGGGTCATGGACTGAGGTGCAGCCACGGGGGCCGGGCTGCGTTCCGGGAGTGCCGGCATGTGGCTGCAGGTCCGCTGCGCTGCAGAACCCAGGCTTCTAACCATGGAGCCCTCCACGCCCTCGGCCTTCCTGCCAGGATGCGCTCCGGGCTGGCTCTCTGCTGCCTAGTTTCCCTGCTGGCTGCAAGGCTCCTTTTCTTCCGGCAGGAGAAAGGAGGGAGACTTCCTGAGGACAGCGTAGCTGTCCCACCTTTGCGAGGGTCCCTGTTCTGACGCTGGCGTGATGCGTGCTGAGCGCTGAGGGTCGGCGCCCATCGCATGCCTCTCATTGAGGATCCAAGGCAGCCAGCACCCTCCCAGGCGCACTCCCACGGTCCCGCCTCCAGCCTGAGTGCCAGAAGGGGCTGGGGAGCTCACTCAGCAGGGCCAGCCGCGGGGCCAGCTGCAGGGCGAGCTCAGGGCCGCCGCCGGCTCTCCCGACCGGTGAGCGTGCCGGCCGGCCCAGGGCCCACTCTCTCCTTGGCCCTTTCCCCTTGTTATTTTTAGCGGTCCCAGGAGCTCCTGGTAGAGATCGCAGCTAGCTTTTAGTGGTTTTGTTTTAAAACCTGTGTTTTTGCGGGTAAAACCGGCATCTCCCGCAGCGTGGAGGCAGTGCGGAGGGCTTCTGGCCCCAGCTCTGAAGGCTGCGCCTCCCTCACCGTCCCCACGTAAGAGTGATGACCCGTCACCTCCCTCTCGGGGTTGCTCCAAGGATTCGCACAGTCACAAATGGGGATGCTGTTCTCCTTTCAGGTTGGGCGGGGACAGCAGTGAGCTCAGCCTCTCTGGGATCCCAGTGGCTCCTAAGTGCTTTTCCTCAGGTCATACAAAGACCTGGGATAGGAGTTCCCATCGTGGCGCAGTGGTTAATGAATGTGACTAGGAACCATGAGGTTGCAGGTTCGATCCCTGGCCTTGCTCCGTGGGTTAAGGATCCAGCGTTGCCGTGAGCTGTGGTGTAGTTTGCAGACGCAGCTCGGATCCCGCGTTGCTGTGGCTGTGGTGAAGGCCGGCAGCTACAGCTCCGATTAGACCCCTAGCCTGGGAACCTCCACATGCCGCGGGTGCGGCCCTAAAAAGCAAAAATAAATAAATAAATAAATAAATAAATAAATAAATAAATAAATAAATAAATAGAAAAATAAAGACCTAGAATTGATCCACAGTGCCTCTGTTATGCCCATTCTTCACCCACTACCCTCTCTCTCACTGGTATATGTATTTAAATTTCCATGTATTGACAATCTACAAAATATATACGTCTTCTACCATTTCTGTTCAATTCCGTTTATAGCACAGAATATGAATTGTTCTGTTATGAGGTATCCTGGATCCTGGTTGTTTCCACTTCTTGGGCTTTTTTTTTTTTGCTTTTTAGGGCCGTATTCACGGCATATGGAGGTTCCCAGGCTAGGGGTCTAACAGGCGCTGTAGCTGCCGGCCTACGCCACAGCCACAGCAATGCAAGATCTGAGCCGCATCTGTGACCTACACCACAGCTCACAGCATCACCGGATCCTTAACCCCCTGAGTGAGGCCAGGGATCGAACCTGCAGCCTCATGGTTCCTAGTCAGATTCATTTCCACTGCGCCATGACGGGAACTCCCACTTCTTGCTATTTTAAAGAGTACTTTGCAAGCTTTTTAAAAAAGTTGAGACATGATTCACCTACCGTAAAATCTACCCTTTTTCAAAGTGTATAATTCAGTAGTTTTTAATATATTCACACAGTTGTGCAACCGTCATCTAATTCTAGAGCATTTAGGAGTGTTCTAAAAAGGATTTTTTTCTTTAAGTATACTTCTGAAGGGGAACGACCAGGAGGGTTATAAACTACTTTATAGCTGTTATTATACCTTCCCAGACTGCTTTCTAGGAGATTGGCAACAGCAGCGTTCATAACTGGTAGGGTCCAACAGCTTTGTCTATCTCGGGTGGCCCCGCCCCTCTTGTTCCCGCTGGTTTGGGAGGTCTGCACCTGCTGCAGTTCTCAGGTGCGTGGATCTCAGCTGCTCGTGCCTTGTGTGGGACAAGGGACGCTGCCACCGCACCCCACCCCCACCGCTGCCGCCCCCCGCCCCCGCCCCGAGGTTTTGAAGGGCTGCCCAATTGAGTGGCAAAGTGACAGGTCTCCCTTGCTTGTGATCTCGTGGCTGGGATGAGCTTTAGGGTGTGAACAGTTTGGGAGCCAGGCAAAAGGGCGATTCCGTTCTTCCTGTTGTCCCACCTGGTTGTGCTTTATTCTGTCCTTGCTCATGTATTGGTGGGGTTTTAGCTCTCAACTTGCAACTAGGAAGGACACTAGGAGTCATTCGAGATCATTTTCAGGGAAAAGCGGTCCATGATAACGGGTGGCTACCAGGAAAAGTCACTGTGATAGGCGCCCTGGGGAGGACCAGCCCCTGGCTTCCCATCTCGGAGTCCTAACTGCATGTCCTTTTCCCAGCAAGGTGCCAGTCGGGGGCCTGATCCCTCGACTTTAACTCTGAAAAGACAGCTAACCAGGAAAGGATCAAAGTCTGCCAGCGTGTGGGCTGGGCTAAACACAGGCGCACCCCCTGAAGCTTGAAATCAAGGAATAAAGGAAGCTCTCTTTCACACAGCGGGTAGGAAGCCTACGAATGCCTTCTCCCCAGGACTGACGGAGGATAAAAATAGGAAAAGGACCGCTTAGGGATTTGCTGAACTAATGACTAGTAAGCAGATAACAGGGCTTTTTAAGACTCTGCTGTGTTCCTTCCATCAAAAATTCATCTGTTCTGAAAGCTTTAACTATCCTCTTTACACTCTTAAATCTGCTGTCATTCATTGATCCTAAGGTGCACATTTTTTACATATTTAAACTCCTCCAAAGTGGGGTTTACCATTGATGGGGCAACATAGTTGAATCGGCAGCCCGTTTCTTTCTTAGAGGTTACGAAACACGGATGCGCTCACCATTACTGGCAATTTTGATTTGATGAAATTTAATACAGCTCCGGCTTTCATGGCCTTTCGAAGCCCTAGACTTATACCTCTGGCTACTTTTGAGATATTTGCCCTGGATGTATGTCACCACGTCCAACGCAGCAGATTTAGAACTTAAACCATCCCTGCATTTTTCTCATGAAAGACCCTCTCACCACTTCTTCTTTTTTTTTCTTTTTAGGGCCCCACGCATGGCTTATGGAAGTTCCCAGGCTAGGGTCAGACTGCAGCTACAGGTGCAGGCCTACACCACAGCCACAGCCACACCAGATCCGAGCCGTGTCTTGGACCAACACTGCAGCTTGTGGCAATGCCAGATCCTTAACCCACTGAGCGAGGCCAGGGATTGAACCCGTGTCCTCGCGGACACTCTGTTGTGTTTTTAACCCACTGAGCCGCAATGGGAACTCCCATCTCACTTCTTTATTTTCAAACGGTGTCTGTTTTCTGAGTTACCCGGCTGCTAGCCCGTCTCTTGCTGCTGTAATACTAAAAATGCGAACTGGTATTTATCAGTGCTTCCTGCTCGCTAGGCACTGTTCCAAGCCCTGTGTGTGTGTTCACTCATTAATCCCCGCAGCGGCTCTACAAGGCACATGCTGTGACAGGTCCTCTATTAGCTGTGACATAGAGCCACTCGCCCAGGGTCACGGAGCTAAAAGCTGGTGGAGCAAGTACTTGAACCCGTGCCGCCTGGCTCCAGAGACTCCAGGTCACAACTCCTACCCACCGTTCCTGGATCCAGCCAGTCGCACGGCAGTCTTCACCCACTCCCTGAATAATGCCTTGCGTTTCACTGTTACTTCCTTTGCGGAAAAAGCTGCCTCGTTGGTTTCGTTCCCACCAGGCCCCTCTCTGTTCATCGTGCAAACTGTAGAAGGCTTAACCTTCCCACGGAGCCTCTTTCACGGCTCCACTTCCTACTCTGACACTTTTTTTTTTAATTATTATTATTATTATTTTTTATTTTTTACATTATACCCAGCTGTACAGCGTGGTGACAGGGTTACACATCACAAGTGGTTAGAACACTTTTTCATTTTTTTGGTGATGCCCATGGCATGCGGAAATTCCTGGGCCAGGGATCAAATCCTCGCCACCCCAGGGACCCAAACAGCAGTGATGATGCTGGATCCTCAACCCGCTGCACCACCCGGGAACTCCTCTGACACTTTTTAAAATTTCTTTTTAGGGCCGTACCCGCGGCATATGGAGGTTCCCAGGCTAGGGGTCAAACCGGAGCTACAGCTGCTGGTCTACACCACAGCCACAGACACTCAGGATCTGAGCCAAGTCTGCGACCTATACCACAGCTCGCAACACTGCCGGATCCTGAACCCATTGAGCGAGGCCAGGGATCTAACCCGCATCCTCATGGATTTGTTTCCACTGAGCCACAAGGGAAACTCTCACACTTTTTTTTAAAGGTTTTATTGAGGTATATTTCACATATCACACAATTCACTTATTTGACGTATACATTTCAGTCGGTTTTGGCCTATTACAGAGCTGTGCACCCATCGCCGCCATCAATTTTACAGCCTTTTCATCACCCCCTAAAAGAAGCTCTATACCCCTGAGCTGCCATCCTCTGATTCTGCTGCCCACCAGCTCCTGGAAACCACTTAACTTGCTTTCTGCCCCTATGGATTTGCCTACTCTGGACATCTCATATAAGTGGAATATACAGCATGTGACTTTTTGTGTCTGGCTTCTCTCACTGAGCATCATGTTTGCAGGATCTCACGAGTGTGACAGGGACAGCCGTGGTCCCCTGGGCAGGATCTCGTGGGGTGACTGAGAGGGGTGAGTGGTGTCTCTGCACTGTGTCAGCAGAGCACGCATCGTTGTTGTCACTGCTGGGCTCCGTGGTCGGTGTTGGATGTCACCCTCTTTTACCCTCTCAGTCGCGCTGCCTACCGGCCAGCTTGATGGCTCCACCTGTGCGTCTTAAGCTTAAACACACCTCAACCGGAACTTCTGGTTTCTTCTCCGTCAAACTAGCCTCTCCCAGGCTCTGCCTCGCAATAAATGTCACCGTGCCCGTCTCTTTCTCAGGCCCGAGTTCTAGGCGTTCTCTTTGGTTCCTTCTTTATGCTCGTGCCTCCCCCCTGTTGGTCGGCAGGTCCCGCCATCCTGACCCCAGCTCCTCTGTGACCACTTTGGTCCGAGCCCCGCCATCTCTCCTCCGGGCAGCTGTACAGCCTCCCCTCACCTCTTTGCTTCCCCAGCCACTGTCCTCACAGAGGTCGGGGTCCATTCTGAATGGCCCGAAGACCCTGAGGTTTCCTCCTTCAAACCCGCCACCGGCTTCCCCCACATTTAGAAAGAAGTGAAGTCACTCGCCCGGGCCACGCGCTAGCAAGCAGCCCGGGCGCTCCCTGCAATGCACAGCCTCACGGGGCACCAAACCTGCTGGCCGGGGCCCAGGGTCTGAGGATGCAGTGTGGCCTCTGCAAGAACCAGAGCCTTCCCCGCGCAGACCCCAGGAGAGGCCCAAGGGGTCTGACACCCTCTGGGAGAAAGTTCTCGTTGAAGCGAGGTGGCTCCAAGGCGCCTGCCCTCCGCTCATTTGCTCCAGCCCGAGTCACTCTCTGGACCGGGAGCGTGGGCGGGGGTCTCGGCGCTCCTGGGGGCGGAGGGCGGTCAGATGCGTCGCCTGGTCCTTACGCCCTCTCCCCCCGACCCCGGCTCAGGGCGCACCAGCTTCTACGAGGAGTACGGCGTCATCCGCGACGTGCTGCAGAACCACCTGACGGAGATCCTCACGCTGGTGGCCATGGAGCTGCCCCGCAACGTCAGCAGCCCCGAGGCCGTGCTGCAGCACAAGCTCCAGGCCTTCCAGGCCCTGCGGGGCCTGCAGAAGAGCAGCGCCGTCCTGGGCCAGTACCAGGCGTACAGCCAGCAGGTGCGCAGAGAGCTGCAGAAGCCGGACAGCGTCCACAGCCTGACGCCAACCTTCGCAGGTGCGCTCCGGGGCCCGGCTGCTGGGCTGCCCCCCACCCTGCAGGCGGAAGCCGCTCTCCCAGCCCGGATGCCCGGCGGTCTGGGTTGGAAGGGACTTGAAGCAGGATTTTCACAAGGGTGCTGGGGAGAGTGGCTGTCCCCCGCCTCTCTGGCCTTCTCTCCCCCCAGCCCCCCGCCCGCTTTGGGCAGCAGGTCACCTGCTGGTTCCCTCCAGACGGAGCTTACCTCGGTGATGGTCCCTGTTCAGTCCGTGTCCACAGGTGCTTCCGGGGCCCGCCGAGCTGGGCTTAGACCTGGCCTTGCCCCTGTGGAGTGAACATCCAGCCCCAGGGAGGCCGCAGACCTGCCCGCTGCAACGGGGGCACCTCCAGCGGGCAAGGACCACGCTGGTCAGGCAGGTGCCCACCGGGGCCGCCTTCTGGACAGTTCCACAGGCTCAGAGCTTTCCGGGAGAGGCTGGCTCCCTCACACCGAGGTCATGATTCCCACAACCAGAGCAGCAGCTGCTTGTGGGGCCCTGACCGTGTGCCCGGCGCCTTATATGCATTTGCCTCACACGCGCAGGTACCTCGGGCAGGTATTATTATCGTCCCTATTGAGAGGCGCGGAAACGTGAGGCTCAGTGAAGTCGCCAGAACTTGTCCAAGGTCATGCAGAGATAGTCCGTGAGAAAAATCAGGCTTGGAATTGAGTCTGGACTGTGCTCAGCGTCCGGCCCTTACCGCCACGGCCCCCCCGCAGGCCTCCTCCTCCCCGCACGCCAGCTCCCCGCGGGCCTGTGGCCGAATGCCGTGCCCCCCTCCCCGCCTCCCGGTACCTGATCTGGCCTCGGTGCGTCCTGGGTGCTCTGCAAACGGGAAGGAAGCACCTTTGCATAGGGCGCCCCACAGCAGCCAGGATCTCCCCCGCCTCGCCCCGCCCCGACCGCTCTGTAGTCTCTGCATTGGAGTCGCTCAGGCCGGTTCTCCTTTGCTCGGGGCCGATGACTCAAACAGCTGTCTCGGGGAGGGGGGTGTCCAAGGTGGCCCCAGAGGCTGCTTCTCGAGCCCCGACTTGGAAGAGGCGAAAGGCAGGGGTGAGGCCAGCGAGGCAGGGGCTCTCCCGGCAGTAGGTACCCAGAGGAGGGGCCGGGAGAGCGGGAGGCTGGCCGGCAGGAAGGAGAAGAAGGGAAGGCACGTGGGCCGGGCGGTCCTGGGCTCTGGGGCTGGAGCGTCAGCTCCGCTGTCCCCCTGTCGCCTCAGGCATCCTCGTGCACATAGACAACCTGCGCTGGGAGGGCGTCCCCTTCATCCTGGTGTCCGGCAAAGCCTTGGATGAGAGAGTGAGCTACGTTCGCCTCCTGCTCAAGAACCAGGCGTACTGTGCCCAGAGCGAGAAGCACTGGGCGGCGGAGCGGAGCCAGTGCCTGCCCCGGCAGATCGTCTTCTACATCGGACACGGCGAGCTGGGCAGCCCCGCCGTGCTGGTCAGCCGGAACCTGTTCAGGCCCTCCCTGCCCTCCGCCAGCTGGCGGGAGGTGGAGGACCGGCCCGGGCTCCGCCTCTTCGGCCGCCCGCTGTCTGATTTCTACGCCTACAGCCCCGTCAGGGAGCAGGACGCCTACTCCATCCTCATGTCTCGCATCTTCCACCACCGGAAGGACTCCTTCGTCACCACGGAGAACCTGCTGGCCTCCTGGGTCTTCTGGACCCCCTTGCTGGAAAGCCTGGCCCACGAGGTCCCGCGCCTCTACCCAGGGGGAGCAGAGAACGGACCCGTGCTGGACTTTGAGTTCGGCGACAACCGCTTGTCCTTCTCGCAGCCGCCGCCCGAGCAGGTGGTGCCGGGGCCAGGCTCTGCCCCGACGCCCAGCGACTTCCAGGTTCTCACGGCTCAGTACCGCCACAGCCCGCTGATCTCGGCCTGGCCCGAGGAGCTGATCGCCAGGCTGGCCGGTGACATCGAGGCCACGGCCGTGCGGGCCGTGCAGCGCTTCGGCAAGTTCCACCTGGCGCTCTCGGGCGGCTCCAGCCCCGTGGCCCTGTTCCAGCAGCTGGCCACGGGGCACTACGGCTTCCCCTGGGCCCACACGCACCTGTGGCTGGTGGACGAGCGCTGTGTCCCGCTCTGGGACCCCGAGTCGAACTTCCAGGGCCTGCAGGCTCACCTGCTGCAGCACGTGCGGGTCCCCCACTACAACGTCCACCCCATGCCGGTGCAGCGGCACCAGCGGCTCTGCGCCGAGGAGGACCGGGGCGCCCAGGCCTACGCCGAGGAGATCTCCGCCCTGGTCACCAACAGCAGCTTCGACCTGGTGCTGCTGGGCATGGGCACCGATGGGCACACGGCCTCCCTCTTCCCCCAGTCGCCCGCGGGCCTGGACGGCGAGCAGCTGGTGGTGCTGACCGAGAGCCCGTCCAGGCCGTTCCAGCGCATGAGCCTCAGCCTGCCCCTCATCAACCGCGCCAGGAAGGTGGCGGTCCTGGTCATGGGCAGGATGAAGCGCGAGATCGCCATGCTGGTGAGCCGCGTGGGCCACGAGCCCAAGAAGTGGCCCATCTCGGGCGTCCTGCCTGACTCCGGCCAGCTGGTGTGGTACATGGACTATGAGGCCTTCCTGGGATGATGGCCTTGGCCCCTTGTCTCCACCCGCGCTTCCCTCCAGTGCCCTCCCTCTGCGTCTTTGTCCATTTGTCCAGCCCCCGCCCCCACTCCCCGCCCCCCGCGCCCTGGCCCCTCTGCCGTCGGGCGCCTCAGGGTCGCGGCCCCTGCCAGTTGCTGTGACGGTCCCTGCCCGCGGTGACGGGTGCACGCCGAAACAAGGACGGGATAGTGCCTCTGCCCTCAAGAAGCCTGAAGTTCAAGTCAAGGGAGGGACGTCCACCTTGAGGAGAGACCTGCAGCAGCTACATGTGAACATGAACCAGCGAGAAAGGAGAGGTGGAAGCACCGCGCGTGGGCAGGGCTGCGGTGGGCTGAGGTTAGTCAGGGGAGGCTCCCCAGGGGCCGGGACCTGGCCCCAGCTCAGCACCGAGCGAGCGGGGCGCTGCAGCCTCGTGGTGGCCTCCAGCTCCCGTCCGCCGGTCCCTCCTGCCGCCTGCCACCTCACCACCAGCACGTCGCTGAAGACTTGGGGAAGCCAGCGCAGCTCCTCTCTAAAGAACAGGTGCTCTGCTTCGAAGGAGCCGTGGGCCAATGATACCTGTTTTTCTGAAACATGGGTTTTTTCCTGAGATGCCTCAAGGAGGGTGTCTCTGAAATTCTTTTTTTAAAGATTTCAAAATTCTCAGGATGCATTTACTTTTTTTTTTTTTTTTTGGCTACGCTCACGGCGTGCGGAAGTTCCCAGGCCAGGGGTCAAACCCAAGCGACAGCAGTGACAATGCCAAATCTTTAACTGCTAGGCCACCCAGGAACTCCGGGACGCATTTAATTTTTATTCAGTGTCCCACAGAGCCAGGCCCCCAAGACACAGCAATAAGGGGAAAGATGGGTTTTTCTGTCTGCTTCCTCATCTCACAGGTCAGCATTTGCCTCAGGCAGATGCATCTGACCAGGCAGACGCAAAATATCAAGGTCACGCCAAGGGCATTCCTGGGTGAGGAGCAGCGTCGCAAAATCTGTTTCTCTACTTTAGATTGTTTTACACGTTCCTCAAGGCTGTTTATTCTGCTTTAAGAATTTATAAGAATTCTTGCTTTCCTCTGAGATGTGCATATGTGAGATGGGCACCTGGGGTGGATGGGCTCTGCATATGAAGGCACGGGTTAAAATTTGGCTTCCCCTGGCCTCCAGGGCCCCTATCCAGACAGGACACCTCTCTTTATGCCAAGAGCTCACCTTGGCAGACCAGAATAAAGCGCCCGGGTCGACCAGTCTCCCCGCCTTTCTGAGGGTGGGCATCTTAGCTTTGACGCTCCTGGTGGGCCCAGGTGCAGGAGCGGACACCTGGTTGCAGGCTGAGTGTCACCTCTGGCCACGTGGGGGCGCCCTCACACCACCCCTGCTGGCTGGGCCTCAGGGGCAGTCCCCCTCCCGCCAGGTTCCGGGTCCTGGGGTCCTGTTCTTTGAGTTTCCGTTTCATAGCCTGCCTCCCTGGGCCTTTGGTGCTGAGCACCTCTCCCCCCACCTGTTCCTTAGGAAGCTCCTCCCCTGCGGTTACACCACCAGAGAGAAAGTGTCAGGCAGGACAAGGAGCCAGCAGACGCCTGATGTCACCGTTTCTGAATAACAGTGAGTCACGGAGGGCCTGAGCCTGGCATGTCCTATTCTCAGAAGTGCGCCTTGCCTCAAAACGCACCTTCAGCTGCGGAGAGCCGGGGTAGGGGGAAGGAGGGTGGGGGGACAGAAATGGCCAAGGTCTCCTTTCCAGAATCAAGCGTTGTCTTAAAGCCACACGGGGAGAAACCCGCTGGGAAACCCTAGTCTGAAATCCTGCTCCTGGCCGCACGGCTCCCCCTCTCCCTGCCCTGCCCTCTGCCAGGAAGGAGACTTCTCTGAACCTCGCCACCTCTGCCCGTGGTTTTTTAAGATTTTCGGACCATGAGCCACAGCAAGAAACACGCTCTACGTCATGGGTCAGTGGCACAGAAATCTGCATCTCGAGCCAAAGTTTCATAACAGGGTTCTCACCCCGAGACTTCCAGATGCCTTCTCTATTTTTCATTTAAAAAAAAAAATGCCGCTTGTCATCCGCTCAATCTAGATGATGCCTAGTTGGAAAAGTGCTGCTCTAACCCAGCTCTACCCCGTGGTATGAGCCGAGCCCCCCCCCGCACCTGCCCCGAGGTTTGGAAGGGGGCGCACGAGCCCAGCTCTCAGGTGCCGGCACTGGGACTGGCAGCCAGGCGTCCTGCTCCTGCAGCTTCAGGCCTCAGGCTGGTCCCAGCCGATGCTGCCACAGCCTCCGAGGTGGGGGAGCCCGCTCCCTCCGTCACGGGGGAGGGGAGCAGTGGGTGCAGACACGCCAGCCAGGAGCCCGGGGCTTGTGGGAGCCACGACGATGAGTCCGTTACAGAGGGGCCATGGGTACCAGGCTCAGTACGAAGCGCTCGTGGTCTCGGTTCATCTTTTTGACAGCCCTGTGTGTAGCTGGACGGATCCTCCCTGACTGATGATTTTGAAACTGAAACTGGTCTTGTCTCGATGGCAACAGGCCAGTAGTTCTAAACCGGATGTGGAAGCCCAAGGCTTTGAGGTTCTGGACACGTGCTCCCAGCCGTCCCGCACGGCCACCTCCCTCCCAGGGAGCTCAGTGCAGCCGCGGTGCCTGGCGCCCAGCCTCCCTGAGGGGAGCCCACGTCAGAGGCCCGCGTGGGCACCGTGGCCCGTGAAAGGCAGCAGGGGGGCCGCGTCACATCCCATCTTCGGAGCAGACGGTGGTTCCGTCGGCTGCAGGGAGAACTGAGGGGCTTCCCAGGTTGCTGTAAGCTGGATTCGGGTTCTGCTCCAGGAGCAAAGTTTTCTGCTCACCACAGTGAGCATCAGGGGTCCTGCTTCTCATTGCGCTGCGGACAGTGCTTGATTCCCGCTCCTGGGCCTTCAGTTTAGCCCCGCAGCCCACGCCCTCTGCCAGGGGGCCACCGTCAGCCTCCTCCCTCCAGGGCTGTTTTCCCAGAACGCACAGGCTTGGTCTCCCTGGTCTGGGAGCTTCCCCCTTCCCGTTTGTCCAGAAGCTGGGGATGACGTGACAGAGGAAGGAAATGACGGGCTTGCACAGAACCGAGAGGGACTGTTTTCTACAAGGAAGTTTTCAGAAAAAAAGTTGTTTTTTCTGTCTTTTGTGGTTTTTAGGGTCGCACCTGAGGCATATGGAGGTTCCCAGGCCAGGGGTCAAATTGGACCTATAGCTGCTGTCCTATGCCACAGCCACAGCAACTGGGATCTGAGCCATGCCTGTGACTACACCACAGCTCACGGCAACGCCAGATCCTTAACCCACTGAGCGAGGCCAGGGATCAAACCCGTGTCCTCATGGATACTCGTCAGGTTCGTTAACCACTGAGCCATGACGGGGACTCCAACAGAATCTTTTTTTCCAACAAAAATACACACAAGCTCACAGGAGCAGCCTCTGTGCCAGCTTTACCCAGCTCTGGTTTTATCTTGAGCAGACGGGGCCCTGCGGACCTTCATCCATCGGTAGAGATGCTACCTGGTAGCGTGTCTGCATCAGAGAACGGACAAGTCACAGGAAAGGCCAGTGGTGACACGAGGGTGAGGTGGCCGTGGTGGCAGGCCCTCTCCCCTGCAAAAGACAGACTCCGGAGGCGGCGAGGGGGCCGCTCGTGCGGCCCAGCAGGGCCGTGCGTCCACCTGTGAGATGAGGAATGTCCCCACAGCCACCCTGTCCCCTCAGCTCCCCCAGCACTCCGCTCTGGGCATCGCAGACCTGGAGGCTACAGCCATGCAGGTGGCACTTGAGGCGCTGCTTTGCTCAGGAGAGACCTCGCTGCGGGAGAGGGCGGCGCCTCCACCTGCATCCACGCTTGACGGTACCTGGACGGTCCGCGCAGCCCTCGCGGAGGCCCCGGGCCTTTTGGCTGCGGTGGAGGTGCCTTTGCTCCTGTAATAACCCTGCCCTCCCTCCCCTCCTCCCACCGACCGGCCGGTCCCTCCTCCGTCGCCCACTTGGACCTTCAGTTGGGCACCAGCACATCCACTGCGGTCCTTTGCTGTGTGCCGCGGAGTCCCCACTCGAGGCGCGCATCCCGCTCCCTGCCCTCCTGCTCCGGGGCCGGGCGCCGCCTCCCTTTAGCCCAGCCCTCCCTCCAGCACGGGTCTTCCCCGAGGAAGCCGGCGGGAGCCCAGGCACCTGCGTTCCGGGAGGACGTGAGGCCGCGGGTGTCTTCCAAGAACATCCTGGCACCTTCTCAGGGGCACATCCCGCCTCCCGAGGTGGCAGCTGGAGGAGGGGCCGAGGGAGGAACTCTGAAGGTTCTTGGCTCCTTGCGAGGTGCAGATTACGCCATCGGCGCAGGAGAGAAGGGGCCAGAGACCTGGGGAGGCCCTTGCGGAGTGACAGCGATCCCTGTGACGAGGCTTCTTCTCCAGCCAGCTTCCAGGAGCGCATCTGTTTGCACAGCAGGCCCCGGGCTGCGTCTGTGTCTGTGTGTGTGCGACCCAGAGACGGGAAAGTGCGCGTCTGGATTAATTATGCTTCGTCTATTCTTTTTTTAATGGCCCACACCTGCAGCATATGGAAGTTCCTGGGCCAGGGGTTGAATCAGAGCTGCAGCTGCCAGCCTGCACCACAGCTGCGGCAACGCCAGATCCACTTTTTTTTTTGTCTTTTTGCCTTTTCTAGGGCCACGCCCATGGCATATGGAGGTTCCCAGGCTAGGGGTCTAATCGGAGCTGTAGCTGCTGGCCTACGCCACAGCCACAGCAATGCGGGATCCGAGCCGCGTCTGCAACCTGCACCACAGCTCACGGCAACCCCGGATCCTTAACCCACTGAGTGAGGCCAGGGATCGAACCCGCAACCTCATGATTCCTAGTCGGATTCGTTAACCACTGAGCCACGATGGGAACTCCAGCAACGCCAGATCCTTAGCGCACTGAGCCAGGCCAGAGATCAAACCCGCATCCTCACGGAGACATCGGGTCTTGAACTCACAGCCACAACGGGAACTCTGCTTTTATTCTTGGATACCCTTTGTTTAAAACCCGTGCCTGCTCTCAGGTGTTGTAAAGGCAGTCCCTGCATCCTCTCTGTCCCTCTGGTGTGGGGAAGGGGGTTTTCATTCACCAAAAGTTGCGTATTTGGGAGGCTGGTCGATAGCTTTGGAAGCAGAAGTGTGAACAGAACTACCTGTATTTGCCCGTTTGGGTCCTTAGCTGTGCCCCTTGGTCTAGACGGTGGGTTATAAAACAGCATGGGGTACTCAAGCATCAGAGTAAAGGACCCTGGAGCAGCTGGTAGCCAAGGGCCCAGTTTGCATCCATCGCTCCCAGACACGACCTGTATAGTCCGGCCCTCCTGGTCCTTCGTTTGGAAGAGCCGGGTAAGTGCAGACACCAGTGGGGCCTCTGCTGGGTGCACGAGCTGTTGCTGCCCATACCTGAGTGCCAGGCTTCTTTCCAGCCGGGATGCCAAGCTGGACCATGCTTAGTGGCTCTTGCCAGCAGTTGACCCGGATGGGGGTGTGGGCACCGAGGGCAGGACACGCGGCCACCTGGGTCGCGTCCGAGCGTCCTGTCCCGGGCTGGGAAACCCAGTACCGATCTCTGCCGGGACAGGAAAGGCAGAGGAAAACTCTTTTCTCAGAGGGACCCTCTGTTCCCTCGTGTGACGGGGAGACAGTGGGCACGCACCGCCTCCCCCGCCTCCACTGCCAAGCACAAAAACGTGCCACGTCTTTCTGCAGAGAGAGGACCGACCCCTGGTTTTCATGGAAATACCAGGCACTTTTAACGATGCCTCTGACAACCAGACACATTCAGAACAGGGTTTTTAAAATGGCTTTTCATAGGGCAGACGTAACATTTGTTTTTCAAACAGTAAAACTATTTTGCCAAAATTCATGTTTTCCTTCCTTCTCTGGGGGGTGGAGTGTGACGGCTGTGTGGGTGCTGGTGGCGGGGGGCAGAGGGGTGGCCCCGTTACCCAGGACTTGCCGCAGGTGTGGGATGTCAACGCCACCAGCTGCTTTCTGCTCACTTGAGGGTCCCTGGGGACCCGGGAGAGACAGCGGTGGGTTTCATAAGCTCCCAAGCAGGCTGAGGACGGCCGTCCCCGAGTCAGCCCGCGGGACGGGGCTGTGCTGTCTGAGCGGGACACTGGGAGGGAGTGTCTTCGAACGCAGCAGGGACCGATGCCATCACCAGTTGTCGCTTGTGCCCTCTGCCTCCAGCCTCTGCACACCCGAGGAATCTAGGTTCTGGGGGGAGTCAAATAAAACTCCAGGACCACTGGGGGTTCAGGTGCCAGGGACTTGGTGGGTATTGTCAAGGGCGTGCAGGACCCAAGCTGATCTGGAGGCCTCACAAGGTGGCGACAGAAGCAGCATGCCCACCACCAGGGACCGAGAGGCACAGGTGACAGCCACGCCCAGAGGGCTCCCCCCCACCCAGAAAAGGGAAGTCCGTGGGCTGTAATGATGGCTGGAAACCGGAGGCTGCAGTCACAGCCTTGACCGAACCTCAGCCTGGGCACCACCGCGCTCCCTGGGGAGGCAGCTGGGAGCTGGGGGAGCACCCGCTCCTCGGCTGGCGGCCCCGGTTGTGCTGTCCTCACAGCCTCCCGAGGCGAGACCGTGGGTCGCATTTGGTGTCCATGCCAGCGGCACTGGAGGGGCACCGCCACCCGTGCCTCCTTGGGGAGCCTCCCTGTCCTCGCGTCCCGGCGGGGCCAGGCTTCCGAAGCCCACGGCTGTTGTGATTGGGTCGAGGGGAACCTGTGGCCCACGTCGGTCAAATCAGAGTGAATCCGAGGGCATGGCTGCAGCCTCCTTAGCTCTCTGGTGGCCTTGGAGCTTCTGGTCCTACACCTCGGGCGTCTGGGCTCCTGGATTCCCAGGCCGTGTGTGACCTTGCTCCTGAATGTGGCCATTGCTTGCTCGCCTCACCTGGGCTCCTTTGGTTGCAAGCGACAGAAACTCCGCTGAAACTGGATCTGAAAGAAGAAGGCATGGAGTTCCCGTGGTGGTGCAGTGGAAACTAATTTGACTGGGATCCATGAGGACGCAGGTTCGATCCCTGGCCTTGCTCAGTGGGTTAAGGATCTGGTGTTGCTGTGAGCTGTGGTGTAGGTCGCAGACACAGCTCAGATCTGGCATTGCTGTGGCTGTGGCGTAGGCTGACGGTTACAGCTCCAATTGGACCGCTAGCCTGGGAACCTCCATATGCCGCAGGTGCTGCCCTAAAAACAAAAAAACAAAAAAAAGAAGGCAGTGCCCCGCTGACTCCTTGGAGGTCCGGGGTGGGGGCCGCCTCAGCAGGGCTGGCCTCAGGGAAGTCAGCCAGTACCGCCAGGAAGTGGAGTCGGGCTCCGCTTTCATTAAGGGTTACCAGATTTAGCAAATACATCGACAGGGCACCCAGTTAAGTTTGAGTTTCAGGTAAAGAACAACCACAATTTTAGTAGCAGAATGCCCCAGAGAACATTTGGGACAGAGACTAAAATATTATTGGTTGTTTATTTGAAATTCATATTTACCTGGAGGCCTGTGTTTAATCTGGACACACCACTGGGCCTGCTGGCCTCAGGCAGACAGCCCCGCCCGCGAGGGACCGTGGCCGCCAGCCACTCACAGCCTCTGCTGGCCCCCGGAGGCCCGAGAGAGAGGCCCTTGGGCTCACGGCTCGGTCTGAGACCCCCTGCGGAGGGCTTTGCAGGTTCCCGCAAGGGTCACTGCGGTGGCAGCACCTGGGGAGACCCTGCTTTTTCCTCCCTCCCCTTTCCTCCCTCCCCGCCAGCACCCCGCAGGTTCCTGGTTCCTGGAAACGAGCAGCTGGGGTTTTCTCAGTCTGTGTCAAGTGCTGGGTGATCGTGCAGCAAAGTACTTTGTGCCTCTCCCTTCCTTCTTTCCTTCCTTCCTTCTTCCTTCTTCTCTCCCTCCCTCCTGTCCTTCTTTCTTTTTTGCTTTTTTTTTAATGGCTGCACCAGTGGCATATGGAGGTTCCCAGGCTAGGGGGTGAAACGGACCTGCCACTGCCGGCCTGCGCCAGAGCCACGGCAACACCAGATCTGAGCCACATCTGTGACCTACACTGCAGCTCACAGCAACGCCGGATCCTTAGCCTACGGTGTGCTCTGCTTTCTAATCAGATTCTGGCCCCAAAGTCCCTTCTCCAGGGAATTTGGGTGGCACCCGTGTCTGAATCCATCACCGAATGGGGATGCAGTGTCAAGCTCATCCCAAAAGCAGAAGAAGCTGTGGCCAGACCCACACAGATCGACCACTCATGGATCCAAATGTTAGATTTTTCTCTCGGTGCCTCCCAGTCCTTAGAAATCAGCCTGGCTGACAGAAATTACAATTTCAGCAGTCGTTACTCCACGTTCGGAGAAGGGAACATCCACCCCAAAGTTTTTCTAATCATAAAACTATTTCAGAAGCAAGTCATTTCCCAAGAAACCCAAGCCAGGGTTCGTGTTTACAACTGGCTTGCAGGCCATCCGCTTCGACGCCCACCCTTGTTTGGGAGCAAAGTTAGAAGGCGAGGCAGGAGGGGTGCCCAGGAGAGCCCGCATGCTCTTGAAAATAAACACCACCCCAGGGCTTTACTTGGCTGTCCCTCAGCAAACACTGAAATGACTCCCAGTGCCTCCAAACTTCCAGGCCCGCCACAGCCTCTCCAGTCTTAGCTGTGGTTTGATTCCTTGCAAATATTATGACTTCATGTGCCGCTATGGAGGGTTTTCACAAAAATCCTAAAAGGTGGCGTAGAGGACTTGGGACCACAGGCGCGCCGTTGCCCACCTCTTGAGTCTGAGTGATGTTTCAAGACGGTGGAAGCCCAAAGACAGGCTGTGAGTGGCCGCAGATGCCCTGGGCTGGTCACCTGGGGCAAGAAGCTCCATGGGCTGGGCTCGGGTCACCCGGAGGCAGTTTGGCGCTGGGGTCTCGCAATAGGCTCCCCTCTGAGGGTCACATCTGCGCCATCCCCACCCTGGGACAGCCACCCTAGCCACTCTTTGACACATAGGCCCTGTTTCCCCTAAAAAGGGACTCTATTTTGTTTTTTGTCTTTTTAGGGCCACACCCACAGGGTTTGAAAGTTCCCAGGGTAGGAGGTCACCTAAGCCACAGCCACGGCCACTCCAGATCCTTAACCCCTGAACAAGGCCAGGGATTGCTACCAGCATCCTCATGGATACTAGTTGGGTTCGTAACCTGCTGAGCCGTAATGCGATCTCCCTAAAAAGGGACCCTTAGAGCCTGTCCCTTCTCCCCTCCGCAGTCTCCAGGCCTCCCTGTCCCCGCCACCTCACTCCAGCCCCCCAGAGTCCACCCAGCAGCTCCCCTCCCGCACGCCCCCGCCACCTGCTCAGCCCTGCCCAGCAGGGAGGCGGCTCCTCCCGGCCTCTTCCCAGGCTGATCCTCAGGACACCTGGCCTGCCCACTGCCCCCTGGAGAAGATGTTTGTGCGGCGTGAGAGCAGCAGGGAGGAGCCAAAGCCCTGTCCTCCAGCTGTCCTCTCAGCCTGTGCCCTGGGGAGGGGCCCGGGGCCTCACTCACTGCCCGGGAGGCAGCTGAACGATCTGTGCCCAGCGGCCCCTGTGCATCAGGCCTTGTGACGGCCTCCTGCATCCCTTTCAACATCCATTTATCCATGTTGAGCCCTGGAGAGGGGAAGCCCATCATGGGCCCTGCCCCCCGGAGCCCCGAGGGCTGAGCAGGTGTCGAGACGGTGACAGCCACCTTCCCGAAGGCTTTTCCTCTCCTTCCTTGCTCTGTAAGGAGGACGGACCCCCGAGGCTGGGCCACCCAGGCGCCCTTCCCAGCCCCAGACAGGTCCAGGGAGAGACGGTGATGCTCAGGTATCTTCTGTTTGCCCACCCCCTGCATCCTGCCCCCCTCCTCCCCGCCCCGCGCATCTCGGCCCCAGGATGTCGGTCTACACAGGCTGCATCTCAGGCGCCCTTGGCTCCTGGCTCCAGTCGGATCCATCAACGAGGACAAATGCGAACCCGGCTGTGAAGGGTCCCCTGGGCTGTCCGTGTCCATGAAGGAAGGTTCCAGCGCCTGTGCAGCCGGCCTCACTGTGCTTCTCTCCCCCAGGGTTCCAGGGCTTGTCCCCTCGCAGGACCCCTCAGGCCCTCCCACCCTGTCCACAGGGCTGCATTAGGATTCCCTGACGGGCCCCGGCCTCTGTGAAGCGCCCTCTTTGCCGCGTTCCTCAAATGAGCCTGATTGCTGCGAGCCAGCAGGCTGGGCCCGGGACCCATGCACCTCCCCCGGAATTTCTCTACCTGGAGCTGGTGGAAAAGCATGGTTTTCCTGTGACTCAGAGCTGTTTGTGTGTTTGCCTGGGGAGCAGGCAGCCAGGATGGTTGTCCCAAAGAAAGAAGCCACTTAAGAGACACAGAGGCTCCCAACCATCCCAGGCTTGCTTCACACCTGCCTTCCCCATTTTGTGAACCAACCCACTCCACCTTCTTTTCCAACTTAAACTAATTTGAACTGGATTTTTGTCATCGGCTGGGTTATACAGTGGACAGGTGTGGAATATCACTCTAGCACTATGTTGGAAGTCCGACATGAGAGGGCGTGACAGAGGACAGAGGGGAGCGCTGAGCCCCACAGCAGGCCAGGAGGGCTTCCTGGAGGAGAAGGTGCTGAGTTGAGCCCTGAAGGGTGAGTAGACCTCGGCCAGGAGAGGGTCGGGGGTGGGGGGAGTCGCACTCAGTCCTTGTCTGCTGGGAGGACAGTCCAAGTGTCGGAGAGGGGATGGCAGAAACGACAGAGGACAGACCGTAGGGCACTGAGGCCAGCCAAGGAGTGTAGATGCTCCCTGGGATTGTCCCAGCTTCTCAGACATCTCAAAAACTTCATGCAGAGTTGGGGGCTTGAAGCCACAGGACAAAGGAAGCAGCATTTCCCAGGACAAAATCTGTGCTCCAAGCCTTGAAGGAGAGGGTTATTTTTATGCTAAAATGAACCCGGAGCAGAAAGCAAAACTCCGTCCCTTTCCAAGATGAAACATAAGACTCCAGGGCTGTTCCCGCATGAGGTGGGTTAGTGTGGTTTGGGGGCAAACTTGAGCATCACTTCAAGGGATGGTGGGTCATCAAGGGGCTGCTACCTGGGGACGGATCCAGCCAGGTCTGGCTGTGGTGTGAGGACTCAGCAAGACAGGGATCAGCAAGACTGCCCACTGCTGGGGTCATCCACCCATCCACCCACCAACCATCCATCCACCCAACCATCCATCATCCATCCACCCACCTATCCACCCATCATCCATCCATCCGTCCATCCACCCATCATCCATCCATCCACCCACCCGTCCATCCACCCACCCATCCATCTACCCACCCATCCACCCATCCATCCATCCACCCACCCATCATCCATCCATCCATCCATCCACCCATCCATCCATCCACCCACCCGTCCATCTACCTACCCGTCCATCCACCCACGCATCCACCCATCCATCATCCATTCATCCACCCACCCACCCATCCATCCACCCATTCACCCACTCACCCATCCATCCATCTCTTCATTCATTCATTCACTCCACTCGTCACTATGGTGAGTGCTGGGGCCAGAGCCATAAACCAGGCAGGCAGGGTCCCCCCTCCCATACCAACCTACGGTTTGTCTGATGACGTACCCTCCCCATTAACCCAGCAAAATCCACCTGCTCATCTCTCCGGCCCCGCTGCCGGGTACCCAGTGCTTGTCCGTGAGTCAGCCACTGCCCAAATCCCAGCTGTCAGGTTGTGTTGCCATGTGTTTTGGATCAGCAGGGAGGCCAGTGCAGGCTCCGTGAGGTCCCTCCGGCTCTGCCCACACGGCGGCTCCCACTCCAGAGGGGCTCCTGCCAAGAGCGAGTTCCTTTCAGGCCTGAGCCCTGTCCAGACAACCAGGGGTGCGCGCTGTAGCCTGGGCAGAGTTTCCCCGGGTAGGATGTTGGGAGCGAGGCTGTGGGTCCTGCCGACCTTGACCTCCAGGATCCCTGAGAGGTTGTGGAGTTAAGAGCTAAGCTCTGGAGTAGGAAATACCTGGGTTCAAATCCCGGCCCTGCTGCTTAGCGGCAGAGCGATGGCCCACTCTTACCACTTTGAACTTTGCCCTCCCCGCTGTTGACTGGCAGGAGGCACAGA
The DNA here is from genome assembly GCA_004024745.2 of Catagonus wagneri. Lineage (NCBI taxonomy): Eukaryota > Metazoa > Chordata > Mammalia > Artiodactyla > Tayassuidae > Catagonus > Catagonus wagneri. The sequence continues at coordinate 1,324,493 of PVHT021183551.1, forward strand.
GCCGGTGTCAGCGTGGCGCTCACTAAGAGAGACCCGCGGCCCAGAGGCACCGGGGTCTGCACCGCAGAGAGCAGGTATGTGTGCTCCCCACCCTGCCTGCTCGTGGACAGTTGGGGTCTCTGGGGTGCCTGGGTCGCCATCTTGCACAAAGTGGGCTCTCGGGTGCAGCCCACGTCCTGAGAAAACCTGGGAAAAACGGCAGTTCTCCCCAAGGGGGGAGCGGGCAAGGCAGTCGGGATCCAGATCCTCAAGTTGGGGCTGCAAGTGAGACATTCAGGAAACGCTGCCAGCGGATGTCACTGTCGCCCACGAGGTATTTATGGAGCGGCCGCTGCATGCCAGGCACTGTGCACGCAGTTGGGTACACGGGGCACAGGGTGAGGTGGACCCGCCCGGGCTCCCTGTCTGCTGGGGGAGAGACAGGCCCGACGGCAGCCTGGCTGGGAGCCCGGGGAGAGTCTCCCTGCCCCAGGGCAACACAGGCGCCTCGCCCTGCACGGAGGCCTCCGCTGGGAGCTGACCCGGGGAAAGGCCTGCAGGACGCAGGTCGGCCCCTTCCCAGTTCTGGGCCTCGGTCTCATCATGCACAGGCCAAGGGCGCTGGAGCTGTTAGAACTCACGAGAGTGGTCTCTGTCTTGGGCTCTGGCAGCCCCGATGGGATTAATTCCTGAGGACCTGCTCCTGCTATTGACCTGGAAGCTCTTGGAAAGCACAGGGCCTTCGCTGAGTGCGGCTACGGAGGCAGGTTTACCAGCAAAGCTGTCCTGCACCCGGGCCTCAGCTCCACCGCCCCAGGGGCTCCCAGGGCCCAAAGGCCCCCAAGGGGAGGCTGCTCTTCTCTCTTGGGCATTGGCTGTTGTCCCTGTTCCAGCCACCCAGGGCAACAGAGGGGAGCTTCAACACGCATACGCTGCAGGGTCACTGGAGAACCTTCTTGCAGCTGGCCCCGCAGGGCACAGAGAAGCCACAGGTTGACAATCCCGCAGATGGCCCTGGCTTCAGGCGTCCGCCGCAGGGGAGACTCCCAGATGCGGCTTCCAGACACAGCTCAGCCCACTCCTGGTAGGTGCCAGCCGCCTGGGTGGTCTGGTATCAGAATGAAATCCAGAGGCCAGAAGGAGCCCGGGTTCAAATTGCCACCAATTTCCTGAAAGTTCTTTCTGGAGCTCCAGACGAGCCCACTGGCTGAGTGGCGGGTGGGGGCAGACCCTTCACTTAAAACCAGATGTCAGCATCTGTCCTGAAGCGGCCCGGGCAGCCGCCCCCCCCACCCCGCTCACCCCCTCTTCCTCCTCTTGGCCCTGTCCTAACCCTGCCGCCCAGGTCAGCCTCCACCCCACCGCACAGCAGACGGAGACCCTGTCAGAGGAAGCAGCTTCTTAGCTGGCACCTAAAAATACTGCCTTGGGTTTTTTTCTTTAAATAGAAAGGAAATTCAACCCACCCCTCCCCAGTCTTCCTCCTTCTGGGTTGTGAGTGGGCACCCAGGGGACCTCACCCAGCCTCGGCTTCCCAGACACTGCGCCTCGCGGCTCTCGCGGGACGAGCCAGGACGGGGTGGGGTGCCAGGGAGGGCAGATTCCTGGGGCAGGGAGGGAGGGCCTGGTTGGCATTTGATGGACCCGATGCCCCAGAGCGCCATCAGTCCGGAGAGACACTGGGCATTTCAGTGGCACCTTGACGTCAGGGACAAAGGCAACCAGGCCACCTATAAAATGAGAAGGGAGCTCTGAGGCCCGGGGCCACCTGGCTTACTGACCTCGCCTTCCCGAGACCTTCCTCGGATCTGCGCCAGCCGTGGGCGGTGGCCGGCAGGACACTGGGTCTCTGAGCTCTGGCTGCGTGTGACCGCCCTGTCCCCAGGTCTCGGTGGCATGGTCCTCGGTACGGGGCAGGGGGCGGCAGCCAGACCAGGGCTCCTGCAGCTTGGACGCCTGTTCTGAAGCTGAGCTGCCGTGCAACCCTCGAGAGGGACTCTGGTGCCCGGGCTGGACCATGACGCAAAGGGAGGGCCGCGTGAGGCGTGCGGCCCTCGGACGGGCCCGGGTGACAGGCAGGAAGCTGGCCTGAGGGTTACCTGGATGGAGGGGACTGGGGGATCCCTTTTGTCCTGTTTGAAGCTCCTTGGGGGGGGCGGTGATTCAATCAAAATCAAAAGAACGCATGCAAATAGCTTTTAAAATTTCAGAGTGCTGCAAGTAAAACACAAAACCCCAGCAGTTTCCTGTCCCACCCGCCTCCCCACGCCAGTGGGCACACCCTAGAGGTGGCTACTTGCAATTCTTTTTGGTTGTTGTTTGTTTGTTTTTGTCTTTTTGCCTTATCTAGGGCCGCACCCGCGGCATCTGGAGGTTCCCAGGCTAGGGGTCTAACAGGAGCTGTAGCCGCCGGCCTTCGCCACAGCCACAGCAACGCGGGATCCAAGCCGCGTCTGCGACCTACACCACAGCTCACCTTAACCCACTGAGTGAGGCCAGGGATCGAACCCGCAACCTCACGGTCCCTGGTCGGATTTGTTAACCACTGAGCCATGACGGGAACTCCACTTGCAATTCTGTTTTAGCTGTTTCTTCCGACACTTACTGCCGTACTTCTCAATAGCTTGCTATACTACTGTTTCTTTTTTCTTTTTTTCCACTTATTATGACATTATCCAAACGTCTAAAATCTAAAAAATGGCATGGAGTTCCCGTCGTGGCTCAGCAGTTAATGAATCTGACTATCATCCATGAGGGTGCGGGTTCGATCCCTGGCCTTGCTCAGTGGGTTGGGGATCTGGCATTGCCGTGAGCTGTGGTGTAGGGTGTAGGTTGCAGACGCGGCTAAAATCTGGCGTGGCTGTGGCTGTGGTGTAGGCCGGCAGCTACAGCTCTGATTTGACCCCTAGCCTGGGAACCTTCATATCCTGTGGGTGTGGCCCTAAAAAGCAAAAATAAATAAATAAAATAAAATAACAAAAAAATAAATAAAATCTAAAAAATGACAGCATAATGGTCAAGGTGCTGACCCTTGAGACAAGTTACCTGGGTTCAAAGGCAGGCTCTGCCGCTCGCTAGTGGAAGAACCGTGAACAAGCGATGTATCTCATGGTGCCTGAGCTTCCTTACCTGTAACGGGGGAGACTTGCCCACCCTGAGGGGCTCATGTGAGGATTAAATGGATTAACATGTGTACTTTGGGCCTGGCGCAAAATAAGCTTTTTCTTTTTTTCAGTAATCTTTCCATAAGTGTTGGCCATCCTCATCATTATCACTCGTTAATTATCTTTCCTCTACGAGAGATGAGAACCCACACTCTTCTCCTTCAGATTTCACGATATAGTTATATCATCATTTTGATTCAGTAAATATTTATGGTATCTGTTATAAATACAACAGACAACACCTCTAACTCCAGCCCAGGCTAAACCCAGATTGGGCCTTGAACTCGTGTTTGTTTGTTTGTTTCTTTTTAGGGCTCCACCCGCAGCTTAGGGAGGTTCCCAGGCCAAGGGCTGAATCAGAGCTGCAGCTGCCGGCCTGCACCACAGCCACAGCAACTCCGGATCTGAGCTGCATCTGCACCCTACACCGCAACTCACGGTAACGCCAGATCCTTAGCCCACTGTGCAGGGATCGAACCCGTGTTCTCACGGATGCTAATTGGGTTCACTAACTGCTGAGCCGTGACAGGAACTCCATCCTTGGCATCCTTTATCTTTATTATTTTGTTTTTTGGCCACACTGAGGCATAGAGAGTTCCCAGGCCAGGGATCACGTCCCATCTGTAGCTGTGACCTATGCTGCAGCTGTGGCGACACTGGATCCTTAACTCGCTCTGCCGGGCCGGGGTTCCAACCTGCCTCCCGGCGCTCCAGAGATGCCACTGATCCCATTGCACCACAGTGGGAACTCCATCCTTGGCATTCTTTGGACGCGTCACTCCAATCTCTGCCTGTGTCATCACACGACATTCTCCTCTGTGTCCAAATCTCTCTCTTCTTACGGAGTTCGAGACACCTGCCACTGGACTAGGGCCCACCATTCCCCAGGGTGACCTCACCTTGATGACATCTCTAAGGACCTATTTCCAGGTAAGGTCACGTTCACAGGTTCTGGGTGGGCAAACATTTGGAGAACTCAGGGGCACGGGGTGAGGGTAGAGGAGGGGAAGGGGTAGACAGTGCTGGGCGTTAGTTCGGGCCACGTGAATGAGCAGGAGCCAGGCCCACTGTGCCCCACTCTCCGCAGAGCCACTCCTTCGAGGTGGTGTCCCCTCGCGTCCTCATCGGCTGGCCTCTGACTTGCTCAGGTCCCCTGTTTAGCTGTTGTTCTGTCTTTGACCCCTTTCCAGAGGCTGAGAAACACTTCTTCCCGCCACTTGCTGCTTCCAGTGCCCTGAGTTCACCAGGGTCTAAGTGACCTGGGCCCACATGGAGCTCCGGCTTCTAAGTCACTCTGGGTTCAAGTCTTGGCTCTGCCACTTAGTGGCTGAGTGACTCTGGGTGATTAACTTCCCGCTTTATATCTCAGCTTCCTCATCATGCAATGCGGATAACCCCAACGCCCACCTCCGAGAAAGACTGCGTGAGTGATGCATGTTAAACTTGGAGCGCCCTGCCTGGCATATACAGTATGCGCTCTATACGTGTTAGCTTTAAAAAAATACCTCTATTGGAGTTCCCACTGTGGCTCAGTGGTTAACAGCCTGACCAGTACCCATGAGGGTGAGGGTTCAATTCCTGGCCTTGCTCAGTGGGTTAAGGATCCAGCGTCGCCGTGAGCTGTGGTGTAGGTCGCAGGTGTGGTTCTGATGATGTGTTGCTGTGGCTGTGTTGCAGGCCGACAGCTATAGGTCTGATTCAACCCCTAGCCTGGGAACTTACATATGCTGCAGGTGCAGCCCTAAAAAAAGCAAAAAACAAAGAAATACATACACACACATACATCTATCAACAATTATCCTATAGGTTTAGGTACCTTAATTCTTTCTTCTTCTAACCTCATCTCTCCTGGAGAGAAATATTCAAGATATCCCCAATGAGGGAAAAGCCCACCCAGAACTAGCATCACCAATTCCCAGCCAGAAAGTGCCAGGCTTTATACAGAGGGTGGAGGGGTGGATACTCTAAGCTCTCGGACGCATTCTTCCAAGAGTGAGACAGAATGCAGACAGGTTCATCTCACTCTCCAAACTGCTCCCTTGTGGGATCAAAGCCAACCTCAGGAGCTCCCCGCACAGCATGGGGCGTACAGCTCACTCCCATGAAATACATACCCAGTGAATGCAGCAGCTGGAGTTCCCCCTGCAGTGCTGTGGTTTAAGAATCGGACTGTAATGGCTCAGGGTCGCTGCTGAGGTGTGGACTCGATCCCTGGCCTGGTGCAGTGGGTTAAGGGATCCAGCATTGCTGCAGCGGTGGCTTGGATTCAATCCCCGGCCTGGAAACTTCCATATGCCGTGGGTGCGACCAAAAAAAGAAAAGAAAAGAACACAGCAGTTGATCCCCTGGCTGGTGCACCCTGAGGTGGTGATGGAGCGGAGAGGCCAGTGATACGAGTTCAGGCTCATTTTCTAGGTGTCTGCAAAACACGTGTGGGGACAGGAAGAAAATGGGAGTCTCTGACTTTTAGAGGTCTCTGATCTATCATTTGAGGCAGAAGGATGACATTTCTAGAATCTTTACAGAGAGCTTAAAGTTTGAACTGAGTCCACCTGAATACATGTTTCAAGAAAAAATAGACCAGAGAGCAGATTTCTATCAAATGATTCTTTATACTCGCCTGTTACTACCTGAAATCAAGCTCATTTACTGTTCATTATCTGTCTCTTCCACTTATATGGGAATTCTCGAAGGCCAGGAGCCTGGTCCCTTTTGTTTACTCTCTCTCTCCAGCATGCAGCATGGTGCTGTTCAATATTTATTCTTTCTTGATATTTAGTAAATAAACAAATAAATAAATACTTGGAAGTGTGCTTTGCCTGTATTGGAGTTTTACTATAATATTGAAGATGCTCCATGGGGAGAAAATACACTGAAGGACTGTTGAAAATGTCTGGTTAAGGGTCAGGATGGGCATAGAGATCACTTTTATTTCACTGAAGGTGTTTTTTTTCTCTCTCTCTCTCTCTTTTTTTTTTTTTTTTTTTTTTTTGCTTTTTAGGGCTGCGCTAGCTAGGGGTCAAATCGGAGCTACAGCTGCCAGCCTACACCACAGCCACAGCAACACCTGATCCGAGCTGCATCTGCGACCTACACCACAGCTCACAGCAACACTGGATCCCTAGCCCACTGAACAAGGCCAGGAATCGAACCTGCAACCTCTGATTCCTAGTTGGATTTGTTTCCGCTGCTCCACAAAGGGAACTCCATCACTGAGGGTGTTTTTGAAGGACTTTGCAAAAACTATTGTCACAAGTCCAAAGCCATCTCTTCATTAATTTCTTCTCAAGGTTATAGGAACTCTGTCAAGCCTGGTTGCCACTCAATGTCTTTCTCTCTCTTTTTTTTTTACTTTTTATTTTTTGACTTTTAGGGCCACACGCATGGCATATGGAGGTTCCCAGGCTAGGGGTCCAATCCGAGCTAAAGCTGCCAGCCTACACAACAGCTCACAGCAATACCGGATCCTTAACCCACTGAACGAGGCCAGGGATTGAACCTGCGTCCTTATGGATGCCAGTCACATTCGTTCCTGCTGAGCCATGAGGGGAACTCCCAATGCCTCATTTAAAGCCACTGAAACTTTGCTCTGTGACATCCCTTTATTCTGATGATTAGCAATGTCTGATAGAGCTACTCTGCAATATCATACTCTGCCAGCAGGTGTCACTGTCTAATAATTCTGTGATACAGAGTGAAAACCACAGATATTTAAGGCCAAAGAGTCTAAGAAAAGAATCTGTGTACTCACTTATGAAGTTTTAAAGATGAAATTTCTGTAAGGTAAGGTCTACTCTACTTTAGTTTCACTTCATGAGCTAAATATATCTTGTGTTAGGGATGCAGAATGGTTCTAAATTTTTTTAATATTCTTCAGTGCTTTTGGTTTTGGTGAATCTTTCCAGAACTTGTGTTATGGATCCCATGATTTTCTAGGAAACCTCCCTTTTTGTTATGTATGTATGTATGTATGTATGTATTGTCTCTCTCTTTTTTAAAAGGCTGCACCCATGGCATATGGAAGTTCCCAGGCTAGAGGTCAAATTGGAGCTGCAGCTGCAGGCCACAGCCACAGTCACAGCAACACCAGATCTGAGTCATGTCTGCGACCTACACCACAGTTCACAGAAACAGCGGATTCTTAACCCACTGAGAGAAGCCAGGGATCGAACCTGCGTCCTCCTGGATATTAGTTGGGTTCCTTACCTCTGAACCACAATGGGAACTCTGGAAACCTCTTTTTATTATTGTCGGTAGTGATATCTAAAATGCATCTATTACCTTGATATTCTCCAAATCCCTCTAGATTTCGTTTTAACACAATACCTTGCACATGTGGTGCTCAATTAATATTAGTGGAATGATTGCTGCTCTTCCCACACCACCAAATGCTGGGAAACAGGGCTATTCTATGGATGAGGAACTTGAGTCCCAGAAAGAGCAAGTCACTTGCTCCAGGTCACAGGGCCAGTGAATGGCGGAGGCGGGGCTTGCGCTAAATTGGTCTAATTCCAAATCTCTTGGCCATTCACTCCAATCATCAAAAGGAATTCAGAGACAGTGGGAGCTCCTAGGAGAAGGACGCTTGTAAGGGCAGCAGGATTCTGCTCTGAAGGCTCAAAGAGTGTCCAAGACATCTCCGGACAGACTTTTCATCATCAGAAAAAAAGCAGCCAAGAGCGACTTTGCTATTAACTTCTCCCCATCATGTTCCAAAACAGATTAGCGAAGTGAACAAATGGTGCTTAATGCAAGTGATGAAATGTGAGTGTGGGTGGAGGTGGAGTTGGCGGGGTGGGGGGTGGGTGGTGACACCACCGGGAGCCCAGAGCCATCCCCCTCCCCGCTCCCCCCTGTGGGACACAGACACTTGGTTTAAGACTTGAGTCAGTCTTCACATTCCTGGATAGGGTTTATCAGCCGATGTCACAGGTTTATGTATCTTTTGAAACAAACAATTGTATCAGTGCTGATGAGATGAGGGTACACCCTTTTCGGGCCATCTGGTCTCTACAATTGCTCAACGCTGCTCCAGGTCACTGCTGGATGACCAGCTTCCCCGCATCGATCGCATCGTTTGGCCTACCTGCCCACGTCCGGGAGGAGAGGAAGGCTCACTCCCCCCCCAGGGATTCCTCTGGGAAATTTAGGTCAGCAGCATCTAATTACCCAACTGGCTCACACGCCAAGATTAATGCTGAAGGAGGGTGGGGTGGGAGCGCTTGGCACTTCTCACTGGGAATGGTCCGTTTCAGGCCCCTCACATCCAAGGTAGGGTCTCCGGTCCCAAATGAATGGACTCTGCCAGTTGAATTACACTTGGTCTGCCCCAGTTGGCCCCGGATGTCCCCCAGGCTAAGGAGAGAGGCCGGGAGGAGCTCTCCTTAGGAAAACTGATAGCATCAAGGTCCCAGGCCCCAACCTCCAGCATTCCACAACTTGTGGTGAGGGGCCCACACTTCCTGCATAACGCACCAATTGTGGTTATTCTTTGGAGGGAGAGCAATGAGGCCCAGAGGCCAGAGATGCAGCTGTGCTTTCCAGGAATTAAGCTACTCAGACCTCCTGCCATCTTGGATGTTTTCAGGTTCTCCCAAGTCCCCTTTCCTCTTGAGACAGCTAGCAGTTCTCAAACTGCCAAGTAGCTAAAGGGAGTCAGTGCTCTTTTTAAACGCAAAGCCTCCCTGGGGCGGGGGTGCTGGTGTCAGCGCAAATTTCTGTGCCCCAGGCTCACTGAGGCCAAAAGAATCGAACCTTCGGAGTTCGGAGCAGAGAAAGGTTTGTTGCAGAGCCATGCAAGGAGGTAGAGGCTGCTGCCCCAAACTCCCCAATTAACAAAACCACAGAGCGTCTTTGAAAGCCAAGCGATGGAGAGGAAGGTTGCGGGGTAAGTGATCAGATCGAGCAGTTCTCTGACTGGCTGATGGTGAGGTAACAGGGTGGGGTCACAGAGGTTAACATTTATCGACCCTCAGGCTCCAGGAGGCCTGGGGGCTATGTGCTTATAGTCACCTCTTCCCTCTGGTGAGGGGGATTTTCACATCTCCCTGCATCCGATACTGTTATCTAGGCACTTCAGAGAGGAGCCAGAGCAGAGGCTACAGAGGAAGGGCCTGCCCCAGGAAGGCCCCTGGGGGTGCTGCTCCCTAACACTGGCATCGGCTGCCCACCTGCCTGGCTGGGGTTCAACATCCTAGACGACTCAAACCAGGGGAGTTCACCTGAGTCCCACCCCGCCCATGATTGCAAGTTGAGCCTGGGTAACTTTTATATCCAAAACAAAAGTGATTTTGAGCCCAGGGAGGTAAGAAGACAGCGAGCTTTGGGATTTTGGAATCTAGCTGGGCTCCACGCTCTGCTCCAGCGGGACCTTTGGCGTTTGTTTTTGTTTTTTGTCTTTTTATGGCCACACATGCTGCCTGTGGAAGCTCCCAGGCTAGGGCTCAAATGGGAGCCACAGCTGCTGGCCTAAGCCACAGCCACAGCAATGCGGGATCCAAGCGGCATTCCTCTACCTATGGCACCGCTTGCAGCAACGCCAGATCCTTAACCCACTGAGAGAGGTCAGGGTTCAAACCTGCATCCTCATGGACGCTAGTTGGGTTCTTAACCTGCTGAGCCACAGTGGGAACTCCCTCCAAAAATGTTAATTCGCTTTCCCTGCAGTGGACACTATACACAAGGGGTGGAGGAGTGTAAAGAGGTTTTGCTCTTTAAAAAGTTTTTTTCTTTAAAATCTTCCCAGTTCTAGGGTGCAAATGACCCTTCCGTTGGGGGCAGGGGAGGGAAACAGCTCTTTGGTGAGCTAGAGCCACAGGACACTATCTGGCGGCGTCTTGGTGGAGGGGGGTGGGGCGGATACTTTCCCCTTAAATCGCTCATTCATTCATTTATTCTCTCAGTCAACAAACATTCCTGGAGCAGACAGCCTCCTGCTGCGTGCCCAGAGCCAAGGAGGAGCTGCGGTTGTCGAGGTCTGGGAGTCCCAAGCCCCGGGTCCCTGTGGGTACCAAGTCGGAAGTGCATCGCGGGGCAAGGGGGTGCCTCGGGCAGGGCGGGGAGTCCCTGGATTATCTGCCGGCCCACGAACTCCTGTCCTGTGTTCTAGAATTACGGAACTTCAAACTGCTGGGAATTTCAGATGAGGCAAGCAAGGCCTTGCTCCCGAGGTTACTGAAACAACCCCGACCCTCCCAAGAGCGTTGAAAAATTATTATTAGTAAGCCCCCCTCCCGGCCGCCGCCTCCACTGGGGGCGGCACCGCCGCGGCCCGCGGGGTGTTGCAACCTCGGGCTCCCGCCCAGCGGGGGCTGCCCGGCGTTGCCCAAAGACGTCTCCGGAGGGACCATGGCTTCGGCGCCGCCCCGCGCGACCGCTCGGCTTCGGCCCCGAGCACCCCGATGGCCTCGGGGTAGGGAGCTGCGCGGGCAGAGGAGGGGTCGGCGGCAGGGGCGGTGGAGCCAACGCCGGGCACGTGACCCGCAGCCCGCCCAGCGCCCTGCCGCCGCCGCTGCCAAGCACAGCGCCCGGAGCTGCCGAAGCCCGGGCAGGGGGCGGGGACGGGGGCGGGGACGGGGGGCGGGGAGGCCCCGCCCCGGCGCTTTCCTTTTCTTTCTTTTTTTTTTTTTTTTTTCCACTTTAAAGCCTTCGGTTGCTTTTTCTTCTTTGCACAGAACTCGCGCTCGGGCAGCCCGCGCGCGCTCGCAGCAGGAACCAGGCACAAGCGCTGGCGCCCGGTCCGCGGGGAGAAAGCGACTTCCCTCCCGGCGGCGGGAGCCTCCTTGGCCCCGGAGAGCTGGCGGCGGCGGCGGCGGCCTCCTCGGAGCGGTAGGCAGGCCCGGGCACCGGGACTGGGTGGGTCGGGGTTCGGCCGAATGCGCGCGGGGATCTGCAAGGGGACCTGGGGATCGAGCGAGCACTGGAGACAGGGTAGAGTCCCGGCTGGGGACCAGGTAGGGTGCGCGGAGACCCCTTCTTTCGCCGCGGGTCCTGGGAGAGGGGTCGAGGCGCCACCCTGAACCGCTGCCGCCGCCGCAGGCGCGGACAGGTCGCGCGGCCCCCAGTCTCACCTGCGGGGGCGAGACAGGGCGCAAGTCCCGGGGGTGCCGGCGGCCGTCGCACCCCAGCTTGCGTCTCGGCGGTTGCAGACCCAGAAAGGGGGCCGGGACGCGCGGCGGCCCCCTCCGACTTCTGGGTTCGGGGACGCCCTGCGGCCTCCGGTCCCGCGACCATCCCTGAGGCCGAGGTGGGGGCGCCGACCTGCCCCTTCCGCACGGGGGCAGCGCGACCCCGCTCCAGGAAGTTAGTTTCGTTTTTCGCGCCAGCCCGGACCCGGGTCTGCAGAGCGGCCCGACTAGCCCCCTCTGCCCGCGGCGCCTCCCCCGGGAAGCCCGCTGGGCGACACCCCGGGCGGCGCCGCCCTCCCCGCCGCCCCGGAGCCGCCGCGGCTTCTCCGGGCAACCCAGGCAGAGCCGAGTGTTCTGTCAGGAAATGAGACTGAAACAGAAAAACCAGAGCAACCTGGGTCCGTCGGCGGTAATTGTCCTGTTCAAGTTCAAGGCAAAAGCTCCTCAGAATGCGAAGGGTGGCACGGGTGCCTTGGTCTTCAGTGAGAGAGTGCAAATGGTGTGGGTTGAGTGTGGTGAGTGCTGAGTGTGTGTGAGGGGGCTGTGTGTGTCTGTGAGTCCATCTGTGTGTGTGTGTGCGCGCGTGAATAAGTGTGACTATATGTGAATATGTTTGTGTGTCAGCGTTTCTGTGTGTGCATTTGTGTGTCTCTGAGTGCACGTGAGTGTTTGTGTGAGTTTCTGTGCATCTCTGAATGCATCTGTGTGTGAGTGCGTCTCTGGGAGGGGGGAGAGAAAGAGAGAGAGAGAGAGAGAGAGAGAGAGAGTGTGTGTGTGTGTGTGTGTGTGTGTGTGTGTGTGTGTGTACGTCCATGGCAACCTGGCACCAGGGCCGCTGGCTCCCGAGCTCTGCTTAACTTGGCTCCTGAGCTCTGCTTAACTTGACTTTCCTCGCTTGGTTCTGAAAAGAGGACTGCGCTGGTACCAGCTGAGGAGGGCGCAGGCTCCCCCCTCCCTCTCTTTTTGTCTGAAAACGAACTGTACGGCTTGGGGGTGAGCTGGCAGGGGCTGCTTCCTGAGTGAGTAATATTTAATTAAATGCTCCAGGCAGTAGCATCAGAAACTGGTCATGAGCTGAGTTTTAACAGGTGTTGCTGGTCAGAATGCCATCTCTGGTGACTAAAGCTTGGTGTCCCTGGAAGAATTCTCTCCAGGGTGGAACAGTTAGGGGGGAGGCAGACCCCCTAACCGTGGTTTGGGTGTCAGGACAGCAAGCAAGGAAGGGGGCGGGGCTGCCCCTCCCTTCTGTGCTGCACCCCTTCCTGACACCTCCCCCCCCAACACTGTGGTGGAAAGTGCTAGATTAAGCATTAGGGGCGGAGGCAGGCTTCTCCCCCACTGAGGAATCACAGAACCAGGGAAGCCCTGTCTTACTTACGGGGCATCCATCTGGGCCAAGTTTTCCTTTCCCAGCAGAGGCCCGGAGAGGTGGCTGGCTTACCCAAAACGTGCAGCCACGGGCTGTGGACCGTCTCCAGGGCCCTAGCTGTTGCCCTTGGTTACTGTCACCAGTGCTGAGGTCATGGGCCAGGCACTTCTCGTCTCCCCAGCTGTATAGTGATGGGCTGGATTAGATCATTTTAAACACTCCTCTTGTTCTCTTACTGCGTTGTCTTCTGCAGGAAGCGCTTTATGCAGTAGATGGAGAGAGAGGTGGAGACGGGGAGGTGGGGACTGGCCTAAGGCAGTACCTGGGCACCCTTCCTGTCCTTCCCCAGTCTGCCTGCCACCCGGGAAGCAGAGAGAATAAAAGCAGTGGCACGTTGACCGCAGTGGCTCTGACTGGCAGGGCGGGCCTGGCTTGAGGGAACGGGCTCTGGGGGGAATCAGTGTGTTCTGGGGGCTCTAGACCTCTTGGGGAGGAGTGGTCCTGCCTGGGGCCCCCGGTGATGTCACTTTGGTGCTGGGCGAGGCTTCATTCCTTGGGTTTGCTCCAGCAAGGCTGAAACCACCCTTTGGCGGGCTCCTCGGGGGTGCCTGGTAAAACTCGAACACCATGCCATGCCCCAGGGGCGGGGGGGAATCGTCTTCCTGTGGGGTGGCATGGGGTGGGTGTCCAGCTGGTAGAGGCCAGCGCTGCCCACTGCTCGCTGAGGACCATGGGTGCTGTCTGTGCTGCCCCGTGCTGTGCCTGGTCCCTTCTCGAACCCAGGTATTTTCACGTTTAGCCAGATCGCTGATTCTTACGGTGTTCACAAGTTTAGCCTGGGAATTTTGCAGTGATTCTTCCCAGAAACTAGGTTGTGGCTGGTGTTCACGATCCCTGTATCTTTTAGTTCCTGAAAAGTTTGAGAATGAGCAAGCTAATGAGCCAGGAGCACGGGCTGGTGTAGGTGTGCCTCGGTCACCTAGCTGTGCATAACCTTGACCTTCCCCCACGTGCCCGACCAGTGAAATCCAGACTTAAAAGAACCTTTATTTTGGGCTTTCAGCCTTGTGTTCGCCCACTTCCCGGTTATCGGTTGGCGTCCCTCCCCATCCGAGAGTCCGATTCCCGCTTTAGTAGGTGCCGGGCACTGTGCTGCTAAGTGCTTTACCGACAGACCTTGTCTGATGATGGCGCTACCGACAGCAGTAATAATAACAACAGAGGGAAACAGTGTTTATCACTTGTGCTGGTATCAGGCTCTGATCTGAGTCCTTGACACGTTAACCTTTGTCCTCTTCCTAAGAACCCAGGGCAGCTGGTGGGTTCTCCCGTCGTCTGCCTTGTCTTGAGGCTGCAGGGGCCACACGCCTTGGCCAACATTAGAGTTTCGCTATTGTTCTGTGGAGCCAAACTCTGACTCTGATACCTAGGCCCTAAACCAGTATTTCCTCCCACCTCCGTTGCCTTAGTCGTTTCTTTAGGAAAGCATGTGTTCATTTTTTCCCCCTTTTTATGGCCGCACTCACGGCATATGGAAGTTCTCAGACCAGGGACTGAATCTGAGCCGCATCTGCCACCTACACCACAGCTACAGCAGTGCCAAATCCGTTAACCCACTGCACCAGGCTGGAGATCAAATCCGCACCTCTACAGGGACCTGAGCCGCTGTAGTCAGATTCTTTTTCTTTTCTTTTTTTTCGGCCACCCTTTGGCAGATGGAGTTCCAGGGGCCTATGCGGCACCAAAGCCGGGTCCTTAACCCTCTGTGCTGGCTGGGGGTCAAACCTCTGTCCCAGTGCTTCAGACGCTGCTGATCCTATTGCACCACAGCGGGAACTCCTGCATGTGTTAAAATTTTTAGTGAAAAATAATTATGGAAAATTTCAAACATGCACCAAAGTTGAGAGAAACATAACGTTCCCTCGCCACCTTCAGGTGTCAGCTCGCACACACACGTGCACGGATATGCATGCACACGTGCCCGCGCCCACACATAGACACACAGGCGCACACTCATCCTGGATTATTTTGAAGCAAATGTCAGATGTGGTGTCAGGTCACCTGTAAATACTTCTTAAGAAGCACTTAGGGGAAGCTTTAAGTCTCCGAGATGTGGACAAGGAGAACAAGTCGGGGCGAGGGTTCTCTTCCTGAGCTAAGTTGAGGGTCCTTACTGGCTGTGACTGGGGGAGAATGGTTCATGGGGGCGTGAGTGTAGGTCTGTATTGTTGTCAGCCTTGCCCCGCGAAGCCTTTGGGAAGCGTCCTGTTTTGTTTTAAAAGTTCCGTTCATCACCCAGCATTACAAATAAATGAGCCTGCTGGTCAGGAAACATCACGCAAAAGAGAAGCCACCAAGGCACAACCTGGCAGTGTCCCCACCAAGGCTGGGCCGCTGCGAGGCAGGCACGGGCTTTAAGGCAGGACCAAGCGGCAGGGCTGTAGAAATGCCATGTCCGAAGTTCCCGTCATGGCTTAGTGGTTAACGAATCCGACTAGGAACCGTGAGGTTGCGGGTTCGATCCCTGGCCTTGCTCAGTGGGTTAAGGATCCGGGGTTGCCGTGAGCTGTGGTGTAGGTTGCAGACCCAGCTCGGATCCCGCGTTGCTGTGGCTGTGGCGGAGGCCGGCAGCCACAGCTCCTGTTGGACCCCTAGCCTGGGAACCTTCATATGCCGCGGGTGCGGCCCTACATAAGAAAAAAGACAAAAAAAAAAAGAAATGCCACGTCCGTGAGCGCTGCCCCCGCCCTAAACCCAAGCTTAACCATCTTGAATTCTCCCTGTGGTTGATGGTGGGGGCGCGCATGTGCGAGCACCTGCCTGCCCTCCAGGGGCCTCTGGGGAAATGAAGGAGGCGGTGGGTGATGTGGGCCCAGGTGAGGCTGAGAGCGTGTGGGATGCAAACGCCACACTGAGTAGGAATCCAAGGTCTGCCTGGTGACAAGGTCTCCACCCCTGCCCCAGCTGCAGACAGCCCTCGCCAGACAGGCTGCTTGCGGCCAGACACGCTGCTTGTGGCCACACACAGCTGCCGGCTCTGATTGTTAAAAATGTTTCCTTGTGTGACATCGTGTCTGTTTCCTGCCGAGCAGGATGGAGGTGGCCGCATTTTCAAGGTGGAATCGGCAGGTTTGGTAACTAGTTGGATGTGGCGGGTGGAGAAGCGGGAGGAACTGCAGGTGCCTGTTTTGGGCTCAGAGTGGATGGTGACCCTGTAGGGAGGGCTGGCAGCTAAGGACGTGGCTGTGCCTTGAACTTGTCCTGGGCGGAAACGGTCTATCTGGATGTGTCCAGGTGGCAGTTAGGCCTGGGGCTTGAACAAGAGGCCTGCCTGGGCTGGAGAGGGAAACTTTGGAACCTTCTTTTAAAGGGCATTAAATGCTATCAGCCAGAAAGTGGCATGAGACAAGGTGTGGCCAGGGCATTTTCATTTTCATTTCATTTCATTTCATTTTCATTTCATTCATCAAAATGCTCATTCCTGGCATTTTCACCAAGAACTGGGGAAGGGACCCACGCACCAGTGCCCTCTGCCTCGTGTCCTGGGGGTGTCCACTTCTGACAAGGACGGTGTCTGCTGGGTCTCCGGGTGGTGGTGGTGGTAGTGGGGTCAGGGTGCCCAGGAGCCATCTGGGAAGACTTCTCTCAGCTTAGGCCTTTTCTTCTTTCTCTCTTTTTTTAATCTTGGTTTAAAAAAAAAAAAGACCACCTAAGGTGGAAATTACATCCTAACCGTTCCTAAGTGTACCGTTCAGTGGCATTAAGTTTATTCACATTGTGGGGCAGCCATCACTACCTCCATCTCCAGGACTCTTTTCATCTTGCAAAACTAAACCTTGTCCCCATTAAGCACGGACTCCCCAGTCTCCCGTCTCTCTCAGCCCTTGGCAGTGACCATTCCACTTTCTGTCGTTGTGAACTTGACTCCATAAGCGACAGACGTAGTACAGGACAAGCCTTCTGGAACTGGCTTATTTCACTTAGCATGAGGTTCATCCGTGCTGCAGCACGTGTCAGAATTTCCTTCCTTTTTAAGTCTGAACAGTATACCGCCGCAGGGCTGGGCTGCATCTTGCTCGCCCAGTCATCCGTGCGTGGACATGTGGTCTCCAGTTTTTCTTTCTTTGTGCTCCCTGAGGGTTACAGGCTCCAGAGAGGGGCTCACTGCAGGCCTCTGTGGTGCTTGTAGGGACATGGGGGGAGGGGGCTCTGCTGGTAGACTTTGGGGCTCCTGTCCCGTGCTGAGGTGACTGGTCCAGGCTCACAGCCTGTGCCCCCTCCCGCCGGTCAAAGGTAAGGTGAGGCCGCTTGCAGGGACTTGCAGGGGCCGGGGAGCCAGGGTCGCAGTTGGGGGAGCCCCGGGGCTCAGGCTTCCCTCGGCCACGAGCCGCCAGGGCTGCTCTCAGGGCTGGAGAAGCGGCCGCTCCGGCCTCTCGTTCCCTGGTTTCCAGCTCTTCACTTCCCCGGCACTTCTAGGTCTTTCCAGCAGCTCCGGGAGGTCACCGTGTGAACTGCCCGCGCTCTGGAGTGCCTCTTAGTTCCCATCCGCTCACCACGTCTGCCGCTTTGGTCCTGTTGCCCATTTTTGCTGCTCGGAGAGCTCCTGCTCCAGCACCACCGTCACTGCTGCCGGGCCACCTCCTGGCCCTTCCTGCCTCGCCCCCACCCTCTCCCACGCCCCCTCCTCACCTGTCTCTCGGGCCACCCACCTCCGCAATGCAGGTCCCCCTTGCCCGTCTCGAAGCTTCAGCCCCTCATCCGTATCCTGCTGGCCCCCAGCTGTGTCTCGGGCACAGAGGCCATTGCCTGGAGAGTTGGGTGCTGACAGCCCGTTTCTGACCGGATGTCCTGCAAGCCCTTCTCACTTAGCCTGGAGCCCCCAGCTCCCCCGGTCCCCCCCCTTCCTGAGCCAGTGGCTCCCGTGATGCTCCCGTCCGTGGGTCGTGCTGCCCCACCTCCCACCCAGTAACCCATCGAGGCCCCGTGGGCAGCGAGGCGAGGGACCGTGGGACCGGGCCCCATGAATCTTGTTCCACTGCGTCCCCAGGGAGCGCACACTGTGGGCTCCCACTTGGACGAATGGGTGCGGGCGAGGCCGGAAGCTCAATGGTTCTGAGCAAAGCTTGGAAGGACACAGGCCTGGGCTCAGAGGCCTGTCTGTCTTGTGGGACACCGGGGCTGTTCCCATGCCGGGTGGACACTGGGGCTGCTCTGAGGGGGAGAGGGCGGCCGGGCTCCTGGAGGGTGTGTTCCGACTTGGGCCCCTCAAGGCCATGGCTCTGAGGGGCCTTGGGGCTATGACTCCTCCCTGTCGATTTCACCTTCTTGGCCTTGGGTCCCCACGGCGGGATGGCCACGTCCCTGGGCTTCCTTCGTGGTGGGTGCTGCTCTCTGCTGCAGTTTGCCCATTGCGTCTTCACCCTATGTTGCCAGGCTTTGACCACGCAGCACATTCTGGGTGCAGCAGGGTTGGTGTGTGTGGCGGGAGAGACCCTGTTTTCCTGGGGGACGCCTCTTACGCTCCAGCCCAGGTCGGGGAGGTGCAGGGGGCATGGAGTCTGGGGGATGCTGGGTAGATGCGTGGGTTGGGTGGACTTAAGGGGCGCTTGAACACCAGGCTGGACCCGTGGAGTCACCATGGTAGGAAGAGCCACACACGCAAGATCAAGTGGAGAAGAGGGAGCGTTTCTCAGCACAGCGCTAGGCTCGGAGCGCGGCAACATCCACCCAGCGGAGGCTGGCTTGCCTGCGGGCTCTTCCCGGGGCCACGTGTCTCTGGGGGCTCAGTCTTCATCATGTCAGTGAGGCCTGTGGGGCAGGCAGGTGCTGCCCCATTTCAGTGAAGAGGAAACGGAGACCAGTTCAGGGCCACCCAGGAGTTGGGAGCCGAGCCCTCAGCCTGGCTCCCGGGTCCGCGCTTCTGATCAGCAGGCTCTGCCACAAGCAAGGAAAGCAGCAGAGGCGGGCGAGCTGAGAAACAAGCCAGAGGATCGGGTGTCGCCTGTGGCCTGATACACTGGATGGAGGGGGCCTGATGAGAGTCACAAGTGGCCCCAGGTTTGAGGGGAAATGGTGGCAGAAATGGGACGGTGGCGAGTCATAGCTCTGGTCTCAGCGTATTGATGTCCTCTGTGACATTGGCTCATTATGATTTTTGAAAAAAATTGAGGCGAATTCCATATAACATAAAATTAACCTTTTTTGTTTGTTTTCGAGCTGCTCCTGAGGCATACAGAGTTCCCAGGCTAGGGGTCAAAACGGAGCTGCAGCTGCCGGCCTACACCACAACCACAGCAACTCAGGGATCCGAGCCGCATCTGCGACCTACACCACAGCTCACGGCAATGTCGGATCCCTAACCCACTGAGCGAGGCCAGGGATCGAACCTGCATCCTCATGGATACTAGTCGGGTTCGCTATTGAGCCACAACAGGAACTCCAAAATCAGCCATTCAAAGTTAGTGATTCATTGGCATTTAGTATATCACATTGTTGCACAATCATCTCTGTCTAGTTGAGAACATTTTCGCCCTCCAAAAGGAAGCCTTGTACCCACCGAGCAGTCATGCCCCACAACCCCTCCTCCAGTCCCTGGCAAACACCTGTGTTCTGTCTCTAAAGATTTGCCAGTTCTGGGCATTGTCTATAAATGGAATCACCCACCCTGGAGCCTTTAGTGTCTGGCTTCTGGCTAATTATTTTCATGGGTCACAGCAAGCAGGTTGAAGAATTTCCTAGAAGGAAGCTGGATTTTCCCTCCTGGCCCACCTGGGGGCCACTTGAAAGTGCAGACAAGAGCTTATCTAAAACATTCACCTGGTGGAGCTCCCCAGTGGCTCAATGGGTTAAGGATCCGGCATTGTCACTGCTGTGGCTTGGGTTGTTACTGTGGCAGGGATTCGATCTCTGGCCTGGAAACTTCTGCGTGCTGCAGACAATCACCTGGAACTGCAGATACCGGCCTTTCCCTCCGTAGCCTTCGCCACTAGTGGCCCAGCTACTGTCCTCTTGCAGCCAGCCAGCTTTTTCATATTTCTTAATTTTTCCAGCGATTTTTTCTTTTTTTGTGGTTGCCCTGAGCTGCAGTTGCGACCTACACCACAGCTGCAGCAATATCAGATCCTTAACTCACTGAGCGAGGCCAAGGATGGAACCTGCGTCCTCATGGATGCTAATCGGATTTGTTACCACTGAGCCACAACGGGAACTCCTCAACCCCCTCCTTGAAACCCCCCGACAGCGACCATTGCTCTTAGGGTGAATCCCCAGACCCTGGTCTTGAACTCGCTTTGTGCAGGCCTCCCCTCATCTTCAGCAGCGATGTCGCATGTGTCTTCGTGGACCACCTGGGAGCCTGGGGGTCAGTAGGTCGTGGGACTGCTTCCCCCCCAGCTGCCTGCTGTGGGAGCTGTTTCCAGGAGTCGTCTTTGACAGCGTTGCAATTGGGTGCCACTTTCAAATCCTGTTGTCTCGTCTGGGAGCAGAGCGTCGGCTTCAGCCAGTCACTTTCTCTTCCCCATTCCTCCCAGTTTTCTGAGACCTGATTGTCTCTGTCTCATCTGAGGTGTGACCGAGAGCTTCCTGCCTGGCTTTGGGGCAGCGATGCCCTAATCAGAGCCGTTGGGCCGTTTGTTCTGTGTCCACCCTTGACTGGGTCACGGGCATTCCAGCAGTGGACCCGGGCCCAGGGGGCCCCCAGAGTCATGCTATGATAACTGCGGTTGGGGGGACAGTTTGTGGACAGGCATTGGGGGTGGGGCTGGGGGCAGGGGGACCCGAGCTGTCACCGCCAAGGGCACACTGACCTCTTGGTCACAGGAGCTGTTGATAGCGTTTTCTTGCCTTTTCCTTCCATTCTCGGGCCAGCACCCAGTTGAGGGTATGTTGACTTCTGTCTGCTCTGGACTTTAATGGCCTTAACCTCTAGCCTCTGTGTCCCGCGTGCCAGGCGCTGTGCTTGCCACCACAGACAGATTTCTCATCCTTCAAACAGCCCGGGAGTCACGTATTCCTTCCCTGTTTACGGATGAGAAAAATGAGCATCCGAGATGTTTTCTGTGCTGCCGGAGGTGACACGGCTCCGTGGACCACGGGAGGTGGGCCTGATCCATGGCTGGGTTCTTTCTGCTTAATTACTGGACATGCCGCAGCATTTATCGGGCGCTCGCTCTTTGCCAGCAGTAAGGCTGGGGGTATGGGGAGCAGCGCTTGGCCCGCGAGGAGCTGGGCTTGAGCAGGTGCAGACGACAGGTGTGTGTAGGGACCATTAGCTAGCGGCCACGTGTGCCAGGTGGGCACGGAGGGCCTCCTGCGACTGTCCAGGAGGGTTTGTTCTAGGCTGGGGGGTTTCGAGGTGGGGGACTGGGAGGTAGGGAGAGCCGGAGGGGGAGGATGACAAGAAGGCTGCTGTGTGGCCGGGAGGCCTTGAGTGCCCGGCTCAGGTATTTGTCATGGGGCATGGGATAACCTCGCACCCCTCCCTCACCCCATCCGCCCCAAACATTGCTCCTAGGATGGTGCATAAACTAGACACTTTGTCTCCATTTGCCTGTGCCTCTGTGCACTCAACACTCTTAGAAGCATCGGTTCAGGGCCCCGGTCCTTTGCCTGGATGCGCTGGGGCTCTCCAGGGAAAACGGTGACTGTCTCCTGGGCAATTTGTCTGCAGGCCTGACCAAGGCTGGGGGTCCTGGTAGGCGGATGCTGCACCGCAGTCCTGCACCTTCCCTCGGGCGTGGGGGCTGCTGGGGAGGCCCCGGGAGCCCCCGCACCGGCCGCGGGAAGGCCACACGGGGAACGGGCCGCCTCGGTGGCTCTGCCTGTTGCAACCCTGAGATTAAACGTGGGATTCAGAGGGTGGCGGCGTTTTGTGGAGGGCCAGGGGCCCAGCGCTGGAGGCTCCTCTGGGTTTCCGGGGAGGAGACGGGGGAGGGAGGGGAAGGTCTGCAAGGGCTTTTGCCTGTCTGAGGGTCTCTGTTTGGAGATTTGAAGGAGCTCTAACGAGAACCGTCGCCCCGCCTTTGCGAAGCTCGACAGACTCATCCTAAGGGCAGCACCGATGGGAAATGTGCTCTCATTATGTATATATTATATATAAATGTCAGGGTCCCTTTAAAAGATCGTCCTCATCCTTGGAGAAGTGTACAGTTCCAGCCTGTTGGGTCAATGTTGAGGTGCTTTGTACATTTCACAGGTTTTGTCCCCTGCTCCCCTCCCCCACCTCGTGCCCTGCAGGCTCCCAGAAAGCCCATCTTCCTCACCGTTGTGTCACCCTCGGGGTGTCTAGACAGCTTGGGATAAAGGGTTGTTTTTTTTTTTAATTCCCTCATCACTCAGCCAGTGTTTCCTGAATGCCCGCTCTGTCTCGGCTGCCACGGTGCCTGCACTGAGAGGTGCCCAGACAGCGCCAACCCAGGGGGCCATGTCTGAACTGAGTCCTGAACCATGACTGGGGTTTCTCCCCCTCCCCCGCGCCCCACCCCAGGGTGTCTCACCCCACTGAGGGTTTGCTTTGCAGTCAGTGTTTACATGTATCATTTTTAATGGAAAAATTTGAACACATACAAGAGCGGAGGCTGGTGTCGGGAGCCGCACGTCTGCATCATGCTGGCAGCGGTCACCAGCTCAATCACTCAGCTGCTCGCAGGGGACATCCTCCTTTCTGGAGAGAGTGGGGCTTAGGGAGAGCGACAGAGTTCCAGAA
Organism: Catagonus wagneri; assembly: GCA_004024745.2. Lineage (NCBI taxonomy): Eukaryota > Metazoa > Chordata > Mammalia > Artiodactyla > Tayassuidae > Catagonus > Catagonus wagneri. The sequence goes on from PVHT021183551.1 coordinate 1,346,834, forward strand.
GAGTCTGGTGGGCCTCTTGGGCTTTGGGGGTTTAAAACTGTGCTCTTGGTTGCTAGGAGGCTCTGCCAAGGGGCCGCTGGGCATCCTGGGGCCACCTGCTGGGAAGGCTGGGTGCAGCCCCATGAGTGTGTGGGCGGCCCCACTCTGGCCCCCAGGTTCTCGCAGAGCCTCAGGGGTGCCACGCGGGGTGGGAAGACGGGGCATTTGAACAGCACAGTTCAATTTTTTCTTCTTTTCCTTGAGCGGGGTGGGGTTAGTACAAAGGCTTGACTTTGGAGGAAAATCTCTTAAACTGCTGAAAATAAGCGTGGGGGCCACTCTTCTAGAAACGGGTTGGGGATGGTCTCCTGCCCTGCCCTGCCCTGCCCCCTCCCCAGCCCACTTCAGTAAACCTGCAGGAATAGCTAAAGGTCACTGCCAGGGTTAGCCGCAGCACCCGGGACTGTTCTGCCTGAGTTACTGGGTATTGGGTGGAAATTGTGGGGATTTGAGTTGGTCCGTTTTTTATGGCCGCACCTACAGCATATGGTCAGGAACTGAATCCTGTGCCTCAGCCGTGGCATTGCCAGATCCTTTAACCTATTGCACCGGGCTGGGGATAGAACCCTCACCTCCGCAGTGACCCACTTCTTAAGCCACTGCGCCACAGCGGGAACTCCTGCAAGATGTGGTTTTGTCTGACACATTATGGCTTTGAGGATGTGATCTGTTTTCTTCCTGGGAAGCTGGGTTTCAAGCATCCACGGGGGATTTTCTTCCTCTTTGGATTGAACCGCGCTTCCATCCTAGCCAGATAACACGCTGTGCTTAGACAAAGTAGAAAAGGGAAGCTGGCTGTCCCTCCTGCAGTCACAGGGGGCCCCCACGGTGGCCACGTTGTCTGGCATAACCGTTTCCCCTGAGTTTTTCATAAGACAAAGCAGGTAGTACCTGACCGTGCTGGATATTCTAGCAGTAGGAGGCTGACTCTTTGAAGCTTAGCGTGTATACAGCAGGAGCTAATGCAAGATTCATTTCTCTGCAGACGAGGACCGGGGTAGGAGGACTGTAGTTTTGTCATGTCCCATACGTGCTGGTAGCAACGTAGGCAGGCACGGCCTCGGAGGCTTCTTGGATGGGCAGCTCATGAGATGAATTTTGAGGATCGGACGATCCCACATCTTAGCTCATGGAAACAACGTGGATTTGGAAAGGAAGCACTATTGAAAACTGCCCAGGTGGAGTTTCGGGCTGATCGGGGGACGCAAAGGTGAGGTGACCAGTGACAGTGAGTGCCACTGTTCAGACCGGGCCCACAGCTGTGTGTCTCCCTAGTGGATCTGCACACATGGACCGCGTTTTTCTCCTTCTCTGGTTTAGACCAGTTTGCTTACCGTTTAGTGAGCACCTGCTATGTGCCAGGCCCCCATCTCGGCACTTCCCATGCATTAACTTACACTGAACCCTGTTGAGTGGCGGTTATTATGCCCATTTTACAGTTGGGAAAACACACATTTGCCTGGGATCACACACAGCCAAAGAAGTCAAGCTGGAGGCAGCCCCGGTCTGCGTCTGCACACTGAACCACTGCCCTACATGGCCTCTGAGCCTGAGGAGGCTCGAGATCTGGTGGAGATGGGGTGTGGAAGTTTTGAGGTTTTGTTTGTTTTTCCTTTTCAGGGCCATATCCGTGGCACATGGAAGTTCCCAGGCTAAGGGTCGAATTGGAGCTGCAGCTGCTGGCCTACACCGCACTCACAGCAACAACCATGCAGGATCCGAGCTTCATCTGCGACCTGTGCCACAGCTTGGACCAATGCCAGATCCTTAACCCACTGAGCAAGGCCAGGGATTGAACCCGCATCCTCATGAATGTCACGATCTTAAGCCGCTGAGCCACAATGGGAACTCTTAAGGGAGTGAAGGTTTTGCGTTATGGGTGTCCCTAGGGTGCTACTTGTGGTGCGGGGTCAGGGAGAAAGCTTTCTGGAGAGGAGCTTTAACCAGGCAAAGGAGAGGGCCCAGGAAGGGTGCCCCAGGTGGAGGAGGCCTGAGGGCCAAGATGAAAGACGAGGGGAGAATGGGTTCATGAGATGCTGGGCTTGAGGCGGGTCCAGCCTGGTCCTGCTGTGTCTTGGCGGCCGGCCCTTAGCAGTGGAGGTTGAGTGGGCCAAGTGTCATTGGCGAGGCGAAGACACTGGAAATCCTGAGTCTGGATTTTTTTTTTTCCCTTCAGGAAGGTCCAAGACAACTTGAAAATGTCCTCAAACGCGGGACAGTTTCAACATCGCTCTTGAGCTGGAGTTAGGCTCAGCCGCGTCTGCTGAACCCAGTCTCCCCTGCTCCCTTAGATAAACAAAACAGGCAGCCAGCTTGGAAAGCTGGGGGCTGCCCCTTCTGTGAGCAGCCGTCCCGGAGCCTTCCTGAAGGCCCTGCTTGGCAGCGTCTCGACCTTCTGCATGTCCAGAAGGCCCTCCTTGGGTTCCTAAGCCACAGGAGAGGGAGGGACCTTCGGGCAGCGAAGGGCAGGGCCCCGGACACTTGCTTCTGCTCTTTGTGTAGTAAATCATGTAAAACGTTTCAGGAAACTGCTGCCTCCTCCCTGGGTTTCCCTCGGCCCGAGCGGGGCCTATGTCTTCTTACACGGCTGTGTTTTTCTCCAAGAGAAATCAGCATTAAGCATCAGACTTTAATTACCTTCCCGAGGGACACTTCCTGGGGACGTCTCAAGTGACAAGTGGTTGAGGCCGTGCTCCTAAATAAAATGAGGGTTTTAAACTGGGTCGCAAACTCAGATGCCCCCGGGGACCAAGAAGGAGGCAGAGATGAAGCGGCCGGTGGAAGGCTATTGGGCGAGGGGAGGACTGTGGCTAAAAGCACGCCCATGTCCTGTAGGAGGGGGTGGCCTCTCTAACCCAGAGATGAGGAGTCCAGGGCACTGTAGCGTCCACTTCTTTTTCCACGAAAAGAAGCCAGGAGTCCAGATTTTTTTTTTTTTTAAGTAAGCAAATAACTTAGTGGGGCAACACCCAATAGACTGTGCCTTCTCAGTTCAGATGGGGAGGACAAGGCCAGGGAGCCCAGCGGAGTCTCCCAGCTTGGGGCTTAGGACGCTGGCACTATTCCTCTGCCTGCAGGCGCCTGGCCTGGCCCACTTCCCACCTGGCGGTGCCACCTCCTGGGTAAAGCAGCAGAGCTGGGAACCAACGCAGCAAATCCCACTGCGCTAAGAGGGCCAGAGGTCCGAGGGACGGAGCCCTGAGAAAGTCATATCCCTCGCTCCCCCACAAAAGGCACCTTCTTTAGAGTCCACGTTTATGGCCGCCTGTCGGGCACCAAGCACAAAGAGCTTCTCCTGGGCTGTCTCTGGCGAGCTGACATCGCACCCGGCAGGTGCTGTTCTCCTCATTTTACAGATGAGAAAACCGAGACCCAGAGGTTCAGTTAACGGGAGGGGGTGGGATTTGAACACGAGACTGATCCCTGATGGGCTTGTACCACCCGCCGTGTACAGGAGCCAGAAGTGCATTTCACCCCGGACCCGGTGCCAGCCGGCTCGCCCGCGGATGGCTGTGCGGCCGCCTGTGACCCTCGCCGGCCCAGAGCATCACCTGCCCTTTGGCCAACCCGGCATGGGGGCCGGCGCCGGCATGGGAACCTCGAGCGCACGGGCAGCTCCACCCACGGAGGGGCTGCGCCTCTGCTCGCAGGGTTGCTGACTGATTCTCTTTGCAAACGGTTCAGTTTCACATGCTTGAGTTTCCAGTAACTATGTGGGTGGATTTGTTTCATTTAAGGGGAAAACAAAACAAAACAAAACAAAACATGGAGGGGGTTTTCTTTCCCAAGAAGAGGACTCGCCAATTATGGGTTTTACTGCGTGCGGCTCTGGGCACCTTGGTGCCTTTCTGCAGCCAGCAGGGCCTCTTGGCAGGCGGGCTCCGAGGTGGTGGAAATCGCTTAGTCATCTACCAGCGGGGACCAGGTGCGGGAGGTCAGGGAGGTGCAGTGGCCACACAGGTCCGCAGAGGGAACAAGGACCCCCTCCCCTCCCCCCGTGCTCATCCCTGCCTGCGGGGGGAGGGGGACCTGGGCAAGGGGGTGCAGGTGCCGGGTGAGAGGCCGGCCTCATCTGCCCTGGGGCTCGCCGTACCTCCCAAGGGACTGGGAAGGAAGGGGACACTGCCCAGCTGGTCAGGCCACCTGTCTCAGGTGAGTTAGAGATGCTGCTGGAGAAGGGGTATGAGGAAGCCCCTAGGGACAAAGGAGGTGTGTGTGTGTGTGTGTGTGTGTGTGTGTGTGTGTGTGTGTGTGTGTGTGTTTGTCCGTGCCCACAGCTCCACCGGGTAGTGTCTATGCCAGCTGGTGTGGGTGCTGGCCAAGTAGAATGGACTTGGCATTGCATTGCTCCCGGATCTTCTGCATGCCAGCCATGATCCCTTTAGTTGCCAGCCGGCGAGGGAGGCCAGCCCTTGTGGCAAAGGTGCTGAATGATGGAGGGGGCACCCAGGGGCTCGGGGAAGTCGTTGTGTACCCCACCGATGTGGGAGTATTTGGGGATCTCAGAGCCCATGTGTCCCAGATGCTCTGCTGGGTGGCGGCTCTGGTCCCCGGGTTCTTTTCTGGAGGAGGCCGGCCCAGGAGCCGTGTCTAGTCTGGGTGCCGGGGCTGGAGCAAGTTACGAACCTGGCTTGGGAGTCAGATGGCGGTGGCCGGAGTCCCGCTCCGGTACTTCCTGCCTCTGTGACCTGGGCCTCAGGGTCCCATCCACGACATGGGGTGTGAGACGCCCCCCCTGGGGGAAATGAGTTGATGTGGCTGAGCTGCCAGATGCAGTCCTTCCCATGACTGGGCTCCAAGACCCGAGGGGCGCCTTCCTGCTCTGAGGAGGGAGCGTGCTGAGAACTTTCTAGCCTTGAACCTGGCTCGTGAGAGCTTGCTTTGTGTGCTTTCTGGAAGGGAGGAAGGGCAAATACACAGTATCGTGGTAGGCAGAGTGTAATACAGGCAACGAGAGGCGAGTGGAGTTCTGGAGGGTCTTGATAAAGTTTGAGAGGGCTTCCTGGACGAGGTGGCGCTGAAGCTGGACCTTGGGATTTGTAAGAACTTGGAGAGGGAGGGGGAAGGGAAGAGAGAGGCATTTCACTGGAAGAAAGGGATGGGCCTCTGCTTAGGAGCTTAGAGGGGGCCCGGTGTGCAGTAAACGATTCTCAGACATCATTGTCACAGTCAGCACGACTCTGGGGTTTTCAGTGTAGGAACACCTGTTCCTGTAGATGTGCAAGCCGAGGCCCAAAGAGTTATTTGTCCAGGATCCAGGCTGCAAGTCAGAATGAAAACGCATTGCCTTCCCCAGTCAAGAGGCGCAGGGCAGAGGTTTCCAGGCCCCCGGGAGGGAAGAGACCGTTTCGAAGCCAAGGGCAGCCAATTTCCTGTGGCGAGGGCACCGATTTGTTTGAGCCCCTGCAGTTCCGCGGGCTTCTCGGGCAGGTGCTTTTTATTCTCTGTTCACCTTCCGTTCATCCCACACGTTCACTCAGGGCCTCCTCCGGGTGCCAGGCGCTGTCCTGCCTGGGTCACGCAGACAGGAGACGGGGACACAGGCGAAGGCTGGAGGGGAGTTCCGGCTGTTTCGGGTTTTCGGCCCCAGGCTCTTCTGGAATTTTCCTGCCTCCCCCCCGCCACCCGGGCCTGTCCTGAAGCCCCCGGGCCGGTGTGAGGGTCTGACCGATCGTTCCCCAGAAGCCAGGGGTAGCAGGGGACATCGTGCCCCTGACACCAGGCAGGGACCGCAGAAAGCCGCTGTCCCTGCTGTCCCTTCCTGGGAAAAAGCTGCTGCCTAGGGAGGCTGGCGCTTCCTGTGGCCTGTGAGGGAGGGGCGGGGGGGAGTCACGGCCGATGCTGGGAGGGGCGGAGGTCAGCATGATGCCCTGGGTCCTTGGCCAGGGAGGTGGCTCCCACTCTGGTCCCTACCGGTCTGTGCATTCGTTCCTGCTGTCCATTCTCTCTGGCCTCCGCCTTCTCTTTGCCCTTCCTCCCTGCAGTATGGGCCCTGCGTGGGGCTCCGACAGGAGGCGAGACTCCAGGCCCTCCGGCCACAGCCCTCTTTGTCCCCAAAGCCACCCCCGCCTTCACTCTCAGGCTCCCAGCAACCTGGGAAGACCATGAGTTTTGATTCTCACTTGCAACCTGGATCCTGGATCTCACCGGCAACCTCTCTGAGCCTCAGTTTTCACGTCTATAAAATGGGCGTGAGGGAGTTCCCATTGTGGCTCAGCAGTTAGCGAACCCAACTAGCATCCATGAAGACTCGGGTTCGATCCCTGGCCTCACTCAATGGGTTAAGGATCTGGCGTTGCCATGAACTGTGGTATAGGTCCCAGACACGCCTTGGATCTGGCATTGCTGTGGCTGTGGTATAGGCCAGCGGCTACAGCTCTGATTGCACCCCCTAGCCTGGGAACCTCCATATGCCTCGAGTGTGGCCCTAAAAAGACAAAATAATAATAATAATAATGAAATGGGCGTGAGGATCACAGCAGGGACTAAACGAAGGAGTCATGAAGTGTGGCTGGTGCCTCTGGGGAGTGGTTTCCTCCAGGGGGGTTGTTCTTGGTCATCTCGAAATCTTGCCTGCTCACCCCAGTCAGTAGCTCTGCTGGGCTCTGGACACAGTGGGGACCTCCTAGGACTCTGTCCGTGGTGGGGACGGTCTTGTGAGCTGTGATCCTAGCACAGTGTGCCTGGTGCAGGGGAAAGCCCTGAGGAGGGCCCCCTACCCCCAGGAACCCATCCTCGTTGGGGAGGGGTGTTGCTGTAGTGAGTCCTGGGGAGCAGGTGGGGACTGGGAACCGAGGGCTCAGTGCAGGGATGTGGGGCCCTGTGTGGAGACAGACAGAGGCCAGCCCGGGAGCCACCATGGCTACCGTTGACCTTGCCCGTGGGGCATAGCCCACCCCTTCGGGTCAGGGTTTTACCCCCAGTGGCTACCCCTCTTCTGGCACCTTGAAATGCAGGACAGGAGAGGAGGCCGACTGGAGGGACAGTGCTAGGAGCCCACCCACTCCTTGGGACCCCGAGCAGATGCTGGCCCCTCCAAAGTCAAGTTGAGGGGGAGATGGGGACCTTCTGGGTTGGGGGCTTGGTGAAATCCTGAGGCTGAAGTTGAGTGGGGAGCAGTCCCAGGGTCTGCCCAGATGAGAGAGGGGGATGCAGGGGCTGGGAAGGGGCAGAGAGAAATCAGATCGCAGTGGCAGGGGTGACAGGTTTTATGCGGCCTTGAAGTAGGCTCCTCCCCCCACCCCCTCCTCCCTGGCCCCAGACGTGTCTGGTGTGGCTTGGGTTGGGGGGTGTCGGTGGGGCTTCAGAGCGCTGCCCAGCGTGGTGGGCGGCGGCAAGACAGCCCAGCTGGAGTGACCTTCCCAGTCTACACCCGCAGTCTAAGCACCCAGCCCCGGGCCTCCTGGGAGGACCCTGGCTGGGCCTGGCCCTGGACCGGCCACCTGCCTGCCTGGTCCTGGGGTCAGAGGTGGGACTCTCCTTCTCAGGAGGGTGGGCGGGAATCCGTACTTCAAGGCCCTTGGGCCAAGTGACTTCTGCCATGGCGGCCAGCCTCACCTGCCCGGGACCCGGCCAGGGTTGCCTGCCAAGGACTCCAGCTGTCCAGGTTGGTGTCTGTTTCTCACGATTTCTGGGCACCCTCCCCCTAACTTTGGTTTCTTTTTGCCTCCCCCTTAAATTTACATAGCAGAAACCTTCTATAAATATTTACCGAGCATCCACTATGTCTGGGCCATTGTTCTAGGCAGGGGGTTACGGCAGGAACCAGATAGACGGAAGGGTGATCATTAACTATTATTGTCTCCCGTGGGCCGCCCGCTGCGTGCTGGGCGCGTTTCTGTCTTCTGGCTTCTCCCCCAACACCTCCTCCCTCCCTCTCCCAGCCAGGTGGATTCACCCCACCTCACAGAGGACACTGGTGATACGGAGCTGGGGCTGGTCCTGTGCTCAGTACCTGGTCCGCCCGCTTGCAGGGAATCCGGGAGGCACCAGGAGTGTTAAGGGACGCGGTGGGAGTCACCGAAACATCCTCCTCGGCAAGATCTTGTTTATCACGGCTGAGTCCTGGTGCCTGCCCGCCTAGCACTCTGGCTGGGACCTGGGGTGGCGGGGTGGGGGGGCTTGTGGGAGCTCGTCACAGGAATGCAGGAAGGAAGAGGTGAATGAATGAATGACTCAGCTAGCCGACCTCTGTATCGGCCGTGGCAAGATGAGCAGTTTCGAGCTAATCAGCTCATAGGCTGGGGTTGTCTGTCTGTCTCCGTGAGGTCGGGAACGCCATGTACTTCGCCCAGCAGCCCCGGTGCCCAAGGTGGCGCCTGGAATACAGCGGGGCCAAATCTGCCGATTCTTTTGCAGCCGTCACTTTATCATCCCTGCATGGCTGTCCCCTACTCGTGCTGATCCTGACCTTGCGTTTTTTTTTTTTTCTTTTTAAAATGCGTTTTATTGAAGGATCGTTGATGTACAGTGTTGTGTTAATTTCTGCTGTATAGCAAAGTAACTCACTTATACACACATATTCATTCTTTTTCATATTCCTTCCCATTATGGTTTATCACAGAACAGTGAATATAGCCCCCTGTGCCGTACAGTAGGGCCTTGTTCTTTATCCAGTCTGTATATAATAGTTGGCATCTGCTAATCCCAAGCCCCCAGTCCACCCCTCCCCCGGCCCCCTCCCCCTCGGCAGCCACGAGTCTGTTCTCCGTGTCTGTGAGTCTCTTTCGCAGATAAGGTCATTCGGGTCACATCAGCCTGCCTTTTGAAGGTTCCCCTGGAGGGTGGGCTCCGTGTCTTTTGTTCCCTCGTGGGGACTTTTCATTTACGTCACTGGTGTTTTTGAAGCCACACCTCCCCATGGTGGTTGGTTTTCGTGGAAGAGAATTACAGGAAGTTCTGTGCCTGAAATGTTGGGATGACTGGGAGGGGGCCCCCGCCACCCCCCCAGGCTTCAGGGGAAGGCCATCCCCCCTCTTAAGTCAGGTGGCACAGCAGGTTAGGGACCCGGTGTTCGCTGCCATGGCATGGGTTCGAACCCTGGCTCCGGAACTTTTGCGTGCCACCGCTGTGGCCAAAAAAAATTAGGCATTGTTTCTCTGCTCTGTTCACATCTCAATTCCTGAGTCTCGGACCCACTCCCCAGGCCAGGGCAGCGGGACTGACTGGCTGAAAAAGGCAGCAGGATAATTACAGGTACTGGAAATAGTCCTATTTCTCTTTGAACTGCTCCCTCTAAACACACACACACACACACACACACACACACACACACACACACACGGCTGAAAAAAAGCTCTTAAACCCCCCTCAGTTTAGTCTGCAGAGGCATCACGGGCGGTGGGCCTTAAACATTTGCATTCCTTGGGTTTAGCTGATTCTTTAGTGTCGGGTTTCTGGGTTAGTGGTACATGGAAGGGAAAGCCAGGCCGTCTTTACAAAGAAAGCACGTGTGTGTGGTGGAATTTCAAATATCTGGGGTGGCACAGAAGGGCCTCCAAGTACCGGGGCCCTTTCTTGCGGGGAGAGCAGGCCCTGTGCTAGATCTAAACTCGCCCCGACCTGTTAGTCATCACCTTGGTACCCACAGTGGGGGCGTTGCAGCAGCCGGGCTCTCAGACCTTCAGTGAACACTTACTCTTTGGCCAGAAGTGGGTTAGAGAGACACGCGGGAGCTCGTGCACGCCGCCAGAGACAGACACGGGCAGCTCGTTAATGCCGTTATTTCATCATGTCTACGGGCCGTCGAGAGGAAGGTTCCCCGTTTTGTAAGAAGCTGCTGATTGTTGCTGTAATGAGCTGTGGACGCCAGAGCCAGCCCGACGTCAGCGATGTCAAGGTGTGAGTCAGGCTGAGTCACGAGAGGCAGCGTAGGGGCGTCCTGGCGTGGCCGGAGGCACTGCCAAGTTCATGGGAAAGGTTCGTTCGGCTGCAGTGGGGGTACCTCGGGGGGCAGTTTATGGGCAGAGTGGGAAGGCGGCAGCAGCAAGGCCAATGCCAGTGGGCACTGCCAACCAAGTGACCACGGCGTGTGGCCCTGTTCCGGGCTCTCACCAGTCATTCATTTACTGTGGCCTTTCACCTGCTAGGGGAGCAGCGTGATGAGTCTGTTGTATAAGTGGGCAAAGGTCCGCCCAGGTAACTCACACCTGGAAATAGCATGTCGGGGGGGGGGGGCGGTTCGATACCTGCCCTCCCTGAGCACCCATCCTACGAGGGTCTGAATGGCCTTATTTTTTTGCTTTTTAGGGCTGCACCCGTGGCATATGGAGGTTCCCAGGCTAGGAGTCGAATCGGAGCTACAGCTGCCAGCCTACACTACAGCCACAGCAATGCAGGATCCAGGCCGTGTCTGTGACCTGCACCACAGCTCACGGCAATGCTGGATCCTTAACCCACGGAGCGAGGCCAGGGATCAAATCTGCATCCTCATGGTTCCTAGTCGGATTCGCTTCTGCTGCGCCACGACGGGAACTCCTGAATGGCACCTTATTAATGACCCAGACCCCTGGGGCTTAGTCCCTAGAGTCCGGCTCCTCCTCTGTCTTAGACCCACCTCTGTAGCTTTTCCTCAGCGAGCACTCAGCGTAGAGCCGGCACTGGGATGTGTGTGCCCTGGCATTGAACCTCACATTGTCCCTCGAGCCCTCATGCCGTTTGCTGTGAGACAGACAGGGTTATTGTCCTCATTTTGCAGCTGGGGAAACTGAGGCTCAGGTCATAGCGGGGGAAGGGTCAGAGGGGGGATTTGAACCCAGAGCCTGTCTCTCCCATTCACAGATTGTGACAGATTCTCATACATGATTCCTCCCCAGTCTGTATGTGACTTGATCTGTGGGCAGGTGGGGTTTAAAAGTCCTGACTTGGGAGTTCCCGTCGTGGCTCAGTGGTTAATGAATCTGACTAAGAGCCATGAGGTTGCGGGTTCGATCCCTGACCTCACTCACTGGGTTAAGGATCCGGTGTTGCCATGAGCTGTGGTGTAGGTTGCAGAGGCGGCTCAGATCCCACGTTGCTGTTGCTGTGGTGTAGGCTGGCGGCTGCAGCTCCGATCAGACCCCTAGCCTGGGAACCTCCATATGTTGCGGGTGTGGTCCTAGGAAAAGGCAAAAAGACAAAAAAGAAAGAAACCTGACTTGATGCTTGACGGAGACGGGGTATCCGCGAATAAGACCCAGGGCGATGCGTGCTCCTCAAAACCTAGTGAGAAACGGTGTAACTGCTGGGGAGAGACGTGCTTTTGGGGTCCTGGACCGAATTCTGGGGTCCTGGTCTGACCACCTCTGGTTCCACTGAGGGTGAAAATTGGCAGAATATTCCAGAGGGTCTTCCACTGGGAAGAGCCAGTGCGATTGGGCGCGTACGTCCGGTCCTGGCCCCCCAGATGGTCAACAGGAGGCCGAGGTGCGGGGGGGCGGGGGCGATGGAGGGAGTGCCACGCTGGACCGTCAGACACCTCCAGTCCCCCCCAGCCCCCTTCCTTTGTTGTCTGGCTGCGTCAGACGTCTGGGTTTGCAGGGAGGTTCCTCAATGGGCCTTGGAAATAGGTCCCTCCCTTCCCGTGCCGCCGGCACTGACCCACGTGTGACCTTCCCCGTGGTGACAGTGTCTGGCCGTCACTCTTTGATGCTGTCTGTGGAGGGGCAGGGACTGTGTGGGGGCAGGGTGGCCGCCCGCCCCCTCTGGCCTTCGAGGACTCAGCCGCCTGGCCGCGCGCCTCCAGCGCCCCCTCCTCCCGGGGCCGCCCCGAAAGGGGAAGTCCGCTCGGCCGACCCTCCGGCTGAGCATCCGACCTTTTCCGCTCCCGTGAAGTGCCCTGGCTGGGCCGGCGGCTTTGACTGTCTGGATGGAACAGACTAATTCCTGCTGGGCCGGAGCTGGGGGTGGGGTGCTGGCGGCCCCCGGCACCTCTGCCTGGCTCAGGCGCGGATGTCCCTTCTGCAGAATCCCTGGGGTTTTTCCGTTTTTCGCTCTGGCTGGCTTGGGGAGCCATCCCTCGGGGCCTGTTGGCAGAGATCGTGGTGGATCTCGGAAGAGGCTTGCAGTAGGACCCCGGCTCAAGGCCGACCCCGAAGGTCCCCGCTGCAGTGCTGCCCGGTACCCGGAGTCCGTGCGGGGCAGCCCTGCCCTTCACCTTGGCCCGGAGCCCTGTCTGCCATGGCGGGCTTGCTTGGGGCTTCGTTTGTACGCTTCGTGGAATCCAGATGAGCTCAAAGCAGAGACGGGAGAACACACACCCCCTTTCCCTCCGAGGAGGTGGGTTCTTCCTCACGCCTGGCTGCCCCTGGGTCTTTGGGCACCGAGAGCCCAAGCCGGCCAGGCCCTGGGGAAGCGGCCTTTGTCGATCTCCAAAGACGAGACCGTACCCCATCCACACCATCGGCATCTTGCCGCTGGGCTCCCGAGGTGATGAGAAGTACCTTCTGCTGTGGGGCCGAGCGTGGGACTGCAGATCCGTGGGACCGTGAGCCTCCCCCCTCCCTCCTCACGGATCCTCCCTCCCTGTGGCCAGTGGGAGATTTGGGGGGGCTTTTCCTGAAGGAAAGAGAACCAGGATACAGACCCCAAAGGAGGGGGTCACGTGCAGGCTTGCTGGGTACTAGCTCTCCTGCCTGTCTGAATCCCAACTCCGAGCATCTTTATTGCTCCATTCAGTTACAGTGCCTAAGTTTCTTCCCATTTCTTTCTTTCCTAGATTTTTTTTTAGGCCTATCTTTTTTGTGTGTGCCAAAGTAGGGGGCCGACTGCCTGCTGGGGGCCGACTGCCTGCTGGATAATCATGTGTTCGTGCGTTTCTTAGCCAGCTGGCCTGGAGTTCTCCTGTGATGCAGCGGGTTAAGGATCCGGCATTGTCCCTGCGGCGGCACAGGTTCAGTCCCTGGCCTGGGACCGTCCGTGTGCCAAGTGTGGCCAAAAAAAAAAAAAGAGAAAAGAGTGATCTTTCCTTAGCTAGTTGGTGCACTGAGTGCAGCTGGAATGGGTTTCAGGAGGGCAGTGCTTTGCTGGGGACCCACTGCAGGCATAGCGCCCGCACGTAGTGGGGTTTTCAGCAATTCCTGGCATCAGTGAATTTTGGCCTAATGGGCTTTGCTGCATCTGTGGCCCTCCCCCTCCGCTACCGTCCCTTGCTCGGGACATAGTAGGTCCTCGGTGAGGTTTTAGTAGAGGCCGTGTGTCGCACTCGCTGCCAGTGCACGTCCCTGGCTGTCTTCTGGGGTGTGTGTTGGTGCCCAGCCTTGGAAGGGTCGGCTTCGAAGAGCTTGGGTGCTGGATGCCGTGTCCCCAGCGAGGAGGCCAGCCCGGGTGGGGATGGGCAAAGTCAAGACAGAGGCCCAGTTGTGCCCTCGGAGAAAACCCAAACCTGGGTTTCCCTGAGGCCGACACTGCCAGTGCCCGGCCCGCCTTGTTCCCATAAAGGGAACTTTGTGTGTGGCTCCCGGTGGAGGAGGCGGCGGCCAGCATCGCCCGGCGCCCAGACTCTCCCTGGGAACGGGCGTGACTGCCTCAGAGCCACAGCTCGCTGTGATGATAATTCCTGTGACCCTTGACCTCTTAGAGCTGACATCAGGCCAGACCACGCGTTTGGGACAAGTCTGTCCTCCTTGTCTCGGGGCCAAGCGTCGTCGGGGCCAGACCAGACACATTCTTTCTTGGAAAACCGAGTAGGGGAGGGGGCGGTGGCCAGGATGGGGCTGTGATGGGAGGCACCTCGTAAGCTGGTCTGTGCCAGCGGGTGGTGGTGGGGTGGGCACGGGAGCCCCATCTGGAAGCCAGCCCCTCGCCGGCTGCTGCCGCCTGAATGGAGGACTTGTGCGGGCACTCGAAGCTCGGGCCCCGGGGCTCAGCATGAAATAGGCGGGCAGCGAAGGCGCTTCGGCTTCCGCCGCTGATGCAGGCTTTTCAAGGAAAGAGCAGCCATCGCTGGAAGAGGGAAGAGGCCAAGGCTGCCCGCCTCTGGGTACCAGCGGCCCCGCACACTACGGATGGTTGGGCTGTGCGGGTGGGGGGAGCTCTTGCCGCACTGGGGGACTGAATTTTCAAGGAATGAGGGGCCTGCAGATAGATCGGTTGGGGGATGGTTCCAGAGCAGGTCGGGAACAGACACATGGATGCCTGACTACCCTTACAGGAAGGTGGTGTGGGAGGGAGGCCCTAGACGCTGCTTCTGCGGTGCAGGGGCTATGGGCAGGTGGCTTCTGGGAAGAGAACAAGCCACTCATTCAGCACATGTTCCCAGAGCACCTACTATGTGCCAGGCGCCACTCAAAGGCCTGTTCTCCCGAGGCCTGTGCTCTCATAGGCAGACAGCTCCGAAGCAGACTGCCCAGTGGATGTCATTGGAAAGTGTCGGGGCAGAAGTGCTGGGGGAGAGGACAGTGGCCATTTAAAGTGGGGTGGCCAGGGACTTCCCATTGTAGCTCAGCAGCTCAAGAACCTGACTAGTATGCAGGAGGACCAGGGTGCGATTCCTGGCCCCGCTCAGGGGGTTAAGGATCCAGCATCCCCACGAACTGCAGTGTAGGCTGCAGGTAAGACCCGGATCCAGCGTTGCTATGGCTGTGGTGCAGGCCGGCAGCTGCAGCTCTGATTTGACCCCTCGCCTGGGAACTTCCATATGCTCCAGATGCGGCCATAAAAAGCAAAAACAAACAAAACTAGAGTGGCTGGGAATGGCCTGTGATGAGGCAGCCGGTGAGCAGAGGCCTGACGGAAGTGAGGGAATAACCGTCTGGGTACCCAGGTCCAGGGTCCCAGGCAGAGGGCTTGGGAAGTGCAAAGGCCCTGAGGCAGGAGCTTAGCGTGTGCCAGGAACAGCCAGAAGGCCAGTGAGGCAGGACAGTCTTGGGGGGGGTAGGAATGAGGAGGTACCAGAGTCCAGGCTGTGAGGCACCTGCTTTTCCCTGCGGGGAACCACAGGGCAGTCAGCGCAGAGGAAGCTTTTGCTGGGACCTGGGAGGGAGCAGCAAGGCGGTGGGGGTGGCTGGGTTCTGGAGAGATTGAAGGTCCGGGGTTTGCTCCTGGACAGGCTCAGATTTCTGCCCCATCACTCACTCATGATGTGGCCGCAGCTAAGGTCCGCCACCGAGAGGCAGGGCCGCTCCCTCCTTCAGCTGACATCTATCCTGCTGTGCCCTGTGCTAGAGCAGCCGGGTTCCTGCCGGCAAGGAGGGGGAGACAGGTGAGAAAATCAGCAGTCACTGAATCTCTCACCCTGGACCGAGCTGATCGAGGGCCAGGCCGTGGCTGCCTGGCATGTATTTGAGGGACGAGTGAATGAACAGAAAGAACATCCAGGAACAATAGCACAGGGGCATCTAAATGACACTGGGGAGAGGCCAAAAGGCTTTCCAGGGGGCACCTAAGTCTGTTTGGAAAATCCATGTGGGAATAAGCCTGATAAGAAACTCTGGAGGTTTGAGGGGTGGGGGTGGGGGGTGGGGAGAAACAGCATGAGCAAAAAGAAGTAGTCTTTAAAAAGCTTGGCTCGTTGGTTAAAACTTTCCAGTTGCAAGAGATTAAAAAAACCCAGTCCACACAGCCTTAAACAAAAAGCAACTGGTTTGCTGAACTGTAAGTAGCTAAAAAGTCTAGGGGATTTTAGGTACGGCTAGATCCAGAAGCTCAAACCCTGGCGACAGCAATTACCTCTCTCTCTCTATTGAAGCACCTGTTTGCTTTCTTTTTGGCCTCATTCTCAGAAGATGATTTAAGCAAAAGTTTCCAGGCTGGCTCTGACTGGCCTGCATACTCAGCTGTCACAGGAGTGGGAGATGTCCTTGTGCCACAGACCGATGCCGTGTACCCACCCTGGAGCCCAGGGCCAGGACTGGGGACGGGGAGTCCAGGACAGAAGCAACTGGCTCACCAGAACAAAAGAGGCCCAGTGCTGGGGAGAGGCTCATGGATGGTGAATGTATTTTCATCTGCTGGGTCTCTTGGGGAAAGGGGCCGGGCCAAAGCAGGACAGGAGTGAGAGCCAGGTCACGAAGCGCTTTCATACGCGAGAGTTTCACCATTGTCCTTGAGGTGGTCCCGTGCCTGGTACCTAGGAGCACTTGCCTGGTAATCTGTATGGCCCAAGGATGGGCACCAGAGGGTTTTAATCGGGGAAGCAGCACAATTAGATCAGCATTTGAGAGGACCTGCAGCAGAGCCTGGGTGGGGTTGGGGGGGTCTGGGGGGGTGCTGGGAGGGGGCGGCCAGGACCCCAGGCAGAGCCCGGCCCCAGGGTGGCAGGGGGCTGAGGAAGAGCCCCCTCCTGCTCGTGCTCCTTCCTGCAGCAGCCTGTCACGCTCGCCCCCGTGCCCCCCTCCATTGGAGGCCGTCTGGACAAATTTGGGTGGCAGAGTTGAATCCTATCATTAGCTTTGCCCCCAGCATCCTCTCAGCCCTCGTCTTATCCGGAGAGCTGTCTTGTTCACTTCCCTCTTTTAGCTGCCGGCTAATGTCTGTGGCGGGTGAGCAGGGTGTGTTTCTAAAAGCAGCCGCTGCCCGGTGAGGCCGCCTGTTCTCTTGGGTGGCCCTGCTTCCTGGGCTGGCACAGAACTCCCTGCGGTGGGATTTTTTTTTTTTTTTCCTGCATAAAACTCGAGAGAAGATGCCTCCGGGTCCCGTCCGCTGCCCTGACTCCTCTCGGGAGCAGAGAAGGCTCTACAAGGAGCAGCGGAGACGCCACAAGGGGCCTGGGGCCCACGCGATCCGAGCGCCCTGCCCACCGCACCCTGTGCCTCGGGGTTCGTCCGTCCCCAGGACTGCGGCTGGGCCAGCGGCTGACCTTGGAGGAGTCTGGGGGGCCATTCTCTGTGGGGCCGAACTGGCTAAGCCCCGCCTCTGGCTGGTTGGGCCTTTGGTGCTCATTTCTTAGGTAATGAACCTCCCCCACGGAGCCGCCCACGGTACCCACAGAAAGAGGGTGGGGTCTGCATGGTCGCCCACAGGGCCCCCCGAGCAGTGGTTAAGAAGGTGAGGTGGCACCTCTCTCCCCGGGGTCACTGCCTGCCTGTGGCCCAGCGTCCTCCTGAGGGGTGGGCTGGCCCGGGAGGACTGGAGAGCCTGTCCTGCCCACGAGCCCTCCTGCAGCTGCGGTGACCCCCCTTCCAGAAGGGACCCCCTGGGCCAGGTCACCCCTGCTCCCCGGCCCCATCATCAGTCATCCTCCCACCTACTCGCCTGGCCGAGTGGTAACCCCCGGCCTCTCGACTGTTTGGAAGGGGTTTTCCTTGTTACTGCCGTTTAGTCTGCGTTGGTTTAATTTGAAAGACTTATTGCCTCTGAGTCAAAACAGAAAAATCCCCCTGGATGCGCCGTGGTGCTCGCTGCCTCTGGAGCAGCTGGTGCCTTCCCGGGGTGGGGTGGGGGGCTAATCCACCCCTTCCTGCCGCGGCCAGGTGGGCGAGGCCCCTGGGTCCTGGGTCCTGAGGGCCCCCACTCAGGTCTCCTGGGGCAGGCGCTCGGGGCTGGGTGTCGGGCTGAGTCCTTGTCCTTTGACAAGTCCAAGTCCCTTGTCCTGCCTGTGGTTAGGGACGTCACAGCCTCCTTTGTCCGTGTGGTCAGCACTGGGGGTGACACCGGGAGCCAGCCGCTCACGTCCAGAGGGACTGCTTCCAAGAGGGTCTGCCGGGCTGTGGGTAGCTTTATTTTTCCTTTTATCTCCTGTTTAATTTTCTTTTTTTTTTTTTTTTTTTTTAGTGTGTGTTTTGTCATATATGCCGTCTATCAGTGCAGAAGCATGTGAGTCTGATGCATGAACAATGTATGCCTTTCAGGGGGAATCCATGCGTAAGGGTTTGCAGGTCAGGTGCATGACCCCCAAAAAAAGGCTGGTACCTTTGGCTGTAAATGAGCTCTAGTTTGTGAAGGGAGCGGGGGCATCACTGGGGTCCAGCGAAGGCTGTGGCGGGGGACGTGCAAGGGACGGGGGGGCGTGGGCAGACAGCAGTGTCTTCTGTGTGTGCGTGGACATGGGGCCTGGGCCTGGGAGAACAGGCTTCTGGAAGAGTTTGGGGGAGAGGTTTGGCCCCTGCAGACCCCATGGTAGACACCATTTGTTAAGGTCTAGATCAAGGGACCTTTGTTAGTGAACTCTAAGGGCCGGGTTGTCAGTACTGAGGCCGGTTGCAACCACTTGACTCTGCTGTTACAGCAGATGATTGCCAAGGCCAGAGGCAGCGTGTAAACCAAAGGGAGTGCCTGTGTGCCAATAAAACTTTATTTACAAAAACGGGCAGTGGGTCATACTGGCTCGTGGAGTCATCGTTTGCCGAGCTCTGGTCTAGATGAAGAGAACAGGCCCAGCGGGGGCTCAGAACAAGCCACGATTACCTACCCAAAAGCAAGCCCCTGACCTCGCCTCACTAGACCTACCCTTGAGGGGCTTGGGGACATGGTGTGGCCCTGCCGAGAGTTTGCAGAGCAGTAAGCTGGCCCTTGCATCCCCCTGTAGAACACGCAACTCTGCCGCACACTGTCACACCCGCTTTCGAGCCAGAGAAGTGCGGCTGTGGGAGGAGGCAGGGCCCTGCTCGGCAGAGAATCGAGACGCAGCAGAGTCGGGAGAGATTCGGAGGCCCTCCAGGCGGGTGTCCCCACGGTGGGGAGATGTGTGGGAAGCCCTCCTCTTCAGGGGTGGGAACCGCTGGAGTTGAAACCTGCCAAGCCTCTCTGCTGCAGGACTTCTCAGAGCCTTTAAGATGCTGATGGGCTCTGTGACTGCCTAGGACAGACTATTTCCCCAAACGCAGTTTTTCAGGTCCTTAAGGATTTGTCCAATCACTCTGGGGGAGAGCTTATCTCCTTTGATCCTTCATTTTGGAGACATAGAGACCTAATGCCCAGAGAGGCCCAACTGGCTTTGCTCAGGGTGACACAGGAGGCTGACGACAGCGTGGGGACGGGCACTGATTTCCTATTCGGCCACCTCCCCCCTGGCGTGGCCTCGCCCTGACACGGAGTCACAGTCAGGGCCACATGAGGACGGTGTCATCCCAGGCATGAACCACATCCTTTCATCCGTGGCCCACCCTCTCTCAGGGTTTCTCCCCCACCACTGTTGACCTTATGGGCAGGATCCTTTTTTAGCAGCATCCCAGGCCTCCACCCGCTAGATGCCACCGCTATTCGTGACCGCCAAAAATGTCCCCGGACCTGGCCGAACGTCCCCTGGGGTTAAACTCACCGGGGTTAAGAACCACTGTTCTATCTTAAGCCGACAGGTGCTGCGCCTGCCTGCGTGTGCTGGAATTGCTGACAAAGGGTTAGAAAGACTCACCCAAGCTCTGCTTGTAGGAGAGGCCTCTAGGGGGCGCCGCGCGGTGGGGGAGGCATCCTGGGCCGGTCGCTGGAAAAGTCCCGAAGGTGTGTGACAGTACAGGGGGAACCACAGGTGGGTCGGTTCTGCTTTAGGCTCGGGTGGCCCCAGTTAAGGGGTTCCCAGGGCGGGGGAGGGGGCGCGGCTGGAGAGGAGGGCAGAGATGAGACCCCCGCGTGGAAGAGGGGGTGTGCCTCCCGGTCAGGGGACTTCACGCCTGCGCAGGGAGGGGAGCGACCCTGTGGGCGGGGAGTGTTCTGGAAGGGCAGTGGGGGTGCGGGGGCTGCAGAAGGCAGTGGAGTGGAGATTGTTTCGGGAGGTGAGCGTGATAGCCAACCGGAAGTCGAACTGGAGTCCAGGAGCCCTCCCAGATCTCGGCCTTGGACCCACGGCCGGGAGGACGGTGGACGTGGCTGAGGACGCGTGCGGTGGGAGAGGCGTGGAGAACATTCGGGGCGTAGTGTCACCTGCAGGCATTTTATTCTCGAACCTTTGATGCTCTAGAGCTTTTAGAGTTTTTCCCCAGGGCTGATGCCTCGAGGCCAGGGAGGGAAATTGGCCTGGACACTGGGCGGCTGGTTCAGGGTGGCCCCGGAGCAGGTGGCCGTGCGTCTGTGCGAAGAAACAGGGAAAGCTGGTGGTCTGCTTTGTGGGTCTCCATTTGGGGTACACAGGGCATCTCTTCTCACTCAAGCGTTTAAACGCTTTCTAGGTGTCTGCAGCAGGTCGTGGGGCCCATGGGGAGGGTTTGTTTCAAAGTCTCCCGTGAACTCATGGGACGGAAAGGGACTGCAGCCTGTGGTTAGTTAGGTGCTTAAGGTGATGGAGAAAGTGCACAGGGCTCCCGAGGGGCCTGCCGCGTTCTGCGGTGACGCCTTCCAGGCGGGTGGATGTGTGGACTAGCACCCACACATGTGGGGACCAAATCGGGGGACAGGAGCAGCTGTAGGGCAAGTGAAGGGTTCGAGAATGCCCTTCTGCGACAGAGGGGGCCTAGGGCAGTGCGGAGACAGCCTCTGGTGCCCGCCTCGGAAGTTTGGACCTGATACAGTGAGCAGGAGGAAGCCACCGAAGACGACAGAGCCAGAAGGTAGACCAAAATCCTGCGCCTTTAAAGAACACGTGCGCATATCCGGGGACTCTTTTCACAAGCTGCTCCCAGGAGACCCAGCTCAATGCATCAGCACTGTCAGTAGTTGCCCTATGTGAAATAGTAGTTCCTGTTTTCCCGACCCCCACTCTTCTATTTCCCCCAAACTGATGTTAACCTAGAGCGCATCTTTCTGTTCTTTTATAAATAACTACAGCAATGCAATTTACCATTTGTCTTCATGATCTCGGGCTGTCCAAACAGAATGCAATCGGCAAGGTGGCTTAAGCAGCAGACATTTCTTTCTCATGTGCTGGAGGCTGTGAAGTCCAAGGTCAAGGAGCTGGTAGAGCCAGCGTCTGGTGAGGGGCCTCGTCCTGGTTGGCAGACAGCTGTCTTAGCCGGTACTCACGTGGCAGGGAGAGACCATCTCTCCTGTGTTTCTTCTTACAAGGGCGCTAATTATATCACCCTCATAGCCTAATTACCTCCCAGAGACCCACCTCCTAACACCATCACCTTGCGGCTTAGGGTTTTACCATATGAGTTTTGGGCGGGGAATGCAAACGTTCATTCAGTCCAAAACAGCGTCGTAACCTTTTTTTTTTTTCCCCTTTTAAGGGCCGCACCCACGGCATTTGAAAGCTCCCAGGCTAGGGGTTGAATCAGAGCTGTAGCTGCCAGCCACAGCCACAGCCACAGCAATGCAGTATCCAAGCCATGTCTGAGACCTACATCACAGCTCACAGCAACGCTGGGCCCTTTAACCCACTGGGCGAGGCCAGGGATCGAACCTGCAACCTCATGGTTCCTAGTCGGATTTGTTTCTGCTGCGCCACAAGAGGAACTCCGCACCGTAAAAATTTTTACAATGGCAACCGCCATTGTGCTTTCTGTCTCTATGAATTGGAGCTACTCGTGGTACCTCATGTGGATGAAATTACACAGGGTTTACCTTTTTGTAACTGGCTTAGCATAACGGTTGCAGCAGGTGACAGGATTTCCGTCCTTTTTAAGGTCAAGCATTCCATTGCTTATCCAGTCATCAGGTGATGGACGTTTGGGCTGCTTCCACCTTTTGGCTATGTGAACAATGCTGCTGTGAACACAGGTGTGCAGGTATCTGTTCAAGACCCTGTTTTCAATTCTTGGGGGTCTATACCCAGAAGTGAAACGCGGTCGTGTTCTATTTTAGGTTTGGGAGGAACTGCCGTACTCATTTCCACAGCGGCTGGCTGTACATTCGACGTTCCCACCAACAGTGCACGAGGGTTCCGGGTTCTCCACAGCCTCACCCACATCAGTTATTTTCTAGTCCTGTTTTGTTCTTAACCTAAACCTTTTATTAAAGGGAAAGACAGCCTGAGTAGCTCCATACCTTCTTGCCTGCTCAGGCGCATATGTGTATATGTGTCTTTGGGGAAAGCACTATTTGATATACTCAAGTGGGCTTGCCTTTCGTATTCTACCTTGCTGGTACCACTGACTGCATATGAAAATGCCCCCAGGCTCCAGTTCTACCTACTTTTCTTTCTTTCTTTTTCTCTGTCGTTTTTTTTTTTTTTTTAGGGCTGCAACCGTGGCATATGGAAGTTCCCAGGCTAGGGGGTTGAATCAGAGCTGCAGCTTCTGGCCTGCTCCACAGCCACAGCCACACCAGATCTGAGCCACATCTGCCACCTATGCCACAGCTCACGGCAACACCAGATCCTTAACCCACTGAGCGAGGCCAGGGATCAAACCCATGTCCTCAGGGATACTGTGTCAGGTACCCTCTGAACCACAACAGGAACTCCTACCTTGCTTTTTTTTTTTTTTTTTTTTAATTGCTGTGTGATGAATGGTTTATGGTCCAGATGCACCAGAGTTGACCACCCAATCGGTCATCCGTGATGGGAACACTTAATTTGGAGTGGCGGGAAATGGCAGCAGTTCTGCAAAAACACCTGTGCAGAGATCCGCCATCCGGGACTTTTATTCTTGTGGCCCGAGCCCCCGGAGTGGAATTGCTGGGTCAGTCATTTCCCAAAAGCGGCAAAGATTCGAAGTCCACCAGCCACGTGGGCACATACTTCCTTCCCTCGCCGCCAGCAGTAGGCGCCATCTCTCCACTGACTCTAGAAATCTGGGGGGATGCAAAGTGACGGCAGTACTTAATTTTGTTTCCCTGTTTACTGGGCAGGCTGGGGGGGTCTCTTCGTACATACTTGCCGTTTGCATTTCCTTTGTTTTCCCTGGGTTGCCTCTTCATCCTCTGGCCCCTTTATTGTCTGAGAAGAGGGCCAGAAACGAAGGTGGCAAAACTGTTGACGGCTGTTCATTTTAGGTGCTGAAAATATGTGTCTCCTCTGTACATTTTGGAATTACAGACTTTCAAGATGAAAATAAAAAGACAATCATCTCTAAATGAGAGTGTTCTGGGGAGATGGGGCTGGGTCAGAGAGGTGCAGTGGGCAGGGTGACCAATTTGGAGAACTTGCAGTAACTTTCAGGGGGCGATGATGACATGACCGGTGAGAGCAGGGACAGATTTGGGCATTTTGGGGGGAGTTTATAGCAGCTGGTGATAACGTGGGAAGCCAAGAGGAGGAGGAATCAGGGAGATGAGGGGTAATGGATTGGGAGGATGAGAATAGAACTTGACAGAGATGCAGAGGCTGGGCAGGGGCTGTGTCTGAGTTGGGAGTGAGGCCATGAGAGTAATGCTGTTGGGTGATGTGTCAAATTCAAGAGGAGATGCTCTCTGGAGCCACGAGAGCAGAGGAGACCGAAGAAGGAGGACCCTTCGAGAACATCTCTGTTTAAGGGGCTGGAGGAAAAACTGGTGAGGGATCTGTGGGGGCCTTGCAGAACAGGGATTACGCTGTCCCGGAAACCAGGCTTTCAAGGTCAAGGACCCGGTCAGGGTTTTCAAACGTGGCCGCGAGGTTAGAGGAGATGCTTTAGTAGGCCATTCAGTGTATCGATTAGGAAGTCATAAACGTGGGCGAGCACTTTCCCTAAAGTGGCTGGGGCCTGAAATCAGCTTGGGCTCTGCAGCTTGAGTGCCTGCAGGGTGACAGAGGCCACAGGAAGTGTGGGTGGCTGCAGGAGAGGCCTGGGCACCGGCTCTGTGGCATTCCGGCTTGGTTTCTTTCTTTCTTTTTTTTTTTTCAATTTTTTAAAAATTATAGTTCTGTCAGTTTCTGCTATACAGCAAAGTGACCCGGTCATATACATTCATACACAGTCTTCTTCTCACATTACCTTCCAGCATGTTCTATCCCAAACGATTGCGTGCTGGCTTGGTTTCAGTGATCTTCACCAGCAAGTGTGGATTGAGCTGCCCTGGGGGGGTCGTGCTAGGCGCCGCCCCCAGCTCCCCCAGGTGGCCAAGATGGGCTTGACAGTCTTGGGGTCCAAGCGGAATCCACCAGAAGCTGCCTTCCTCGTGAGAGCCTCGAGAACCTCGGTCTGCGCTGTTGAGCGTCTGTTCCCAGAGCAGCCCTGAGGGACCAGGGCAGACATGAGTCATTTCCTGGACAGCAACCTGTCCCAGCTTCTTAGCCATTTTGGGCTTGGCCTAAATGTGTCTTCCTTTTCAAGTCCACTTCTATTTCCTGCCAGTTCTGTCCCCTTGTCGGCTTGGTGAAGCACCTACAGTGAGACACAGCCCATGAGCTTGCCCGCAAGCATTCGGGTCCTTTTTCTTCTCAGGAAGAGAGCTTGGCAGAGAGGTCTAAGGAGCCTGTTAGCCAAGTAAATGGTGATTTCTGTCTCTGCTGATTTTTCTCTCTAGCATCATTCCTGAGAAAACAGCTCCTTGTGTGGACAGCCTGGGCCCTTGGTTGGTGTGAAGCTGCAGATGGGGTGGGGCAAGGGATGCTCGGCTTCCTTCAGCATTTCTTCCAGCAGCTCAGGATAGAGGGACCCCACTTCTGTCGCTTTCTAGGCCTCCGGGTTTTCTTCCTTATTTTCATATAAAATGAGGCATTTCTTTAAATTGTGGCAGAATAGGTACAATATAAAATTTACCACTCGAAGCATTGTTTTTGGTCTTTTTTTTGTCTTTTAGGGCCGAACCCTCGGCATATGAAGGTTCCCAGCCTAGGGGTCGAATCCGAGCTGTAGCCACTGGCCCACGCCACAGCCACAGCAACGCGGGATCCGAGCTGCATCTGTGACCTACACCACAGCTCACGGCAACGCCAGATCCTTAACCCACTGAGCGAGGATCAAACCCGTGGCCTCATGGATGCTAGTCGGGTTCATTAACCAATGAGCCACCACGGGAACTCCCACTTTAAGCATTTTTAAGAGTGCCATTCAGTGGCATTAAGTACGCTACCGTCCACCTCCAGCACTTTTTCATCCTCCCAAACTGAAACTCTGTCCCCATGAAATGCTAACTCCCCATCCCTTTCCCCAGCCCGTGTCGCCCACCCTTCCTGTCCATGAACTTGACAACTTTCGGTACCTCTCGCGTGAGTGGAATCATACAGTATTTGTCTTTTTGTGATTGGCTTCTTTCACTCAGCGTCGTGTCCTCGAGGTGCATCCACGTTGCAGCACGTGCGTCAGCATTTCCTTCCTTTTTTTAACAGAATTTCCTTCCTTTTTTAAGCCTGAATGATGTTGCAGGGTGCTCTCACTCCGTATTGCTTATCCACCCATCTGTTGGCGGACACATGGGCTGCCTGTGTCTTTTGCTCTTGCGGATAACGCTGCTGGGAACACAGGTGTGCACAGACCACTTCAGGACCCCGCTTCCAGTTCTTTTGGGTCCTGACCCAGTAGTGACATTGCGGTCCGATGGTAATAGTCACGCTCTGTTTAAATGTCCTGAGGGTTTGCCTTACGACCTGCCACGGCACCTGCACCGTTTTACAGAGTGAAGCGTTCTTATCGGGTGGTCCTTAAGGAAGCTTTGCACTTTTTTAAAAGAAGGTCGTGGTTCTCCGGTTCCGTGGTTGGTGGCTGGAAGATGATCTTCAGTTAAGATTTGATCACCCGGACATCGTGTAGCCGTAATAATTACTGTTACCTCCTGACCCGTGAATACACGTGACAGGCAGGGCGCCCCACCCATGGTGAGGACCGTATGAGCGTCCGGTGTTGCCTGAGGACCTACTGTGTTCTGGGAACTGTTGGCCTCTTCAAGAATATCGACATCTTTGCAGAGTAGATGTTTATTACTCATTTTCGCGGGTGAAACATTAGCGACGTTTTCTCACGATGTTGGTTTGAAGTGGTGTTTCTTGGATGGTTTTTATTTTCTTCCCCTTGCGTTAACACACTTCACACTTTCTGTTTACCTAAAAGGAGTGTTCTCACTCTTTCCTCCTAGTTCTTGACCTACACCCCCCCAAGTGTTCATGAAACCGCTGCCCCTCACGGCACTTTTCAGTCAGCAGTGCACGTGGAGCCACTCAGTGGAAAGAGGGCATCTCTCTGTTTCGGGTGCTTTCTGGTTCCGTCTGGAAACCCGGGGATGGGGGATGGGGGGTGGAGGGTGGGGGTGGCACTGGATGACCTGAGACCAGCATGGCTTCATAGGATGGGGGGAAACTGACCCATGTACCCCCCGCGGGCCGGGGTGGGGGAATTCGGGAGAGTGAGATGGGTCCTGTTTGTCGGGGGTTCAGCACCTGCTGGCGGATGTTTCATCCAAAGTCAGCATTCTTTCATCCAAAGTCAGCATTCTGTCCCGAAAAAAAAAGGTGCCCATTTTCTGGGTGAGGGAGCAGGGAGGAGGGCGAGGGTTGATGCTGGTGCCTGGCAGACACTGAGGGCGCAGGTGTAGACCATGTGTTTCTGCTGGTGCTCCGACCTGGGTGAGGCCCGAGATGGGGCTGGAGGTGTCGTCCAGTTCCCCCTTCCCCCGTTTCCACAGGGGCCTCCCCACGGTTTCTGCCTTTGGGTCAGGGTCACAGCCAAGGCCCCGGGCACAAGGTCTGCGCTCGTCCGGGGGGGACGTCCGTGACTGGCTGGGGGGGTGGGGGTGGGGGTGGGGGTCCCAGGTCTGCCACAGGCAGCAGGTGGGGGTCAGTGCCCAGGCTGTACCTGCAGCTCCTTTGGGGACAGCCTTTGAGGGGTGGCCGTGGCAGGCAGTCCTGGTGGATGGCCCACCAGCCCCGGCTGGAGCCTACTAGTAAGCGGGCGCTTTCCTCTTTGCTGGTGGGTTTCTGTTGTTTCAGGACAAGTGGCTTGGGGACAAGAGAGCTGGTCGTGGCTGGAAAGGGAGCTGGGCAGGGGAAGGGGTGTGCACGCAGGCTGGGGTCCACACCTGCCGGGCTGGGCCCACCTCTCCTTCCTGGTGTGACTGGATGGCCACTGAAACCGTCCGGGGATCGCACCCAGACCGTTTGCCCGCTTCCCCTGTGCCTCCAGCCTTGCTTTTCTGGGTGTGCCCGAGTGGGCTGCAGGGAGGGTCCATGGGCCTGGGGCGGAGATGCAGCGGCAGGAGGAAGGGAATGGGTTACGAGCCAGCCTCCCATCGGGCCTGCAGCCTCCTTTCTGGAGGGCTTTTAAAAACTGGCCGATTACCTTGTAATTGTTCCCAGCAGTGAGGAGCGAGTCCAGTGTTTGTTTTGCCTTCTGTGCTCTCCCGGCCAGCGGTAACCAAGGGCCGCTTCCCCTTGGTGACGGCGGAGCTCACTCAGGCCAGGGCTGATCCAGCCCCGGCGAGGGAGGCCCGGGGACCCGCGGGGCCCGGCCGCTGGCACGGAGGGCACCCTGCTCCCGGGGAGCCCGGGGGCTGCCTGCACGGTGCTTCCATCTCCTCTGGCCTGAGGACCGGGCTTCTCTCCCGGGGCACTCCCCGGGCACTGGCCCCAAACGTTCCAGAAGTCCGATCCTCCGGGAGGTATCTGGGGGACGGTGAAGGCCACTGGCTGGCGGGCCATGTGGGGGTGGACCTCGGCTGGGATGGGACCTTCGGTCTAGATTCTGGCATGACCCCAGAGTCCTAAGCTAGTTCTGGGAGAGACTCTTCGGGGAGGCGGAGATGTGCTGTGAAATAGTCCGGAGAGTGGAGGCAGCCCGTGGGGTCCGGTGCCGGCCCGGGGGGCCTGGACCAGTCTTGGATGGACCGGATTCTGGTCGGGGTCGGGGTGGGGCTGCGGGGAGGGGTCGTCTGAAGTGCAAGGACCGTTACAGCGGGAGTGGCCATGAGAAAGCTCGATGGCTGGGCTGGCCCGGCTACTCGGAGAATCAGGGGCGTCTGGAGATGAGTGGGGCTCATAAGGAGCCAGGATAGTGGGGTGGCGGGGGGGAGAATCAGGGCAGGAGGGGGCCTGGGCTTCTAGAACGTCTGGGTCAGGCAATCTGCAGCCTGGTTTACACTCCCCCAGCTCTTAAGAGCCTGGCAGGACGGGGCTCTGACTTCGGTTACGCCCGTTGGCTCCTAGGTTTGGTTTGTTAGGAGTCACCTGGCTTCCTGGAGAGGGATGGACGGTCCCCACGTTTTCTTTCTGATGTGTTTCCTCCTGGCAGCTGCCTTGGGGAGGACCCGCCCCACCCGGCACGCAGGTCACCTGTGATAGGGCCATTCAGAGGCCGTCAGCTGGAGCCAGGCCTGAGACTCTGCATTTCCAGTGGGCTCCCAGGGGGTGACTAGATACGGCTGCCGGGTGGTGACCTGCCCAGGGAAGGAGTCGTCCTGCTCCGTGTGCAAGACCTCAGGTGCATCAGGTTTTCTGTTTGGGGGCCTGGAGAGGGGGTGCTGTCAGTCAAGAGTGGGGCTCTCTGGGCGGGGGGACTGGGGCTGGGGGGGGCAGGGGGACCGTCCTGAGCTCCTCTTTCACCCGGATTCCTCCCACCAGCCCAGCCGCCCCACGCTCTCTAACCTCAGCCATTCACTCAAGTGCGTTTCAAGGGCCGGCATTGTGTTTCAAAAACGTGGGTCCCTGCGGCTGTTTTGCTGGCACGTCCTGCTGCCTCAGCAGAAAAGAGGTGCTTTTGATATGGGAACGGAAACTTGGGCCGGCTTTAGAAATACTCAGTGTGCTCAGAAATACTCAGTGTGTTCATGAGGGGACTCGTGTTCCCCCTCCGGTGAGGGGACCCCGCTGCCCGGCCCTAGACGCAGCCCCGGGTTGGCTGCCCCCTGGGGGCGGGGCGCGGGAGGGGTCCCCACACCTGTTTCTGTGGTCCGTGCCCCCCCCCCCACGGCTGTGACAAGGCTGGCTTTCCTTGGCACCGAGGAGTGGGGGACGTGTCCTCTGCTCCCCGTTTCGCCTGTGAAGGGGACGTGCGGCTGCTGGGGTTTTATTTGATGTCCAGCTTGCAGAGGAAGTACCTTCCTGAGCGGGGTCTGTCTGAAGTCGCAGCACAGCGCCGCTGGGGTGAGCGCGGCGATGGGTTTGCACGTTTGCAGAGTGGGGCTGACGAGTTTGCTGGACAAGCAGGTGCCTCTGTCTGGCTTCTTCCTCCCTCCACCCCGGTTGCCATCCTGGACTAGCTCATTCAGTGGATGTTGAACCATTTTCCCTTTTGGCCACTTCCCCTTTCTTCCTTTTGCGCCCTCAAGGGTGATCAGTGGGCCAGACTCACCCCAGATCTAAGCTCCTTTTCTGGATGTGTCTGTCCCGGCTGCCTGCCCCAGGGAGCACAGAGGTGTGGCAGACCCACCGCCGGTGCTGCCACCCCCTTCCCGGAGCAGGTGGGGGAGAAGCAAGGAGGCCTTGGGCTCAGAGGTTAAAAATCCAACTAGTATCCATGAGGATGTGGGTTCGATCCCTGGCCTCACTCAGTAGGTTAAAGGATCTGGCCTTGCTGCGAGCTGCCACATAGGTCTCAGATGCAGCTCGGATCTGGCGTTGCCATGGCTGTGGGCATAGGCTGGCAGCTGTAGCTCTGATTCAATCTCCATATACCCTGGGTGCAGCCCTAAAAAGAATAATAATAATAATAATAATAACAATATAGGCTGCATCCTTGCATTGACTCCCAAGCTGGTGTCCAGCTGCCCACAGCCTCTTCTCAGCCCAGCAACCAAGAGGGATTCTGTAGGGAGAGAAGTCAGACTGCATCCTCTGCTGGTTTCTTTCCAGTCAAAGTAAAGACGAAATCCAAAGTGACCTGGTGTGCCTGCCCTCTGCTCACCTCCCACCATCTCCTCCTGTAGCCTCTTTGTCCCTCTGCTCCAGCCACACCACCTCTCTGGTGTTCCCTCAACCTGCCAAGCATGCCTCCACCTCAGGGCCTTTGCACGTGCTGTCCCCCCTGCCCAGAACACTTTTGCCTTTGAATGGTCACATGCGTTTCTCTCTCCCTTCTTCTGGTCTCTGTCCATGCGTCATTACGTCCCTTACCACCTTCTCCCATCGATGGCTCTGTCCCTGCTACTTGACTTCATTGTTCTTTGACGCTCATCACCTGGCCCTGTGTTAGGTGTTCCCTCCATCAGCACTTGTTTGTTGCCCACCTGCTTTGTTCCAGGCACTGTTCGAGGCCCGGGGGCCACCACAGTGAACACAGCAGATCAAAATCTCTGCCCCGAAGCCTGCATTGATTGTTCAATTATCCATCCACCCTCTACTAGACTGGCTTCTACCTACATTGTGGGTATATGAATAATGTCGATAGCAGTAGGTGCCCGGTAAATATTTTTGGCATGAACTTCAACCCTAAAGCACCTTATTTGGACCTGGCTGTTTTCCAGAGGGTTAATGGAGCCAGCGTTGCCTCAAGCTACTGTGTAGGTTGCGGATGTGGCTCGGATCTGGCGTGGCTGTGGCTGTGGCATAGGCCCGCAGCTGCAGCTCCAGTTCAACCCCTGGCCTGGGAACCTCCATATGCCGCGGGTGCGGCCCTAAGCGTTCAGGTTCGGCTGACGTTCTGGTGCTCACCAGCTGAACATTAAGAGGCCGCCTTTCAGGCTAGATCACCTCGGCCGGTGTCTCTCTTGGAGGTTTTGTTGGTTCTTACCAGTTTCCACCTGGAAGATGCTTTCTGGCAGTGTAGGCAGAACGCTGCTCTGTTTTCCCAAACACCAACCGTGTGTCACCCGCAGTTGTGAGTCATTCACTTTGTGGAGGTTCTCAGGGACTGAGGAACAAAGAAAGGGTCTTGGGAAGTCCTTGTGTCCCATCAGGGCTTAGCAGGTGCTGGCGGGGAGTGGTGAGTAAGCAGCGAAGGTATTTATTAGCACCTACTGTGTACACATAGGCCTTGACCTTGGCCCTTTGGGGCCAGCTCTCCGTGTTACCGTCCAGGGTTCTTGGCCTCCTTAATCAATAGAAACTGAAAAGAGGCCAGCTAGGAAATTCAGGCAAGGCTTTACTGGGGCTCCCGCTGCAACAGTTTGGAGAAAAAACCAGCGACAGTTTTCCTTACTCACTCACTCCCCGAGTTGGGGATCAAGCTGGTTCCTTATGTGGGCATAGGGGTGGGTTCAGGGTCAGGCCAGAGGGTGGCTTAGGTGGTCTGCCCGCCCCTTTGGTGCTGTTGCATGCAGCAGGCATGCGTGGTACCCTGCTTTTGCTCCGTACATCATTCTGGTGTTGGTCTCGGCTGCTGAGAAGTGTCAACTGTTTTTTTTTAGTTTTTTTCCGTATCTTATCCATAATTCGCCCCAACTGCTCACACACACGGTTATTTTTAATCCCTTTGAGTTTCTTTGTATGTCGTTGCTTGAGGAGGCGTTTGTCCAGCTACAAGCACTGCAGCCAAGGGTCCCAGATCCCAGGTCCCAGCCTGTCTCATCCATGTTTTCCACGAGCGAGTCTGGCCAGAGAGGACCCGTGGGTGATGGCAGCACCTGGCGTGAGAAGCTGGGGTTTCCTCCGGGTCTCTGGGCGATGAGCCTCACGAGAACACAGGGGCTCGACCCGTTAGAACAGGTTTTCGTGTGGCAACAGGTCCCGTCCAACTGTGCATGCATGAGCCTGGGGCCCGCCTGGCCCGGGCCACAGCCCCACGGTGTGGCGTCAGGGCCGCAGGCAGGTGGGCGGGCACAGACGTCATCGCCGGAGGGAGTGAGCGGAGTGGCTGGGCTGGTTTCGATAACGCAAAGTGCAGCCTTTGCTGATTTGGAGTGGCCTGGGGTGTTGGCCTGCTCTGTGAGGAAGCAAGGACCAGGGAATTCCAGCTGTCTGTCCCTTCTCACGCTGCCTCGTTCCCGGAGTGAGGAGTGCGCCCGGCGAGGGAGGCGCCCCGACCTCTGTGCTTTGCGTCCTCGCCCTCAGACCAGCGGTACTTGTGCGAGTGTTGGTCCGTCCCTTCCTGCACCAGGTCTGTCTCGGGTGCAGCCGGAGCTGCAGGCACGCATTCCACATCCCTGTATAGAAACCTCATCTACAGGTGCGTCTCAAGGCGCTGAGGTTGCCAAACCACAGCTCTGCTTTTCTTCTTTTTTTTTGAGGGAAGGACAAGGGGTGGGGTGGGGTGGGGAGCAGAGAACTTAGCTCTGGAAGGCTCCTCGCTCCCCAAGGGGTGTCGCTAGCCATGTCCCTGCGTGTAACCCTGGCCGACAGGCCTGGTTCTGCCCGCCAGGTCTCTGTAGGCTCCGGGCTTCTCTCTTCTCTGCAGCCCCTTTCCATACCTGCCTCCTGCTCTGCGGATTTTGGAGAAGTGCGTGTTTTTCATCCATTTCTATTTTTTCGTTTGTTGTGAAATTCACCTAACAGTGAAGAGTACAGTTCAGGGAGTTCCTGTCGTGGCTCAGTGGCCACGAACCCGACTGGTATCCATGAGGATGCTGGTTTGATCCTCTGACAAAAAAAAAAAAGGGAGAGACAGTTCAGTGGCACATAGGACACTCGTGATGTGCAGCTACCACTGCTGTCGGATTCCGGAACATTCTCAGCAGCCACAAAAGAGGACCTGACCTATGAGCCATCGCTCCCCACCGCCCCCCTCCTCCGGCCCCTGGAAACCACCAGCCTCTATGGACTTACCTATCTGGCTATTTCATACAAGTGGGAACAGACACTAAGCAATCATTTATGTCTGCCTTCTTTCACCAGCATAATGTATTTGAGGTCCCTTGTGGCAGAGGTCAATCCTTTATTCCCGTACATGCCTGAGTGATATTCCCTTGTCTGTGTAGTCCACGATTTATTCCTTCATTCATCCACCTTTTGGATTCATCCATTTATGTTTTTGCAACAACAGTGCAGCAACAGCTAGGAAATCTGAAAGAAAGAGAAACGTGTAAGCTTATCACTCTAAACACAGAAACATCATTTTTCTGGCTTCCTTTTCAAAGTCTCTTTTCCCGTACGTGCTTGGATAATTTTTTCGAGGTTTTGCTCTGAGAGCGGATACCGTGTGTCTTTCCTGTCACCTGACATAGAAACCTTTCTTCTTGCCTCTTGTACCATCTCAGCTAGCATCTTGCCCAGGGTGTCCATCTCCACCCCCTGCATGCCTCCTGGCCTTGTCCCCCCGGGACCAGCCCATGCCATGGGAATCTGGCGCCTGGACTCTTCTGCTTGCCTGGAAGTTCAAGATTAATTTATTCGCCACCTGTGGGCTTGCGGAGGCCCTCGCTCGTCAAGTTGTCGGCCCAGGTGTTCAGGACTTTCAGGTTGACTCGGTCAGAGGAGGAAGGCCGGTAACATCAAAGAGGAAGTCCCTGCAGCCCATTGTGGCTGTAAACGATCGTTAGGTCCTTTGTTCACCGACTAGCCTGCGAGGTCCAGGGATTTGTCTGTCCCTTGGCATCTTGTTGAGTTCCGTGAAATCCCACCCAAGGGACGGTGATTAGGTTGCACTAGGAGACGCGCTGCCTGATTCCTTTCAGAACCCCGTCCAAGTTCATTGGCTGCAGTCCATTCAAGGTCCAGCTGACAAACCTTCAGTCCAGCTAGTTGCGCAGAAACTCCCGAGTGCCGCAGACACCACGGTCGGTTCCAGGCCCAGGAAGCCTGGTGGCCGGCTGCTTGGACGTTAGATTCTCTTCAGCTAAAAATGGACAGTGGGGTGGGGGTTCTGAGGGCCAAGATTTTGAGGGTGATGAGAGGAGCGGTAGCCGTGAACTCAGTGAAGAGAAACTGCTCTAGGGCCAACGTGGTGGGGAGAAATTTTTAACCTTCCACACACGACTGTCATTACAATCAAACAACCTAGGTGTCCATTTATAAGGGAGGGTGACCAAAGTTGTGATAATGGAATATAATTTAACTACTAACACGTAACATACTCTGACTTGAAGAAAGCAAACTGGGGTTGAGTCTGGGAAGTGTGACCCTTTGCTGTCCTTGTTTGTATCTGCACTGGAGTGGGAGGGGGACACTTTAATTTAAACTGTATATGGTTCAGAGTTCCCTGGTGGAACAGCAGGTTAAGGACCTGGCATTGTCACTGCAGAGGCCCAGGTAGATGCTGTGGCACGGGTTCAAAACTTGGCCTGGGAACTTCTACAAGCCATGGGAGCAGCAAAGAAAAAAAGAAAAAGCTTTATTTTTTTAAGATTTCTTGTTAGCTTTTATAACATTCGAACTATTTCAAACCAAGCTAGAACAAGAAATTTTTAAAAATCGTGGTCATGAATCCAAGCCTATCAGCGCACATTTAATGTGGATTTTCAGATTCTAAAACGCTGAGCTCTAATCCCTTTAAACCCTCAGTGTTTGAATTCCCGGGACGGCTCCTCAGAACACAGATGCTGGACCCCATCCCCAGAGTCCCTGATACAAGTGGCCAGCCGGGGTGGGGTGGGGGGGTGGAGACCACTTGATGCTGATCTCCCGGGCTGGGGACCACACTTTGAGAACCACTCCTGTGCCTCTCTTTACAAGAGAGCATTCCTGCCGCTCTCCCACTGTAGGAGTTTTGTGACTTCTGCCCCTGCTCTTGACCTAAAGGCTTTCTGTTATTTAATGGGGCTTTTGAGGTTGTCCGTCCACGGGCAGTTTTGCTGGAGCCGTAGTCTCACAAGGGACCGGGCTCCTCGGGCCGCGCCCGCCTTGGCTGAGTTCTCTCCTGCACTTGACGTTCAAAATCCCATCCTTTTACTTTTTTTTTTTTTTAAACTTTAAAAACGTGTCGGGGTTCCTGCTGTTGCACAGTGGGATCAGTGGCATCTTGGGAGCCTTGGGATGAAGGTTCAATCCCTGGCCCGGCAACTGCAGCTCGGATCTGAGAACTCCATGTGCTGCAGGGTGGCCAAAAAAAAAAAAAAAAAATTGTTTTTTATTAAAGTGTAGGTGATTTATGGTGTGTGCTCTACAGCAACAAGAGTCCATCCTTTTAAATGTCCTCTGATGTGAATGGGAGATGGGAGTGGCCCGTATTAGGCACCTACTGTGTACACCCGACACTATGTTGAGAGCTTTAGCGACACAGCTCCACACTGAAATCATGAATTTCCCTGCCTCCCTCCTGCTCATTCTTCCCGGAGGGACAGGGGGTGATCCAAGGGACCACTCTCAGAGGTGAGCTTTCCCAGTAGGCACGTTCTACTGGAAGAGGCCAGAATGTCTCTGCCCTCAGGCCCTAAAGCCTGGGTGTGGCCAGATTTTTTCCCTGATGGAGGCAGGGGACCGGTGAAGTTGCTGCAGGCCTCCCTCCTCCCAGGCCGTGGCCGCTCTGGATGAGTGAGCTGAGCGAGTGTCCTGCAGGAGGCTGGGGCCTCCAGAGAGGACCCTGGTTTTCCTGTGGAGCCTTTTCTGGGCGCCCACCTTGGGGAAGGTGAGCCCCACTTTTCTCAGCGAGCTCTCGGGGCCACCAGTCCACGCTGGGGTTGCAGGCTTCCACCATCAGCCAAGTGGGCGGAGGAGTGATTGGTGTCCCTGAGCCTTTCCCCTTGGGTGACCATGGGCTCTCCCCATGAGGTGGCCGTGGCACTGTCCTCCACCCTGCCTTCCGACCCCTTTTCTATGCCCCCCCGCCCCCAGCTCCTGTTTGGACCAGGCAGGCCCGGTTCGATGGACCACCCAGCCAGAGCAACATGGGGCAGAGCCGGGCGGGGGTGGCCGGTTCTGCGATCTAGACTTCGTTTCTGCTGCCACTGCCGCTCCGATACACATCTGCTGCTGGCTTGAAAAAAACCTCAGAAGGTCGCCGTGTCTCATTGTGTGTCACTCAGGTCCCTCCAAAGAGCCGGGCTTCTCATCTGAACGAAGCCCAGGCCGTAGCTTCGTTCACAACCTTGACTTGGGTGCATCCGTGACTTTTTCCTTTCTTTCTTTTTGATTTTCAGTCTCTGAATGAATGGTAACGCTATTTCCCAGGGGCAGGGCTCAACTGATTCGAGCACTTTCTGAAAGTGCCATGAGTAATATGGGTCCTTCTGTAGGTGTTTACGGCAGGTGCATTTTTTTTTTTTTTGGTCTTTTGAGGTCAGAGGCTACAGCTCTGGACCGTGTGGGATTTTTCTCTCCGGTATCGCTTGCCA
Organism: Catagonus wagneri; assembly: GCA_004024745.2. Lineage (NCBI taxonomy): Eukaryota > Metazoa > Chordata > Mammalia > Artiodactyla > Tayassuidae > Catagonus > Catagonus wagneri. Next base: position 1,382,591 of record PVHT021183551.1, read on the forward strand.
GAACTTTCCAGAAAGGTCGAATCCTTTTTGTTGGTTCTAGGGGGAGACACTGATTTTTTGATCCCTGCTTGAGCTTTCCTGGGTCTTCCCAGGCGAGACAGGGTTAGGGGTTATAACCACGTGGTCTTGTCCTGCGGTCGGCGGCACCTTTGCCAGGGCTCCATGGCCGGGCTTGCGCGGAACACACACGCCCTGAGTCCTCCCCCCACTGAAGCATGTTCTCCAGCCCCGGCTGGCAAAGCCAGAAACCCTAATTAGTGGGCAGAGCCGGGCAGCCACTCCGCCCGGCTGCAGAAGCTGCATTCTGATCTAATAACAGATCGCGCAGGCCTGCTTCTCTTGCAAAATCCTGAGCTGCAACCACCGATGTGTGAGGTGGGGAGGCAGAGGGAGGGAGCTTATTTGATCTTCAGGTGAAAGGAGGCTTTATAAATGGGTCACCTTGTTCCACATCCTGAATTTTATTCTTTCCCCGTCTTGGGTTGAAACAATGGTTTTACTGTTCTGGGGTCAGTTGGACTCGCTGAGGGGGAACAGAGCTGGAAGGGGGTGAGTGTGCGCGTCTGCCATTCCACAGGGGCCTCCTGTGTGTCCCCTGCCCCCCTCCCCTGTTGCATCCATTTGTCACCGGTCACCTTGGACGTGTCTCCAACAGAGAGTACTGCTTATTCAACAAAACTTATTTTTTTTAGCAACAAAACAAGATGATGATTTTTAGTAGTTCCAGTTTCGTATCGATTGATCTGGAAGTGCTTTTCTGGAAGGCGGAATTGAGGAGTCGTGGCTTTAAGTGAAGGGACGGCATAGAGATCTGGGCGGGTTGCTGAGCCTGCGGTCAGGTCTGAGCGAGCCAAGGTCGGCGTGCTTGCCTCTCTCCAGCCTCTGCCCCCAAGATCCTCCTTCCTCGCCTCCTCACCTGGCCTTGGCAGAGCACAGAACTGCGTAGAGCCGCCAGCGCTAGCGTTTGCCATCTGAAGATGGAGCAGTTCTTTTTTGTCCGGGGCCTGGTGACAGAGAGCTATCCCATTTTTGCTGGACAAATTGAAGTATGTGATATAGACACAGTGTAATTGGAAATTGTGGAAGAATTCATTGTAGAAATAATGTCCCCTTTGGGATGGCCCCAGACCGATAGCTGGGAATTCTTGTCTCTTACTTTATTTTTTGGCCACGTCTGTGGCATGCGGGAGCTCCTGGGCCAGAGATCAAACCCTCACCACGGCAGCGACAACACAGGCTCCTTAACCCACTAGGCCTCCAGGCAACTCCTCTTGTCCTTTCTTTTAAACCCCTACTGTCAACTGTGGATCTTTCGTGTGTGTCTTGGGGGGTAAATCAAGCATTTGTCCTATGCTTTCTTTATAAGAAGTGACACGTGGAGAGCCTTAGGAGTTGCTTTGGGGTCAACTTGTTCCTGTGAATGTAATGTCTTGAATCAGTATTTTTCAGGCTTTTATTCTTTCTGTGTGTGCTTAACAGTCATTTTCAGGACAAAAGAAATATATGCCTTTAAAAAAGTTTTGTTTTTTTTTTCCCAACTCACAAAGTGCATAAAGGACTTAAAGCCCCACCCTCCGGGATTAACTATGGCGAAAGTTTTGATGTTTATTCTTCTGGATCTTTCTGTATGCCAACAGACAGATATATGCACACAGGTACCGTCTTTTAAATTCTG
>PVHT021183551.1:1384365-1465320 GCA_004024745.2 Catagonus wagneri
CGTTGCCGTGAGCTGTGGTGTAGGTTGCAGACGCGGCTCGGATCCCGCGTTGCTGTGGCTGCGGCGCAGGCCAGTGGCCACAGCTCCGATTAGACCCCTAGCCTGGGAACCTCCACATGCCGCGGGTGCGGCCATAAACCCGCGGCCATAAAATGACAAAAGGCAAAAAAAATAAATAAATAAATAAATAAATAAATAAATAAATTCTGTTCTTATGGAACTGGGGATCCAGCTCTGCCTGTGGCTCTCCAGTTTGCTTTTAAAAAGGTAACAGCATCACATTACATTTCACATTAAGTCAGCGTATCTGAGAGGCCTCCTCCTTCTCCCCCGAGGCGCCTGGAGTGCTCGGCGCATTGAGCATCTTTGCCGACGTACCCTGTGCAGGGCTTTAGGGGTTCGGAGACGAGATCCCTAGAGGAGGGGTCGGTGGGTGATCGCTGCGTGTCTTCCGCCTGGATGGGAACTGCCACACGGCACCTGCACCCCAAGAAACGTGTCCCAGTTGGGGTCTGTCTGGAACACACACCCACACCTGTACACAAACGGCCCTTTGCCCACATCCTCTCCAGTTTCCCTTCGCCCTTGTTGACCCTGTGCATCCCACAGGGCTCGCTGGTCCCCCGCCACTGACGGAACCCCGCCAGCGTCACTCTTCTGTGTGACTTGACCTATGTGGATGTTTCCAGTAGGCCTTCTCCCCCGCGCGCGTGCCCAGGAAACACAGATGCGAGTGTGCCCATCCCCCTCCCCTTCAGAGAGAATCGCTGCCTTAGGTCATCGAAGGCTGGGGTGCCCTTCACCCGGCCTCAGTCTCAGACCCCCCCAAGCAGTGCACTTTGGGGGTGCTTTGGACTCTTCTCCACCCTCTGCACTTCCTCCCCCACACGTCCACCTATGCTGCCTCTGGCTGCAGCCACATTTAAAAGTAGACGGGGCGTTCCCATTGTGGCTCAGCAGTAACAAACCCAGCTAGCATCCATGAGGACGCAGGTGCGATCCCTGGCCACACTCAGTGGGTTAAGGATCCAGCGTTGCCACGAACTGAAGTGTAGGTTGCAGGCAACGCCCAGATCTGGCATGGCTGTGGCTGTGGCTGTGGTGTAGGCCAGCAGCTGCAGCTCCGATTCGACCCCTAGCCTGGGAACTTCCATAGGCCGCAGGTGCAGCCCTTAAAAGCAAAATAAAATTAAATTAAAAAAAAAAAGTAAACAAAAGATGGAGAGCAGCTGGAGGGCTCTAAGTGGCCATGTGTGGACAGCAGGAAGTCTTGGCCTGGACAGGGGTGTGGTCAGGCAGGCGACAGGTGCATGAAGTGTGGCCCGAGGGTCGCCCTAGTGACCGGCCACCTAGGAGATGATTCCAATGCAGGACGGCCCAGGAACAGCACAAGGGCTGGCTCGTGTCCCCTGGCTGTGCCCTGGTGTGCCCTTGTGTGGGAGTGGCCCCAGGATGCTGCAGGCACCTTAGCTTGCCCTCCCCGCCCCTCTCCCCAGCCTCTTCCTCCCAGGGACCCCCTCTGCTCAAGGTCACACAATCCAGGGGCCAGAGGGGGTCCCTCCTCTTGAATGGTTCCCAGCACGGGAACCCGGGAGAGTAGGAGCTTAGCACAGGGACCGTGTGAGTGAACCCACTCGGCAGCCAGGATCTCGGAAAGGGGAGAACTTGTGGCGCTGACCTGGCCGGACGGCTGACAAGCCACTGCGAGCTCACGCGGTCTTTGCGGACCCCTCATCCTGAGGCTGGACTGATCTTGCTACCACAAGATTCCTTCCCACCTCCGTCTTATGCTTTCCTGCTGCAGCGAACCAGGTGCGGGACCCCTGGTCTGTTCTTGTAAATCAAGTTTTATTGGTACTCAGCCTCGATCACTTATTTATGTGCTGACTATGGCAGCTTTGTGCTCCGAGGCAGAGCTGTGTAGTTGCACAGAGGCTCTTGAGCCCCCAAAGCCTAGAATGTTTACTACCTAACCCTTTACAGAAAAGGTTTGCCGCTCCTTGTCCAGCTGCAGTAGGAGTTAACACGCGTGCACAGACTTACTGGCCTCAGAGCGCCTTCTTGTCTCCCTTCCTCCCTCAGCCGCTCTCTCCCTGACCCCCACCCCTTCCCCCTCCACCTCAGACTTGTCCTCAACCTCCCTGTTGTGGTCCTTCTCCATTTCCACCCCAGCCCCCCCTTTTTTGGTCATGCCTGGGGCATGTAGACGTTCCTGGGCCAGGGATCAAACCTGCACCACAGCAGTGACACCAGGTCCCTAACCACTAGGCCACCAGGGAACTCCCAATATTTTATATTACTGTGTTGAAAGGACTTTTCCCCACCCCTTCCTTTCCCACACGGCCCCCTGCCCAGTGCCCCCTCTCCCCTCCCCCACCCCAGCTCCCTCCTCATTCTATCCACCTGTTCCCCTGATCCGGGGGGGACAGGGACACAAGGGGTCTCTGAAACGATGCCTGTGAGGGGGTGAGGGAGCCCCTCGCTCCACACCAGAAAGGGGGGGTGGGTGAGAAGAGTGACCTGCCTGCCAAGGTGCTGGGGTCCGGGGCCGAGCTTTCCGATATGGGCATCCGCTGAAAGCCAGCCTCATCTCGCGGGGTCTTCCCAACTGAGAGGGAGGCAGCTCCAGGTCAGCTGGAGACCGGGCCCCGCGGCAGATCCCTCTCCTCTCCTGGGCCTGCTGCTCCCTGTGCACCCGGCAGGGGGGCTGGTGGTCCCAGGCTCCTAGACAGATTTCCTGCAGCCGGTCCCCGCCCTTGCCTCCCCCCCCCACCGTCTGCCACCGTGGGACTTGCAGCCCCCACACTGGGCTCCTTTGTGTCCTCCTTGTCCCAGGCACCTTCGCGCTCCTGGGAACAAGGGGCCCGTGTGACGCTTCTCCAGCGGCCAGGCACCCGTGGCCCAGCAGCTCTGCATACTCGCTTAGTCATGTTTATTTAGCCAGGAGGCTGCCAGCTCTCTTGTCTGGTCGGTCCTAGGAGCCTGTCCCCTAAACCAGGCAGCCAAGAATCCTTCTGCAGGCTGGCGGGGGGGTGGTGGGGGGCGGCAGGGGGGTGGTGGGGGGCGGCAGGGCGGGTGGTGGGGAGTGGCAGGAAGAAGCTTTTCTTTTAAGTGAGGCTCGGAAACCGAAATAGCTTGTGACTTTCCCCTCTCCAAGGCAGACGCTGGGGACAGGAGTGGCTGGCATGGCCAGCGCCCCATCAGTCCCATGTTTCAGCCCCCTCCTCCCCGTGCCCCTATGGAGTGGCTGCAGTGAGATCTGTCCCCCGACCCCGGGCTGTGCTCTCCCTTAAAGGAGCCAAGTGCTGGTGAGGCCAGGGCAGGAAAGAGGTCCTGGAGGTGGGTTTCCTCCCCAGACGGGCTCTTGCGCCAGGAGGGGCCAAACATTAGCTGCTAGTTGAAGTGTGTGGGTGGGAGGGCGTGGCCACCTAACTGCTGGTCCAGCGCTACCTGCGGGATGGGGGCGGGGCGAGAGCTTGTGTGCCCACCTGACTCGGGCCAGCCTCGGGGACCCCCGAGCCGGGAGCTTCATGCCCACACCGAGCTTGCCTTCCCTGGTGTGAACCGGTGCTCCGTCTTCGGAGGCGACTGTGCTGCAGAAGACAGAAGGAGGGGCTGGAGTTGGCATCTCATTAAGTTTCTGCTGCCTCTTAGGGACCCACCTTCCCCGCAAACAGCAGGCCGGGTAGTGATGGTGGCCGGAGGGGGGGGTTCCCTTTGCTTTGACCAGGGCAGGTGCCCACCGTACCAGGCCGATCGCGGGACTAGGCCAGCTTGGCTTTCTGCGCTGGGAAACTGTGATGAGGTATTTTGTGAGTGGCAGGATGGGTGTCTGACACAGTCGAGCGAAACACCCGCTCCCAAGGCTGTCTGTCGTCACAGAAGGCAGGGTGGATATGCCCCCATCCTCTCTGCCAACCTAGCCGTGGGGGTGGAAGGAAATTTCACCTGTGTCTCTGCCCCGCCCCCGCCACCCCCAGTCAGGTGTGATGGGAGCCTGGAGGGCAGGCTGCTGGTACCCGCGTACCGTGAACCTTGCCCTCCTGATTGACACCCGCTTCTCCCCGCACCCCCGCTCACCCGGCCCCCTGTTTCTCTTTCCATCCACTAGGCAGAACCCGATGCTCCACGCCATGCAGGGGCCACCTGGCAACCTCCCTTAGGAGTGCCGTCGGCCCGACCGCAAGCCCGGAGAAGAGGCCCCCGAGATTGATGAGCCTGCCTCGGGCGTCGGCGCGCAGGTGAGCCGGGAGGCCGACATGGGGCAGAAAGTCACCGGAGGGATCAAGGCCGTGGACATGCGGGACCCCGCGTACCGGCCCCTGAAGCAGGAGCTCCAGGCCCTGGACCACTGCAAGCCCACCCGCCTGGACCTGCTGCTGGACATGCCCCCCGTGTCCTACGACGTCCAGCTGCTCCACTCCTGGAACAACAACGACCGCTCGCTCAACGTCTTCGTGAAGGAGGACGACAAGCTCATCTTCCACCGGCATCCGGTGGCCCAGAGCACGGACGCCATCCGGGGCAAAGTCGGCTACACGCGCGGGCTGCACGTGTGGCAGATCACGTGGGCCATGAGGCAGCGGGGCACCCACGCCGTGGTGGGGGTGGCGACGGCAGACGCCCCCCTGCACTCCGTTGGGTACACGACGCTCATTGGGAACAACCACGAGTCCTGGGGCTGGGACTTGGGGCGCAACCGGCTCTACCACGACGGCAAAAACCAGCCGAGCAAAACGTACCCGGCCTTTCTGGAGCCGGATGAGACGTTCATTGTCCCCGACTCCTTCCTGGTGGCCCTGGATATGGACGACGGGACCCTGAGCTTCATTGTGGACGGACAGTACATGGGAGTAGCTTTTCGGGGACTCAAGGGCAAAAAACTGTATCCTGTAGTGAGTGCCGTCTGGGGCCACTGCGAGATCCGCATGCGCTACTTGAACGGACTCGACCGTAAGTGTCCTCTGCGCTGTCTGAGGTGGCACTCCCCGTGTCCCCCTGGTCCTGGCTGGGCCCAGCTAAAGGTTGATAGTCGCTGAAATTTAAAAGTCTCAAGTAGACAGCCCAGTATTCAGATCCTCAGAGGCGAGTCTTGCCTGCCTCTGGTTAAATGAGGATTTCTAGCCAGAGTCTTTTAGATTACCTGGATAGATGGATGGATGGATGGATGGATGAGTGGATGGGTGAATGGTAATGAATGGGTGGATAAATGAGTGAATGCATGGATGGGTATGAGTGGATGGATGGATGCATAAATAGGGAGCGAATGGGTGGGTGGATGGATAGATGGTTGGACTGATGTGAGTGGATGGTGGATGTGAGTGGGTGGAATAGTGGGTGGGTGGGTGGCTGGATGGATAGATGAGTGAGTGGATGATGAATGGATGGATGGTAGATGGATGGATGGGTGGATGTGAGTGAATGGATGGATATAAGTGGATGGAATAGTGGATGGGTGGGCAGATGAATAAATGACTGATTGGATAGATGGACCATCTTTGATAGATGTGGCTTGTTTCCGGCTGTCGTGCCTCCAGGTTTGATCTGCAGGTGACCACATTCTAGCACAGAAGCAAGCATGTTATTGAGCCGGGCTTGGCGGCCTTGGGGCTGCTAGGGCCCATCGTGTAAGTGAAAGCCAGTAGTCTCTCGTTCGTTAGGTAGTCCTGGGGTCTTTCTTTCCTGATGCTGCAGGCTTCTGAATGGGCTCCTTTGGGACAGTCCCCTGAGAGGGCCTCTTTCAGTCATGGTGTCAGGAGGCCTTTGGAGAGGAGAACCAGGATTCGAAAGAGGCTGAGTCAGCAGCGGCGTCCACCTGTCCCCTTGGAAAAGGGAGTGGCCTTTCTCAGACCACATGTGAAAATAGTCTGCATGCAGCAGCACTGTCCTGGTTTAGGAAGTGGAGGGCTCTGTGGCTTTGTGGGAGCCCAGGGCCTGGGGAGACCCAGGGTCCAGAACTGTCTTTCCCTGGACTTGGCCCTCACCCTTCATGGGTCCCTTCTGCCGTCTGCAGATCTCACCTTGGGAGTTCCCATTGTGGCCCAGTGGGCTAAGAACCTGGGCAGTATCCATGAGGATGCAGGTTCTATCTCTGGCCTCACTCAGTGGGTTAAGGATCCAGCGGTGCTGCCAGCTGTGGCGTAGGTCACAAATGCAGCTCAGATCTGGTGTTGCTGTGACGGTGGTATAAGCCGGCAGCAGCAGCTCCGATTCGACCCATGGCCTGGGAACTTCCATGAGCCATGGGTGGGGCCTTAAAAAAAAAAAATCTTACCTTGGAAAAGGGCTGGGCTGGAAAGCTTCGTCCATTCATGCACTGATAGTCTTTAAGGGGCAGGTTTGGCCTGGTGCCTCGAGATCTAACCTACCTGCGGGCTGGGTGAGTGAAGGGTGAGGCTCCTCAGGAGCACAGATGTTTCCTCTGGTCTTACAGCCTCCAAATTTTCAGGTTCTCTCACTCCCCCTCGTCCCCACTTCAGTCTCCGGGAGAGACCAGAGAAAAGATCCAGCGCCTCAGACAGAGCAAGCTCTGCACAGTGTTTCTCCTTGGAAGCCTCCCCCACCCCCTTCCCCTCGCTGCCCCTCCTGGGCTTTGGCTGCGCTGTGGCAATGAACTCGCAGCCAGGCGGGGCGTCTGCCTCACCTGCGCAGCCCAGCATCCTAGGCGGTGGGACTCCTGGCAGGGGCGGCCAGGTGTGCGTCCAGCAGGTAGCATGTCTGAGGAAATAACCTCAGACCCGGTCTAGGGAACCAGCAGGGCGAGTTCTGTGAGTCTGTCTTCCCAGATGACAGGGTAGAAAGTGCACAGCCAAGTCCGCCCCGTGCAGGGGTGGGAACCTGGGACCTGGGATCGCAGGGGACGGTGGCCCTGCAGCCCTGCCTCTGGCGGGACCAGGGCTGCCTGTGGTTGTGGAGAGCAGCGGTCTCAGAGGCCTGGAAAGGAGGCAGCGGGCCTGACAGTTCACTCGTCCATCCGCACAGAACGGGCGTTAAACTTTCTGCCCAGAAACGGGTCCAAGGGTGCAGCGCGTGCACACACCTCGCTGTCCGCATGCCCGACCCCAAGACCCGGGGCGGGGGGCGCGGCGCGGCCGGGAGGGACTGGGGCCTGCTCCCCGAGGTGAGTCAGGGCACGCGGGAGCAGAACCGCTCCCCTGTCCCGCAGGACGGGGCCTGGCGGCCGCTCTGCCCAAACAATCCCCGAGGCCCAGATGGGCATGAGAGGCAGGTGCCCTCTCAGCTGGGCATCGGAGGGGAGGTCAGGTGCTCTCCTAATCCTTCTTGTTTGGGAAACTTAAAAGGGGTCGAGGGGGAAAGGAGCAGCTTGGGCACGAGCTCTGAGAACCGCATCCCTGAGCCGGACCCTGGGTGGGGACGGAAGCCCCCAGTGGCTTGAGCCCCCCTGATGCTCTTGGTTACCGACGAGCACCCTTCCTGATCCGCCGTCAGGCCGGGCGGTGCCAGGGCCCCGCTGGCTTCTCGACTTCCCAGCTCCCAGCCAGACATGAACGGGCCCCGCTCTGCGCTGCTGGCTGACCGGCAGATCCAGCTGGGAAACCCCGGGAAGTGGACCAGCCTCTCCAGCCACTGCAAGATGTCAGATCTCATGTCCCAGAAAGGTCCCTCTGGCTGCTGCGTAGAAATGGGTGGTGGGGGAGTTCCCTGGTGGCCTAGCGGTTAAGCATCCAGTGTTGTCCCTGCTGTGGCTTGGGTCACTGTTGAGGAACAGTTTCGATCCCCGGCCCAGGGGCTTCTGCATGCTGTAGGCGTGGCCAAAAAAAAAAAATATATATATATATATATATATATATGGACAGTGGGGCAAGAGCGGTCACCAGGCAGCCACCGAGGAGCCAGGACTGCCATCCTGAGAGGAGGTGACAGGGGCTGGGGCCATGGTAGGCGCCGTGGAGATGCGGAGGTGAAATTGGAGATGCTCACTCGACACAGCCTGGTGGCTCTGCTAGTCCAGGGACAGGGCCTAGGAAGGTGGTCAGCAGGAGAGTCACCCTTGGCCGGATGAGCTGAAATTTGTGACCCCTGGGTGAGGTCACCACAGAAGGGAAGGGGGAAAGCGCTGAGGCCGAGCCCCAGGGGGCGTCATTGTTTAGCTCTGGCTGGTGGCGGGAGGTGGAGTAGCCGTGGGGCTGGAGGGGAGGGTAGTGTCCCGGACACCAAGTGAGGAGACGACTTCAAGAAAGACAAAGGGATGCCAGGTCAAGTACATGTCCATCAGCTTTGGCAATGAGGCCATCCCTGGTGACCTTGACAAGGGTCGTCCAGATGAGGTGGGCTCAGAAGCCTGAGCAAGTGGCTGGTGTCGAGAGGAGGGTGGTGTGGTCGTTTCCTGAGGCCACAGGAACAAATGACCGCCCACTGGGTGGCCTAGAGCAACAGAAACGTGTTCTGTCCCGGTGCAGGACGCCAGGCGTGGGCAGGGCCGGTCCCTCCTGGGGCTCTGAGCAGAGTCCGCCCGTGAGTCCATCTCATACCATCCTTGGCTTGAGACGCATCGTTCCATCTCTGCCTCCGTCATCGCATGGCTTCCTGGATAAGCCTTTTTTTTTTTTTTAATGGCCACACCCACGGCATATGGAAGTTGCTGGAACAGAAATTGAATCTGAACCACAGCTGCGATCCTTTAACTTACTGCACTGGGCCGGGGATCTAACCTGCACCTCCTCAGTGACCCGAGCCACTGTAATCGGATCCTTAACCCCCTGCGCCACAGTGGGAACTCTGAATCTATCGTCTTCTTTTTAAATAATTTTTTTTTCTTTTCTTTCCTTTTTTTTTTTTTTTTTTTTCTTTTCAGGGCCACATCTGCAGCACATGGAAGTTCTGAGGCTAGGGGTCCAATCAGAGTTGTAGCCACAGCAATAGCAATATGAGATCCGAGCCGCGTTTGCGACCTACACCACACCTCACGGCAACGCCAGATCCTTAACCCACTGAGGCCAGGGATCGAACCCGCAACCTCCTGGCTCCTAGTCAGATTCGTTTCCACTGCGCCACGACAGGAAGTGCTCTCCTCTTCTTATAAGGACACCAGCCACTGGCATCAGGGCTCGCCCTCCTCCAGTGCGACCTCATCTTTCATTACGTCTGCAAAGACCCTGTTTCAAATGGGGCCACACGCTGAGGTTCCACATGGTCCTGAACTGGGGGGACTGGGTTGCTTTTCCCCACAATACCACCCCCTCGCTATGCTGCCACCCGTGGGGGAGGCAAAGCAGTGACAGACAGGGCCCAGCGCTCGGATGGCGGAGCGACTGTTGGACGAGGTCAAAGGGCGCCCGAGGCCTCTGCCCTGGAGGGTGTGCTTCACTTTCCAAGGCCGCTGAGGAAGGAGGAATGTCGGGGTCCACCCAGGGAGCAGGGCGTGACGGGCAGAAGCCCCGGCCAGAGAGCTCTTCCTGGTGTCAGGCCTGGACTGAGCCCTGCTCCCGCCGTCTCGGAGGTGGTCCCTGCTGAGAATTCTGCTCCCTGCTGCCCCGCCCCGCCGGGGGCCGCCAGGTCCTGACCTCGGCGGGGAGCAGCTGCTGGCCGAGCCGGTCAGCCACGGTCCCCGGAGGTCTGGGCGCCCTCCCCGGTGCTGCGGCGGGCGTTTCATCCTCCCAGCCTGCTTCCCCGCTGCCGCCAGGCCCACCCTTCCCTGCAGAGTCCCTGCCCCGTGGGACCAGAGCTAAGGCAGTGTGACCTCCCCCCGCTGTCCAGCCAGCCCAGGTCACAGGCCTCTTGTTCTCACTCCTCCTGGGGGCTTGAGATGAGGCTGAGGCCACAAGCTGATGGGCCGCTGTGCCTTCTGGCTCTTTTCTGGGGCGAAGGGGCAGAGCTGGCCATCATAGTGGGGAGACAGGGCCTGGCTTGGGCCCGAGGCCTGCCAGTCTCGCTCCCTGGAGAGGCAGGAGTAAAAGGTCCACTCGCGAGCAGCAGGCTGGCTGTCACCCCAGGGAGATGGCCACTAGGGTTAATGGCGCTTCTTACTAAGGAAGCCTTCCTGCGGTTCAGCGCTTTCCGCGTCTCCCTCTTTTGGCTCCCAGATAAATAATCTGGTGTGGTCTGTCGCGATCGCAGGTTCAGAGAAGCGTCAGCTCTTTTCCTGCTGTTCATCTTGGTGACCTCCTCCTGGGGTCCTCCTGGCCTCCCAGGCCACCCTCACCTGACGCTGGCTCCTTCCTGCGTCTCCCTTGCACCCGGGTGCTGGGGAAGCGCCTTGTCTGGGAGACCAGTCACAGGGGGCTCCTTCGGGGGGGACAGGCGGTGGGGGGCACGGAAGGTGTTCTAGACTCCCTCCCCACCAAAGCCTGCTTATAAGAGGACAGCAGGTTCTCAACTGGGGGCGGAAGGGGGCAGAGAACCAGCTGCGCCCGTAGTTACCGGAGCAGGTGTCAGGCGAGCTTCCCAGCTGGCAAGGTCAAAGGGTCAGTGGGTTTTGCTTCTTTTTTGTAAAAACTTCGTGTAAAGGGGAGAAGACGCATATAGCCCAGGATCCTCCCCACCCCGTGACTTTCTAGAATATCCGTTTCCTGGAACCTTTTCACTGCAAGCGGCTGGCAAGAGTGAGCACAAGGCCAGTCCCGGGAGCCGGAAAGGCGACGAGCGGGAACGTCGCTCAAACCAGGCACTTCCTGACTTGAGACAGTCACCGTTGACCTTGCAGACCCGAAGTCTACTCACGTAGCCCTTGGCCAGCGCCCGGCTCTGGGGCCCCGGTTAGTCTCTCAGAAAATCGGGAGGCAGCCCCGGCCACGCACGTTCAAATAGAAGCCCAGGTGGTCGCTTCTCTTGGAGATGTGGCTGTGGGTGCGTGACCTCGTCCAGGCCCTCGGCCTTCTGCTCCCAAAAATAGCGCCGGCTTCACTTCCTGATGGCTGAGCTGCGCTCAGCGCCACCCCCTCTCATTCATATAAACCATGTAAATGAGCAGGCGCCTCGGCTTCCTGGAGCGTGGCTTCCTGGAGGTGGCATGGCGGCCAGAGGCCTCTCGTGGGCCCCGGCTGTGTGGACGGTGCTGGGTGCAGATCCTCCTGCAGCCCCCAGTGAAAAGTAGGTCAGGGGAAGCCTTCTGGGTCCTGTTCGCCACCAGTCAGAATCTGGGGGGCAGACGTTTTCCCTGGCCTGGTGCCCACATCCGATTCTGTAGCCTCTGCTTGGTCTTGGCAATCAGACCATGACCCCAGGCATCATCATCGTTTTGCTCTTTCGCGAATGACCAGGCTGGGGTGGGGGTGGGGATGGCATGCTCTTTAGAAACGTTTCTGGGAGTTCCCATCGTGGCGCAGCGGTAACGAAGCTGACTAGTATCCATGAGGATGCAGGTTCAATCCCTGGCCTCGCTCAGTGAGTTAAGGATCTGGCGTTACGGTGAGCTGTGGTGTAGGTCACACACGCGGCTCGGATGCTGTGTTGCTGTGACTGTGGTGTAGGCCAGCAGTGGCAGGTCTGATTTGACCCCTAGCCTGGGAACTTCTATATGCCGCAGGTGTGGCCCTAAAAATCAAAAAAATAAAATAAAATAAATAAACCATGTAACCGAGAGCTAGTGATGGGAACCCCCGCGCCCTTCCCCCGCGGCCGGTCAGGGCTCTCCGCCACGGTCACTGGCGCTTAATGCTCTCTCAAGTGCCTTCGGCCACTAGGGGAAAGCCGTCTGCCTCCCAGTGGAGGCTGAGCCTGGTCCTTGCAGGAGGCGGATGGAGGGAAGCTTCTGCGCGGAGGAGAGGAGCTGAAGTCCCCACCTTGATTCCTCAGGGGACCTCTCAGTCCTCCACAGCAGGTCCGGCCGAGAGCCTCTGTGCGGCATCACTGGCCATCGGGAGCTCAGCCACCGGGACTTTGGGGGTGCATTGGTCCAATCTCTCATGTTACAGCTGGGGAAACAGACCCCCCAGAGGGGGTGATCGGCTCGAGGTCAGGCTGCTGGGCGGAAGCGGGGGGACCCAGGGCTCTGCGGGCAGGCAGGTGGGAGGATCCTGGCCGGACCCACTGGGAGTCTGGGGAATCCTTGACCCGCAGGGACGGATGGGTCATTGAGTTCACCCTCCTGCCTCCAGTCAGGGGTCCCTTAGTCATTCTTCCACCTCCAGAAAAGGCCCTGTTTCTAACCTTTCCATGCCAAACCTTTACCACCTCAATCCCATCTCCTGGGATTGCTCGTGGGACTTAAGAGCCAGCGTTTGTCTTCTTGTAAAGCCTGGGATTTAGTTAATGCACTATCAAGCCTAAGATGTACTCTTTTTTTAAAAAAATAATAGCTTTATTGAGATATAATTCCCATGCCATACAACTCACCAATCCCGTGCCCTCCAGTTTAATCGTGGCTGTGCAACCATGGCTCTAGTCCATCTAAGATCCCTCTCATCACCCCTCTGTCACTTAGTCACTCCCCATTTCCTCCAGTGCTTGCAGCTATAGGACTGGCTCTTCAGTACCAGAACATTTTTTTCATTGTGACATTATTTCTTCCCCTGCGTTGTTTTTGTTTGTTTGGCTGCCCACGACACATGGAGTTCCCAGGCCAGGGATCAGATCTGAGCCATAGCTGTGTGACCTATGTCACAGCTGCAGCAATACTGGATCCTTAACCCTCTGTGCCGGGCCGGGGATCGAACCTGCGTCCAATGACACTGCCGATCCCGTGGCGCCACAGCAGGAACTCCCCCGCATATTTTTTTAAGTTGAAGTACAGTTGACTTACAATGTCATGTTAGTTTAAGGTGTATAGGAAAGTGATGTAGTTATACATATATCTATATATTTGCCAGATTCTTTTCCATTATACATTACTACAAGATATTGAATGTAGTTCCCTGTGCTAGGCAGTAGGGCTTTGTTGTCTATCTATTTTATATATAGTAGTGTTGTAACTGAATTTTTAGGTATTGTTAATATTCTGAGACACTTTGGTGAATACTAAAAAAACTTTGACCTAGTTCCTATTGGTGGGATGGGATCTCAAGGGAAATGCTGCGGTTTTTCTCGGTTTTTCGCCTGACTTTTATTTTGCTCATGAAGGAGACCATGGAGGAAGCCACACACCCGTTTGTTTCAGCTCTTTGCAGATCTGTAGCACTGTAGGGGGATCCCAAGCTGTTCGGGGGTGCTCACCTGTACGGGGCTTCAGGGATGAGGGCAAGGAGGAGTCAGCCTTGGGGTGTCGGGGTGAGCAGGGCCCGCTGTGCCCCCCAGCAGCCTCCAGGGCCTTGGAGGGTATGAGTTACTGGAGCTGAGAAGTTATCTGAGATGCGGGCTGCGCAGAGCCTCTCTTGCAGGAAGCTAGGCTCTGGGGACACAAGAACAGAGTGCCTGAGGCAGCTCTGCCGTGAGCTGGGCCCAGCCTGCTTGGGTGTGGTTCCCAGCCTGTCACTCTGCTGCTTGATCCCCTCTGCTCCTCAGCTGTAACATGGAGACGAGACGCGCACCCACGAACAGCAGGGTTAACACAAAATGATTGCCCTCCTGAAAGTCTCTGTGGGGTCTCGTCCTGGGGGTACGTGCTGGGGAGAGCTGGCTCCTCTGTGCCCGGAGGGTGGGGACGGACGTGCAGTGAAGGCTTGTTTGGTGGGTGAGAGCAAAACAGCGCTAACCTGGGTCAGATCCTAGCTCCATCTCCTACCAAAGCGTGACCCCTGGGCAAGTTACTTACACTCTATGCCTCAGTCTCCTCCTCTGTAAGATGGGGATGATGATAACGTATCTCCCTGCGATGATTATTAAATCATTCATAATAAACCACTGGGAGGGTTCAATGAGTTAGTGTTCACAGAGGACTTAAAGGGGTGTGCGGCCCAGTGAGCCCTCTGTGTTTAGCGATTAATAATGCGCTTGAAATGTAAAGTGAGGGAGAGTCCCTGTGGTGGCTCAGCAGGTTAAGAACCTGACTAGTACCCATGAGGACGCAAGTTCGATCCCTGGCCTTGCTCAGTGGGTTAAAGGATCTGGCGTTGCTGCAAGCTGCGGTGTAGACTGCAGATGCAGCTCAGATCTGGTGTTGCTGTGGCTGTGGTGTAGGCTGGCGGCTATGGCTCCAATTTGACCCCTAGCTTGGGAACCTCCACATGCTGCAGGTGGCCCTAAAAAGGCCAAAAAAGAACAACAACAACAAAAAATTAACTTGGAGTTCCCGTCGTGGCGCAGTGGTTAAGGAATCCAACTAGGAACCATGAGGTTGCGGGTTCGATCCCTGGCCTTGTTCAGTGGGTTAAGGATTCGGCGTTGCCGTGAGCTGTGGTGTAGGTTGCAGATGCGGCTTGGATCCCGCGTTGCTGTAGCTGTGGCCTAGGCTGGCAGCTAGAGCTCCAATTAGACCCCTAGCCTGGGAACCTCCATATGCCACAGGTGCGGCCCTAGAAGAACAAAAGACAAAAAAAAAAAAAGTTGACTTTAGTTATCTGTGTGTTTAAGTAGTATTAATGATGCTGTTGCTGTAGCTGATACGTGGTTTGTTCCAGAACCACCCAGCGCTGTACTAATCCTGTCTCCCCTCGGTTTCCCCAGCCGAGCCCCTGCCGCTGATGGATCTCTGCCGCCGCTCGGTGCGCAGGGCCCTGGGGAAGGAGCGCCTGGGCGAGATCCACGCGCTGCCGCTGCCCGCCTCTCTCAAGGCCTACCTCCTGTACCAGTGAGATGCTCCACCCGGGACCGCCAACGCCACAGCCCCCTGGTGCCAACTCATTGAGCCGCCACCGCGCCCCTGCCTTGGCCCAGCGTCCGCTCTTCCTCCTCATCCCGCCGGGCTGCCCCCGCCGCCCCCGGGACACAGACAGCTCCAGACCCCGGCCCGTCTTTTCCAGTTGCGGACATTGGCAGGTGTTCCCCATGTGCCGTGTCACAGCCCTTCCTTAGAAAAAGACACAGAGGACAAACTCCTACACTGAGCTCCGATCTGCTCGCGGGGTGGCCTGGGCTGCTTCTCCCCCGCCACCACCTGCCGGGTCCCTCAGTGGCGGGGCTGGCGGGAGGTGCCCCGGCGCCCGGAGCGGATCCCCAGGGTGCTAAGAGGTGCTTAGATGAGGGCCGGTGCCTGCCTAGCGGGGCCCAGCCACGGCGGCGGCGGACGAAGCTCAGGACGTCAGCACCTCACCGCGGCCACCGAGGCAGAAACCCAGATCGGACCTTCCGCAGGCACGCGTGCACGCAGCATCAGTTCCCGGCTGTCGGTGCCCCCGTACCCGGTATTTATTCTTCGAACAATAACAAAAAAGCCATTTATTTATTCCACTTAGAAAGGACACCTGGTGTGGGTCACCCTGTCTCTGGAGTGACCTGTCGCTTCCCTCCCACCTGCCCCTCCCCAGGATGGGTGTGCCTTACCTGTCCCCTTTGCTGGCTCGTGTCTGTGGTGTGTCCCCACGTGGGCACAAGGGTGTCTTTGTTTTCATCCTTTGACCTACAGTTTCCGGGGGGGCTCTGCTCCGAGGTCCCGGGGGGGCCCCCCTCAGGGAGCATCAGCCTCTTGTGCAATATGAGCATCTTGGCGGGACCCATCTACACCGGCGGTGGCAGCTCCCCGTGTCTCTCTAGGCAGCCGCTTACCGCTTGGGCTCGCGCATCTCTGCACGTGGTTTTCTCCCTTTGGTCGTCCCTGGGCGTCTGGGGGTGGGCGGGCTTTTGCTTTCCTACCCGAGATTTCCCACATGCATTCCCAGAAGCCCTGGCTTCCCAGGGGACAAACCACGGCAAGAGCATGGGTGGGTCCCCGTCCTCTGAGAGGCCAGGGACGAGGTCACGTGTCGTAGAAGCCGGTGCGCGTCTCTGCTTGGGGCCCCATCCGGGCTCTGGGCCCTAGTAGCGCAGCCCCAGCTCCTGACGGCACCCCAGAGCCACAGGGGCAGGGTGGGGTGGGACGGGCAGCCAGCAGGAGAGGGACACCCCCTCCGCTGCACAAGCCCCCCATGTAGCAGACCCCAGCACCTGCCGTCACAGCCACCGTTTCTTCTGTCTCAAAGTCAGCTCTCTGAGAACCTGCCTTCTGTTCATTTCTGTACAGGTACAATAGATGACTTTATTTGTTTAAAATGTTTAATATATATGCGTATATATTTGTCCGTAAGAATTATGTTTTAAACAGCTGCTGTTGGGTACCTTTTTTTAAAAAAAAAAAATTGTCTTCCAGTGGAGTATATTTTTTAAAGCACAAAATCGGTGCCAAGACTGGATGAGGAGTGTAAATTACCCCCTTATTATATCTGGAGGGTTTTTTTTTTTCCCCAGGGAGTGGGGGAAACCTAACCTGTAAAACTTGGAAAGATTTTCCTCCCTCCTCTTTCAGGGTGGGTCAGGTTCCGATGAAGTTGCACACGAAAGGGTCTCATTTAGATGGATCCCAGCCTTAGCGCCTCGACCCAGCCATCTCCCGCAGACTCTGAACAGATCACCGGCTCCTGGTCATTTTGCCTCACCTCAGCCCCCAGCTCCCCGAACCTCTGCCCCACCCTTCGTCCCCCTCCCAGTCCAGAACCTTGTGGCCTGTACAGTTTTGAAATTCCTAATCTATTTTATGATGGTTGTTAATAGTCAGTAACCTAATAAAGGAAAGTTGATTAAAATACAAAAACCACTTTGAAGGCTCTCTTTGTGATTTAGGAGGAGGGCAGGGGGTGTGACGGACACTGTCAAGAGATAGTGGGGCGACCCCCCCCACCCCCACCCCTTGGCCGAGGGCGGGATGCCAGCTGGAGCCCCAGATGGAGGAGGCGAGTCGGGGAGGGTGACCCTAGAAACAGCGCCATCTCCTCACACGTCCATGAGCCTGCAGCTCAGAGTAAGGAACTTGCTGACCCAGTAGAAAGGATTCTGTGCATCAGCGGTAAGGATTCTCTGGGAGTTCCCGTGGTGGCTCAGCGGGTTAAGAACCTGACTAGTATCCATGAGGATGCAGGTTTGATCCCTGGCCTCACTAAGTGGGTTAAGGATCCGGCATGGCAGTGCTGTGACTGTGGCTGATTCGATCCCTATCCTGGCAATTCCATGTGCCACAGGTGCCACTGTTAAAAAAAAATGAAGAAGAAGTTAAAAGACAGTGTTTTCTGGCTTGTTGTTGAGTTGACTGTGAGATTTTAGGAGCCCAGGGGTGAGCTCAGAGTCCAAGCGATGGGCGCTCAGCAGAAGGGGCTGGTCCATGGTCCATCTTTGTGTCCCCAGAGCCAAGTGCCCAGTGACGCTGAGTGAACCCGAGTCCCCCGACTCCCCACCCCAGCAGGGAAGGCAGGAAATTCCGGCTTAGAAGATTGGTGAGTGATAAAGTGAACAGTCAAGTTTACTGGATATGATCACGTGTCATGACTAGTTTCCAAGGAATTAACAAGAAGTGCCTTCAGCTCCCTGTGGGCACTTTTAATTCTAAAGGCATGTCAGGATCTGGTGGTGCTGGGAAAAGTCCTGGTCTGAGGGCCCGGGAGCTCTGGAACCAAGGTCCCATGTCCCTTCTCTGGGAGCTCCCTGGCCAGTCTTCCTCAGACCACCTGCATCAGCACCACTGGGGAGGTGTTTATTAAAATGCCCGTCTCGGGAGCTCTCTTGTGGCGCTTTGGGTTGAGGAGCCAGCATTGTCACTGCAGCGGCATGGGTCACTGCTGTGGCTCGGGTTCAGTCCCTGGCCTGGGAATTTCTGCACGCTGTGGGTGCAGCCAAAAGAAAAAAGCTCATCTCAGGGCCCCGCCTGAGATGGACCATATCAACTTTCTGGGGCCAGGCCCAGGAATGTGCTGTTTTCTCAAACTCCCCAAGTGACCTCGTCTAAGAGAGCCTGGAGACCACTGCTGGCGACTGTGTTAGCTCTTCGGAAAAGTTGCAGGGCAAAGGGAAATTGCAGGGTGTGTTCTCGGGTTGGCCCAGCAACGGGCGCAAGGCTTCCTGAGTCGGACCTGGGTTCAGACGGTGCTCTGACCTTCGAGAGCTGTGATCTCAGATGAGCCTCTGCGAGAAGGCAGTCACGGCAGGGTCTGCCTCGTAGGACAGAAGCAGGAGTGCAATCGGGCCTTGAGGCAGGGCCGGGCAGATGAGCAAGCATGCAAACCAGTGTTTAACAGCTCCTGCACTTCTGTTCTGGAAAATGGCAGCTCCTGGATTGAAATCGGTGTCCGAGAACGGACCAAACCTTCCTAAACCAACTTCCTGGCAAATATTCTGTCTTCCCAGGGAAGGTCTCCAAAGGTCAAGGGGGGTACTGGGAAAAGGGGACCCCCCCCAGATGCCTTCCCCAGATGCAGTTAAAAGAAGGGAATGGGCTGAATTATTTCGAGGTTGGAGTTCATGTCTGGGTCGCAGCTGGAACTCCAGCGCGCTTAGAGGGGAGGGGCTCGGGGAGAAGAAGGGTCAGGCCTTGGGGCGGGGATGGCGGGGCGCGCTAGAAGCCCCGGGAAAATGGGGGCCTTTGTGCTGCCGGAGACGTCTGGGGGGGGCGGGTTTGTGTTGAACGGAGCTGTCTTAATAAAACCATCTTTCAGACTGGCCCATGTGGTTGTAATTAATACCCTGCGTTCCTTCGAGCAGGTAGCCGGCTCCGGGGCTCAGCCACAGATGGGAAGAGCCCCCGGCTCCGCCATCCATCTCCTCCCCACGGCTTCCAGCCCCCCCTCCCCGCTCCTCTTCGACGGGATGAGGAATGTGGATTTACTGAACCAGAAAGTATGCCGGGGGAGCTGGGGAGGGGGCCGAAGACAGAGCAATTAGTTCATGCTCCAGTCCAGACACCCAAACATGGTTGGAGGCCAGCTGCAAGGAATATTTGAAATAAATGAGCTGCCCGGGGCCAGGAGTTTGCTGTGTTTTCTCTGCGGGACCATGGCAACCTGGGAGGAGGGAGCCATGAGCTAGGGACCGGGCTCTGCAGTCAACAAATGATGTCCTGACCGAGCAAGCCTGGAGGAAGCCACGGAGAGCTCCCCCAGGGCTTCTCGGGGCTCAGGTGCTGGCGGGCAGGACCCCCCCGCGTCCTACTGGGGTGCTCAGGGGAAATCCTGCCCAGCTTCGGCCCTCTGCGTCCTCCGCGGGGCTCTGACTTTTCCTTCTCTCTCTTTCCCTCCCTCCCTCCTTCTTCCTTTCTTCCTTTCTTTCTTCCTTCCTTCCTTTCTTTCTTTCCTTCCTTCCTTCTTTCTATTTCTGCCTTCCTTCCCTTTTTTTCTCTTTTTCCTTTCTTTTTCTTTCTTTTCCTTCTTTCTACATTTTTTCTTTTTTCTCTTCTTTCTCTTTATTTCCTTTTTCTTCCTTCTTTTCTTTCTTCCTTTTCTTCTTTCTTTTCCTTCCTTCCCACCTTCTTTTCTTCCTCCCTAAAAGAAAAGAGAAAGCTGACACTTGTTTGGAACCTTTCTTCCCGGGCTGAAGCACAGCTGTTGGTCTGATAATGACATTCCTGGGCAGAGGGCACGTTTGCACTGGAAAAGCCCAGGCTGAGGGCAGCTGGCCGGGTGGAAGGTGGCACGGACCTGTGCCACCTCTGTCATCGCACCCCGCCCAGCTGCAACTTCTTCTGGGTCTCCTTTGTAGGCAGAAGGGGCAAAGGCCTCCCTTTCTTGCCTCTTCTGAGGCTGGACCTCACAGCTGTCCCTAAGAGAGTGTCCCTACAGGAGCAGCAGGACCTAGTCTGCGGGCCTCGACTAAGTTCAGGTACCTCATACCTCCGAGTCACCAGGTGGCTTTAGAGAGAAAGGAAAATCTCAGAAACTTGGATGCCGTAGGTGGGGCCTGGGAACCTGCATCTTGAAACACCTGTAGCTAATTTTGGTACCTTGTCCCCTGGACCCTGGAACTACATGCAGAGCTGTAGCCATGCAGACCCTGTCCCAGCCGCTCGCTTCCCCGCTGCCTTCAGGGACCTGCCGGGGGCTGTGACCTCAGCCAGCGCTGGTGCAGAAGGTCCCATGGGAATCGGCTCTGCCCAGTCTGTTTCAGAGCACGAGCAAAAGCCCCAGAGAGCCGGGGCTGCAACGCTAGCATCGCACCCAGGCAGGAAGAGCTTGTCCTAGAGGAGTGTGAGCTAGGAGAGTCAAGGGGAAGCACCAGAGCGGAGACAGAGAACCCTCGGCCCTGGTTTGTCCCCTGAGCCCCACTTTCACCGGGGAAATTAGTCCCTGGAAAGCTAAACCGGGAGCTGAGAGATGCTGCCACCGCCGGGGCCTCCGCCCAGCAGGGCCAGAGCTCACGGCGATGTCCCAGGGTCTCAGCACCCACCCAGGACCAGGTCCCCCCCACCCCCCGCCCATCCCCCATCTGTTCCACTCTGCCTCACACCCACACCCCCAGGCCCCATCTTTTGAAAAAATTTCAACTAAATACCTTCCTGCTGATTTCTATTAGGCAGCGCTGCCCCCAGACTCTTCCCACCACGGGTAGCGTCAACTGCAGCCAAAAAGCAAACGCCTCGCCTGGTTCTGTGCTGGGGCCACGCGACGGCGGAAGGGCCCGAACTCCGGATCCCGGATGGCCAAGGTCAATGCCCAGCTGTCCTCCTTACTGCCCCAAGGGGAACAAGGACCCCAGGAGCTTTGCTGTCCGCATCTGTGATGTGGGAACAATACTTTCGGCCCTGGGAGGTCCACTGAGAAGCTGTACACGTAGGGCTGGGCACGTCAGGGTACCCCGTACAAAGCATTTCTACCTCACCTTCTGCAAAGTGTTCTTTGTAAAAATTAAAGTGAGGAGTTCCCGTCGTGGCTCAGTGGTTAACGATTCCGACTAGGAACCATGAGGTTGCGGGTTCGATCCCTGGCCTTGATCAGCGGGTTAAGGATCCGGCATTGCCGGGACCTGTGGTGTAGGTTGCAGATGTGGCTCGGATCCCACGTTGCTGTGGCCGTGGTGGAGGCCAGCAGCTACAGCTCCTGTTAGACCCCTAGCCTGGGAACCTCCATATGCAGTGGGTGTGGCCCTAGATAAGGCAAAAAGACACACACACACACACACACACACACACACACACACACACAAAATTGAAGTGAAATATACATAACATCAAATTCATCATGGGTTTTTGTTTTTGCTTTTGTTTTTCGGCATGTGCAAGTTCCCAGGCCAGGGGTCGAACCTGTGCCATAGCAACAACTTGAGCTGGAGCCGTGACAATGCCAGACCTTTAACCCATTTCACCACCAGAGAACTCCTCAAATTCACCATTTTAAGGTCTGCCTAGGAGTTCAGTGAGTTAAGAACCCAGCTTGTATCCACGAGGATACGGGTTCAATCCCTGGTCCTGCTCAGTGGGCTAAGGACCCAGCGTTGCTCTGAGCTGCGAGGTAGGTCACAGATGCGGTTCGGATCTGGCGTCGCTGTGGCTGTGGTGCAGGCCGGCAGCTGCAGCTCCGATTCCACCCCTAGCCTGGGAACTTCCATATGCTGCAGGTGCAGCCCTAAAAAATAAACTAAAATAAAGTGTTCTATAACGAACTTGGGGCTGCCGGGCCCGTAGTAAGTGCTCAGTAGGAGCACCTGGTGTGATCATTTGTGCATGACCTGAGACACCCAGAGATGCTATGTCTATAGTCCAAAGTGTCCCAAAGTCTCCAGGCCTGGGCTGAGCACTTCTGTCCCACTAGATGGAAACGAGATCACTTTTCTTAAAATCAGTGTCATATGCAAGTGCAGCACCCAGAAGTTAAGAGCTGTGTGGCCTCGATCAGTCCCTCGGACCCCCCGCCTCTGCACGGTATTGATTTCTGCTGGCTGCTGCAACGAGTTGCCATAGACTGAGTGGCTTAAGACAACACACATTTGGTCTCTGACAGTTCCGGAAGCCAGCAGCATAAAATCTAGGTGTGGATAGAGCTGCTCCCTCTGAAGGCTCTGGGGAGAGTCCTTCCTGGCCCCTTCCGGCTTCTGGTGGCCCCAGGCGTCCTCTGGCCTGTGGGCACATCCCTTTCATCTCTGTCACCATCGTCACACGGCCATCTCCCTCTGTGTCTCCGTGTCTGTTTCATAAGGACAATCGCCACTGGATTTAGAGCCCACCAGGATTATCCAAATCCTTAACTCCATGGCATCTAAGACCCTTTTTCCAAATAAGGTCACGTTCACAGCTTCCAGGGTTAGGACATGGACCTGTCTTTCTTAGGTCCACCATCCAACCCTCTAAGCACATCTCCTCTTTTTTTTTCTTTGTCTTTTTAGGGCCGCACAGGAGGCATATGGGGGTTCCCAGGCTAGGGGTCCAATCAGAGCTATAGCCACTGGCCTGCACCACAGCCACAGCCACAAGAGATCCAAGCCACGTCTGCAACCTACACCACAGCTCACGGCAACGCCAGATCCTTAACCCACTGAGCGAAGCCGTGTCCTCACGGATGCTAGTTGCGTTTGTTAACCACTGAGCCACGACGGGAACTCAACCACGCACATCTTTAGAACAGAGTTCATAATAACGCCCACTCATAGGATGACGTGAGGATTTATAAAACGTTGAAGGTGGACGACATAGCCCAGTGCCAGACCCATGATGAGTGCTGCCAAAAAAGGCAAGAACTCCCGGAGTTACCACTCCTGATACCACCTTCCCCCTCCCCCCACCCCTTATGACCAGAATCATCAGAGCAGATCTGCTCAGGAATTGCTGGATGTCTTCTACGAGGTGGGTGCCCAGGCTGTGTGTGGAAGGCACAGGGCCAGGCGTGGGCCAGGATGTGGCAGGAACTTGAAACTTGTCCCCGAACACAGCACGTGGCCCCCTTCTCTTGGGTGCCCCTCTAACCAGCTATAGTGGATAGGTCCCAAGGCCTGGAAAGGGGCGGGCACTGCTCAGCGGTCTTCAGAAACAGAGGCTGAGCCAAGGGCAGGAGGCCGCAGGTGCCAAGTTCAGGTGGGGTCTCGCTGCCCACCTCCCCCATCTCTCTCGGGGGCGGAGGAAAGAGCTCAAGTCCCCCGGCAGCCTCTCCAGCCAGGCCCAGCCCGAACTGCTTGTACAAGGACATGGAATGTGAACCCCGGGCTATTTAAAGAGCACGGGAGACTGGAGGCGGCTGGGACCCGGCCAGGCAGGGTGCCTCAGGTCGGCCCCAGGCTCCTCTTTGCACGTGGTTTGATTTACTGGAGGGCCGCAAGCAACTCCAGCTTCAGACACAGAAGTATTTGAAGCAGCTGCCAGATGTTTTGTCTGCATCGGGTTTTTACAACTTGCTTACTGGTTAGCAGCCTGCCTCCCGCCGGAGTTCATCTTGCCCCAGTGGGTTCAGCGCCCTGGCACTGGCTCGCCGCTCCCTCCCCGCGCAGCCCCAGCCCGCTCTGCCTCGAATGGAGCCGAGGGGAGCTTGTTTTCCAAAACATCCATCTTGTCCCGGGGTGGCGGCTTGGCCCGGACTTCAGGGCATCTTGTAAGGCCGCCCGAGCTTGCAGACTCTCCCCACTGCTGGACCTGCTGGGGTAGGCAGGGCTAAAACCAGCCTCGAGGAGTTCCTGCTGTGGCGCGGCGGGTTAGGAATCTGACTGCAGTGGCTAGGGTGGCTGTGGAGGCTCGGGTTCGATCCCTGGCCTGGCGCAGTGTGTCAAGGATCTGATGTCGTCACAGGCGTCCATCGCAGCTGTGGCTCAGACTCAACCTCTGGCCCGGGAACTCGCCTATGCTGCAGGTTTAGCCATTTAAAAAAAAAAAAAAAAGGGGGGGAACATTTTCTAGGGGCTACCTGAGATGCTGTCTCCTGGGCTTTAGTTCTAACTTCGCTCCAAATAAAACTTAACTCTCAAATTAAAAAAAAAAAAAAAAGCAACGGAGTGTCAGTTGGGAGTGTTTTGTGGCTCAGAGTTAAGAACCCGATTGGTATCCAGAGGATGCTGGTTTGATCCCTGGCCTTTCTCTGCGGGTTATAAGGATCCAGCATTGCCACAAGCTGCATGTAGTTCACAGAAGTAGCTTGGAGCTGGCGTTGCTGTGGCTGTGGTATAGACCGGCAGGGGCAGCTCCAATTTGATGACCCCTAGCCTGGGAAATGCCATATGCCGCAGATGCAGCCCTAAAAAGAAAAAAAGAAAAAAAGGGAAAGAAAGAAAAGAAACCAAAAACCAGCCTCGAGACCCCACGGACAGCTTGGCCATGAGCACCCCTCGGAGCTGGCCCTATGTGCCAGGAATGTCCCCCGGGAGCAAGGACACAGACCTCACGCTTTCTTTCTGCTCTTCCATCCCGGTCACACTCTGGCCACCTGAGACCAGCCTCTTCAAGTGAAGCCACTGGGGACCAGGGCTGACTCCCTTCATAGGGGAGCGGGTGGGGCTTCTGAAAGCTTCCCAAATCTCTGGAAATCCCAGTGACCCAGAGAAGTTCCACTGGAGGCCCCAGTAAGACCAGACTTTGGATGGAGGCCACTGTCAGGCCAGAGGCCAACCCCATCCAGAGGGCCAGGGTGTGCCAACATGAGATACTGGGGTTCACTGGACTCGGGGTCAGGGGTGTTTCTCGGTCCCTATCCCCACCCAGGAGGACTGGGGCGAGAGGCACAGGACTCAAGTTCACTTCCTAAGGCCAGCGGGAATGACTTTTAGACGTGTTCACTCTGGAGCAGAGCAGGCAACCAGGGAAAAGGGTGGGACGAGGGGTGGGGCAGCGGGGAGTCGATACGGGAGGAGGGAAGGGGGGTTGTGCAATTAATCTTGTTGCATGTGAAAGCACACTCGTGTCCATCCAGGAATCCCGAAGGCCGCCAAAGTGGACAGAGTGTTCAGTCCTCTCCCGAAAGCGCCAGAAATGTTCTGTCCGCTGGGCAGGAAAGCATCCCCAGCCAGCACGCCCGCGGGGCGGCGCGCTCTCCCGCCATAGAAGCGCCTCTGGGGGCCGGGCTGGTGGGAGCCATCCGGGGGGCTGCAGGCCCGGGGGCAGCAGTTCATCTGGCCCTGGGGACTTGCCTCCCTGGGGCACGAGGGGACACCGCAGCCTGCCTTTTCCAGCAGCCCTCAGGGATTGAACCTCTACACCACCCAATCGCAGCTCTGCTCCCTTTTAATTTCTGAGTCCTCCAGGGAACCAGAAACAGAAAGAGACAGAGAGACAGAAGCAGAGATGGAGATCACAAGCCGGGTGGCCTCTCCCAAGAGCCCGTGGTCCCAGTCCAGAAATGGTGGCGGAATTTAGGACGAATCCAGGCCCACCCACCGCAGTGTGAAGGCCACTGCGGCCCATCGAAGGCAAAGAGATCCAGACAAGTGGACGGAAAGGCCGGAGCTTGGGGCTCAGACACAGAATATCAGTCGCCAACCCCATGACTCTGGACACCCCCTCTGGACACCACCTCTGGAAGCCTGTTTCCTCTTCTGCAAAATGGGAATCATGAGGCCTTCCAGCCAAGCTCGTGGTGTTGCAAAGATCAAATGAAGCCTGCGTATGACGCAGTGCCTCATCCAAAGCCAAGCACGTCCAAGGTCTAGCTGTCATGGTATCTGTTTATGCGAAAGTGGGAAAGATCAGCATCTTATATATGCCAGAAACATGCCCAGAAACACCCCTCCCTCCTGTCCTATGGCTTCTCCTCGTGTGTCCTGCAGCCAGCCCTGGAGCCTGGGGACCACCCTGAGTCCCCCTGCCCCTGGCTTCCTGGAAGGATGGGCCGGGGATGAGCTGAAGCGGCAGACTTCCTAGACTCACCTCCGGAGGACCGGCCCTTGAGGTCGTCCCAGTTGCCTAGGAAGATGACAAGCAACGTTTTCCCGCAGACGGCCCCGTGGGAGTGAGAAGAGGGGGCCCCAAGCGTTCTGTGGGTTAAGGATCTGGCTTTATCATTGCTGTGGCTCTGGTGACTGCTGTGGGGCGTGTTCAATCCTTGACCCAGGAACTTTCACACGGGAGAAAAAAAAAAGGGGGGAAGTGCCCCAGCCTCTGCTGTGGCTTTAGGCAAACATATCTTGATGCCTTGTCTGTGTCAGACATGGGAATGCCAGGGATTCAGGCTCAGGCTTCTGATCAAGAAGCTCAGTGGGAGGGCACAGACCAACAGTCATGGAAAATGGGGCTCTGCGTTCAAGTAATGCAGAGTGAGGAGTGATGGACTCCACCAGGTGACCAGACCAGGGATGCCCTTGCAGGGTTTTGAAGGATGAGTAGGAGTTTTCCAGTGGGTAGAGAGGGAAGTGAGTGAGTCCATTTGTGTAGCTTCCTTTGTAAAATGGGGATGGTAATAGGACCTGCCTCGCTGAGTGGCTCTTTGTAAGAGACAGGGAATCATGTCTGGCCTAGAGAGTGCCATTTAAGGGCTGGGTAGAAATAATTAATTCTGCTACCGCTAATAATAATAATGCGGTCTAAGCTCATGGCTTCTCTCACCTCCCACGGGCGTCTCCTTAAACTCAGAGCTTTAGGAATCCAGGACCGTTGATTCTGTTTATGAATACAAGTTCCTCCATCTCCGTGCAGCTCCTGGTTCAGCTCGGACTCTGAATTCCATGGGTGCTCCATGAGAGTCCACATTCCTGAGAAGAGACGGGGCCTCTCTGGGTGTCTGCTGTTGTCTTCTGTTCACGGTGACCGTTCACTCAGGCACGGGGTTCTCAGGGCTTCAACTCAGCGACACTGCTGCTGTCCTGGGGGGAACAGGACCCAGCAGCCCCGGGTAAACCCAGGCTGCCTTCCTTCCCCCGAGAAGGCTCCTTGGACAGGAGGCCAGAGTGAAGACCTGGGCTCCAGCCGCAGCTCTGCTATTCACTGGTGGTCCTAGAAAAACGACCCCCTCTCTGAGCCTCCACGGCCACCCTCTAAAGCAGCTGTGATGGTAAAATCTACATCTAGACAAAAACATAATCCTAAGAACTTGCCTGGGGCCGACGGAAGCCCCTTGCACACATTAACGGGTGCAAGCCCATCAGCAGCTGTCTGAGGCAGAGGCTGCCATGACCTTGGATGCTCAGAGAGGCTCATTGACTTGCCCAAGGTCCCACAGCTGAATGGTGAAGCCAGAACTCAAAACCAGGACTCACTGACACCAAACCCTGGGCTCTTGACCCCAGGCTGGGTCACCTCCCTCGGCAGCACAAAGCTTTCTGCTGCCCCGCTGTCACACTCCCGTTCGTTCAGCAGGTGTCCAGCAGAGTCTGTGCAGGATGCCCTTTGGGACCCTGCGTGTGGGCCCTCAGGACAGAGTGGCGTCTACCTGCCCCAGGAATGGGAGGTCGGGTGCCGGGTCTGTCTGTCTCCCTGCCTGATCTTGGCACACAGTAAGTGTTCAGAAAGTACAAATGA
The DNA here is from genome assembly GCA_004024745.2 of Catagonus wagneri. Lineage (NCBI taxonomy): Eukaryota > Metazoa > Chordata > Mammalia > Artiodactyla > Tayassuidae > Catagonus > Catagonus wagneri. The sequence continues at coordinate 1,411,514 of PVHT021183551.1, forward strand.
GGTGAATGAGAGAAGAGGCTGGAAGAGGGGTGCTCAGCTCTTGAAGGTCTGGGGGGCCAGCAGGAGAAACCCTCGGGCTTTCTGAAGATGACAAAGAGGCTGCCAAGGATCCTCGGACCACGGAGGCCCCAGTCCCAGTCATGAGGTGGGGGGCTATGTAGGATGGGGGACTTGACATTGAAGGGCCAGGGCAGCCTTCGGGGCAGTGCAGAAGACGGCACCTGTGCCTTCAGCTGCCGCCGGCTGGGGGTCAGGGACGGAGGACAGCGTCAGATACCACAAGAGGCCATGTCACTTTCTCCCAACACAAAGGACCCCCGGGCCTGGTCTGCCTGTTGGGTTTACCCGGCGTGGGCTGCCATGCCCTGGCCTGCAGTTCATAGGAGAAGCTGGGACCCGGGCGTTCACGCAGAATCTGCGCTACCTAAGCCCAGGGCTCTCCATCCCCTGCAAGCCTGCAGGGAGCCGCTAGCAGCCCCCGTTCCTCAGAGGCAGAAGCAGAAGCTCAGAGCAGAGCTGGGATTGTCTGCTGGGGCCAGAGGGGGCCCCGGCCTTGCAGTAACCCTGGGAGAACCCTCACCTGCCCAGACTGGGCCCCCCCAGCTCTGCCACGCAGTGTCCACACGGCAGCCTCAACTGCAGCTGCCTTGCCCCTTGGGAAGTTCTGGGTCAAGGCCACTCCGGGTCAAGGACTTCTCTTCCTTCCCTTTTCCCAGAACTGACATTTCTGCGTTTGGAGCTTAGAAACTGATCCCCAAGCTGCTCAGATCCCAGCAATCTACCCCCTGTCACTTAATTTATGCCATCAGCAAACACCCAGCTTGCAACGGGGTCTGGGCAGGCCCTGAAGGCAGAAAGCCCTTGGGGGCTCCCAGCATTTCACTCTGGACATGAGTCTGTGCTTTCATGTCTCTTTCCCATCATGCTTCTAGAAGCAACTTTTTTTTTCTTTTAGCAGCATGAGGAAGTTCCCAGGCCAGGGATCAAACCTGAGCCACAGCAGTGCCAGATCCTTAAACCACTGAGCTGCTAGGGAACTCCCGGAAACATCTTGAAGCCCAGACCCGAGTCGCTGCTTAGTTTGATGTAAATGCTCAGTATGTATTTGCAGATTGATTGAATGAATGGAGAAACGAAGAATGAACACATGAGGTGGTAAAATGCACGCCCTGGACACATGTCTTCTTGATCCTGGACCCAGAGCCTGGCTGTCGCTTAAAGCCCAGACCATTGGCGTGACCAGCAATGGCCTCTATACCGAGGGCAGCAGCCCCAGGAGAGGACAGGTGGGTGCTCAGCAGCCCTGGGGAAGCCAGCTGCTCCAGAGGCCTGTCCTGGCCCAGCTGGCGGCCCCTCTGTCCCCTTGTGCCCCCGCGGGAGAGATTCTGCAGCCTCTCCCCACCCCCACCCCATGAGCTCCGCCGAGGGGCCCCAACAGAGCAGCTGGCCTTCTCGGGGCCCCATCGCGCCTCATTTTCTCTGAAAACAAATGAGGACCGCTGACCTAGCTGGGTACCTTGGTCTTCCCGGCCCAGTGCTGTTCCCAGCTTATTTTTATGAGCTGTTTAATCTGCACACTGTCTTCTGTTCTCAATAAAATGGGGCTGCACATTCCAGGATGGCCTCGAATGATAACACCAGCTGTCTAGACGGAGGCCAGCCCACTGACACTATCATAAATAAAAATAGCTTCGTCTTCCAGCCTCTCGCCGGAGCCTGCGGAGGGGTGAGCAGACTCCATGCGGGCTGGCGGCAACACAGCCGCACCCCCCACCCTCCGCCCCATCTCTCTGGCTGCCTCTGCCTCCAGACCCCAGCCCAGCACCTAGGAGCCCAAGGAGCCCACACTGCCTGCGGGAGGGAGGAAGGGGACCAGCATCCCTGGAGGGGCCTGCTGGGGTCCCAGGGAGGCACCTGTCCCCTCCTGGGCTCATCCCCTTCCATGTGGCCTGCAGCGGCTGCTAGGGCAGCAGATAGCCAGGTGGCCGATGCGGGCTTTAATTTGCAATTCCAAGGTCAGTGATTGACCTACCCTTCCCTGGGCCCAGGTCTGGGCTGGGAGAGGCTACAGAGCATGCGCAGAACCGCCCAGGGTTAAACTAAGAGAAAGGCCATTCCTGCCACCCAGCACAAACCTTGACACCGGCCAGGGTCCAGAGCTCTGCCCACCCAGGAAGTCAAGGCTCACGGCCAGCATTCTGAGCCGCTCGCCCACTCCTTTTGTCGTCCATTTGCCCCACAAGCCATTTGACCCCTCCTTCACCGGTTCACTTATCTGGCCTCTGCTTGATCCCGAAACCCTGAGTCAGGACTGCCCTCAGGGTCCCTGAGAGCAGCAGGCAGGCGGAAGGACCTTGGGGGCATCTCCCAAGTTCAGCGGGGGATGGCCCGGCTGCTTGCATAGCTAGAGCATGCCGGTACCTCTCTGAGGGTGTCCAGGCCAGTGTGGGGGTCAACAAAGGAGGCTCACCAGGCTCCCCACAGGCAGGGGCCTGGATTCTCACACTTTCCCACGTGGTCTCACGAAGGTCAGGTTACGTCTACACTGACAGCTGCCCTTACAGCCCAGGCACCCTTGTGCAGTACACAACCTGAACACCTGTCCCAGGAAGCCCTGTGCAACCTCCCCTCTCTTCCCCAAGGCCCAGCCAGACTGAGTCTTTATAATAGAAAATCTAGCTTCTCCACAGTCAGTGGAGTCTCCGCTTCGGCCCCTGGTGTTGCCTGTGGGAGCTCCGGAGGTCAGGGGCAAGCAGAAGAAAAGACTTAACACAGAACCAAGAGGCAGGTGCTTTGCGATGGACCCTGGCCTCAGGGAGATGTGGGCTGGGCTGGCGGAGGGCATGCGTGTAAGCGCCCGGCACACAGCACTCTCCCTGTGGATGGAGTGGAGCCCCTGCTTTCGTCACAGGGGGCCCTCAGAACTAGACTCCGGCCCTCGGCTTCCTAATCTGGTGCTCTAGCCCATCCCGGAGGTGAGGGCGTCCCCCGGTGGTGGGGTCCAGACTCACGTTTGCTTGATTCTCCAAACCCTGCCTCTTCGTCCACACCAGGCAGGCCCCTGGGAGCGGAGACAGCACCTAGGAGCCCAAGGAGCCACAGTTAGGATGGGCGGGGTCGGTGCCATGCGGTTCATGCCCCTGGGCCGTCCCCCGCTCCCCAGACCAACAGCCTGGGGGATGCAGGGTTTTTTTTTGTGGGGGTCTCTCTGCGCTGTCTGACCTAAAACTATCTCTAGGCCTATCTCTTGGCCAGAATGCTCAGTGAGGGATCCACCAAACCACAGCAAAAGCAGCTCCATGATGCTAAGATGCTAAGGGACCATCTGACTCAGCCCTCTGACCGCAGGCAGGCCTCCTCCTTGGATCCAGGGCACCTGCAGCCCCCGGGAAAGGGACTACACTCCCTGGTACTTCTCTCTCCCCTCATGCCGACAGCGAGCCCAAAACAGGCCTTCGGGAGGCCGCTCCCCCGGGCCCCACCCCCGGTGTCCTCCTGTCCCCGGATGCAAGGAAGGGGGTCCGAGGAAATTCTGGGGAGAGACAAGGAAGCGGAGGCTGGCCTCTTGCCAGAGTCCCCGCACTGGATAATCCTCACGCCTGCAGCCTGTTGGGTACAAGCAGGAGGGAGAGAGTGAAGGAAGAGAGCAGAGAATTCGCCCTCACGGGCCTCCGCTTCGAAAAACTGAAAGTGGCTGAAAATCTGTGAGTAAAGGGCCAGGAAGGAGCGGGGTGACCGAGCACAGCTGGGAGGCCAGTGACTGGAGCAGAGTCAAGCCGTTCGCTGAAGCAGCCACCAAAGCTGAGTCTTGGGAGTTCCTGTTCTGGCTCAGCGGTGAGTAACCCCCCACTAGCATCCACGGGGCCTTGGGTTCAGTCCCTGGCCTCGGTCAGTGGGTTAAGGATCCGGCGTTGCTGTGCCCGTGGTGTCGGCTGGCTGGGACCTGGTTCTGCTGTGGCCGCGGTGTAGGCCGGCAGCTACAGCTCCGATTCGACCCCTAGCCTGGGAACTTCCCTGATGTGGGCGTGGCCCTAAAAAGACCTAAAAAAAAGGGAGGAAGAAACCTGAGTTTCAGGGACCAGGACCGGGCAAGCACTGGAACATTCTCCCTCACTTAGTGCTTGCAGCACATCCACGAGCTCGGCTGTCCTCGTTTGACAGAGGAGGACACTGAGGCCCCAGGGCCGGGGGAGGCGGGGGAAGAAGGTGGGCCCAGAGCGAGACACGCAGCTGGGAGGGGGTGGGGCCTGGGTGCAGACAGGGGTGGCTCTGATTCCAGGCTGCCGGGCCCCTCCGCCTCCCCGTGTCCCCCGCCGCCTGGCACCGGATGGGGCACAAGACGTGTTTATTCAATGCCTGACCCGGAGAAAGCAGAACCCTCCCTGCCCCGCTCCCAAGTCCCACAGCGGGCACATCAGCCACTCCACAAGCACTTACTGAGGGCGCTGGAGGTGACAAGGACAGCAGGGGCCCAGCAGCCCAGTCTCCAGAGGCCTCCCGCCTGGCTGAACAGAAGAGGCCCAGAGGGGGCCCGAATCACAGGTGCCACCTGCAGGGCGCCCACCCATCACAGACCTGGAGATGGACTTGGAGGCCAGGGTCTTAGGCAGGGACAGGGCGCTTGTCAAAACTCTGCTGAGGGAGTTCCCATCGTGGCTCAATGGTTAACGAATCTGACTAGGAACCATGAGGTTGCGGGTTCGATCCCTGGCGTTGCTCTATGGGTCAAAGATCCGGTGTTGCCGTGAGCTGTGGTGCAGGTTGCAGACGCAGTTCGGATCCCGCGTTGCTGTGACTGTGGCGGAGCTGCAAAGGCAGACTTTGAAGTAGTGGCCCCATCCCTCGGGAGAGTTTGCGGGGTTGAAGTCCTGTCCATCTGCACCCAGCACCCGGGTGGGTGGGCCCCACTCTCTCCCCGAGGCCGACTGCCCATCTCTTCCTTCCCAGACCTCTGGCCAGGAAGGATCCTGCACTAAGGAGGAAGATGCCCCAGGCCGACGTTTCCCCGCCCCCGGCCCTGTGGCCCCAGGTGACTGATAAAACCCCTGCCCCCCTTCCCCACCAAGCTGGCGGGTGCTGCACCTGCGCTTCCCAGAAGTCTTGGAAGTAGCCCGACTTCCCTTTGCAGGGGGACCACCTGCCCACGTGTGACCCAACCCGCCAGTGTCTTCCCAGGACTTTCGCGGGCTCGGCTGGGAAAGAAATTCCTTCTGCTGAGAACCTAAAGCTGGGAGGATAAGGGCCCCCTGGACCCTCCCCGGGCAGGGCTGCCGGAGGACAGAGCCCACAGAGGGCGCAGAACGGAGAGATGGAAACCTGCCTTCTCCGGGCTGTCATTTGCTCTGATGAATCCTCCAGCCAGGCCACCCCCAGGGCTTTCAAGGCACATCAGCCAATAAAGTCTCTTCGTGTGGAAACCAGTGGGAGCTGGGTTTCGACGGCCTGCAGCGACGAGGGCTTGGAGCCCTCCGGACGTCCTGCCCTGCACACGCTGCAGCTCCACAGCCTGAAGCACTGCCTCTCGGAGGCAGAACCTGCTTTCCTGGGATCCTGAGAGAGGACGGGTGTTGACCGTGACTGTGAAGCCCGCAAAAGAGCTCCTCACCTCAGATGCACGGCTTTGGGGGGGGTCGCCTGTTGCTTCGTCCCAGTGGTGGTGGCACTAACTCCGGGAGGAGACGGGGTAAGTGCCCAGGGCCCGTCATCGGCATCCGAGTGGGAAAGGGGTGGCACCTTTGGAGCCTTCGGGAAGGCTCATTTACAAGGCGGGGCGAGGGGGATCCCCAAGGGAGAAGAGGAGAACGTGGGGACCAGGAGAGTTGGTGCCGCCTGAGATGCGAAAGGACACGGGTGGGAACATCGCAAACCCAAACCCGGAATGAGGGGGTGTGCAGAGCAGGCCCGCTGAGGGGCAGCGGCCAGGCAGGGGCCACAGCCCCTCTGAGGGGGCTCTGCAGTAGTTGAACAGTCTCCCTCCAAATCTCAAGTCCCCTCGGAACCTTAGAACATGACCTGATTTGGAAATAGGGTCTTTATGGACGGCAACTATTAAGGACTATTAAGGTCTTTTTTGCTGGCCTCACCCGAGGCCTATGGAGGTTCCCAGGCTAGGGGTCTGATCAGAGCTACAGCCGCCGGCCTACACCGCAGCCACAGCAATGCGGGATCCAAGCCGCATCTGCGACTACACCACAGCTCACGGCAACGCTGGATCCTTAACCCACTGAGCAAGGCCAGGGATCGAACCTGCATCCTCATGGTTGCTAGTCAATCATTTTCCACCGAGCCACAATGGGAATTCCAAGGATCTTGAGATGAATGGAGTCTTTTTTTTTTTTTTGGCTACTCCCAGAGCGGGTAGAAGTTCCAGGGCCAGGGATCGAACCCAAACCACAGCAATGACCGTGCTGGATCCTTAATCAGCTGAGCCACCAGGGAACTCCACGGAGTCTTCGTCTGGGTTTATTTTATTAGCAGTAATGTACGGGAGCCTTTCATGTCTTTAATTGGCTGTGTTTTAAGTTTGCAGCCGGCGGGTACATGGGCCAGGCAGGTGGTGGGCTGTTAAGAGCTCACCTAATTGTAAACGGGGAGTCCTGTCCTCTAACCTTGCCGTTAGCGTGACCTGTGAAGAAGTCCCTTATCTTCCTGGACCTGTTTTTCTTCCTTATCAAATCGGGGGCTGGTGGTAGTGCCTCCACAATCTTTAAATTTAATTTTTTTTTTTTTGCTCTTTAGGGCCACACCTGCAGCTCATGGAAGTTCCCATGCCAGGGGTCGAACAGAAGCCACAGCTGCCAGCCTACAGCACAGCCACAACAACTCGGGATCCTGGTTCAGTCTGTGACCTACACCGCGGCTCAGAGCAACACTGGATCCTTAACTCACTGAGTGAGGCCAGGGATCGAACCCACATCCTCACGGATCCTAGCCGGATTCCTTTCACTTCGCCACAAGGAAAACTCCAATGTTTGTGTACGTATAATTGAGTCACTTTGCTATGTGGCAGAAATTGAAGCAGCATAGTCAATCAACTACACTGTAACCAATTTTTTTTTTTTTTAAAAAGGAGGCCTCCACCTGCATGAGGGTGTCCGGGAGAACTGAGGTGGGGGCCCCCTGGGGGGTGGCTGGTTCTTGGTTTCCCTTTCAGGCAGTGCAGGACTGAGAGGAAACAGCCAAGCAGGGCGCGCTCAGGAAGCTCCTGAGTCAAACTGGTGAGAGGATAGCGCGAGCACCGTGCTTCATAACCAGCCCCGACAAGCCCAGTGTGGCTGCAGTCAGGGTGGGGCGGGGGGTGTGACTCCGGCCCTGCGGTGTGACTTCGGCCCTTTCTTTCCCACCAGAGAACATGGACCTCAACACAAAGAGCAGGCAGTGACATCGTTATAAGACTCTGAGTTGCAGAGTTCCCATTGTGGCGCAGCGGAAACGAATCCGACTAGGAACCACGAGGATGTGGGTTCAATCCCTGGCCTTGCTCAGTGGGTTAAGGATGTGGCATTGCTGTGGCTGTGGTGTAGGCCGGCAGCTGTAGCTCTGATTAGACCCCTAGCCTGGGAACCTCTGAGTTGCAGAGTTTCCGTTGTGGCGCAGCGGAAATGAATCTGACTAGTACCCACGAGGATATGGGTTCGATCCCTGGCCTTGCTCTCTGGTTCAGGGATACGGCATTGCCATGAGCTGTGGTGTAAGTCGCAGACGTGGCTCAGATCCTGCATTGCTGTGGCTGTGGCGCTGGCCAGCGGCTGTAGCTTCGATTTGACCCCTAGCCCGGGAACTCCCATATTCCATGGGTGCAGCCCTAAAAAAAGGCCAAAAAAAAAGACGACTCTGAGTTGCAAGTGACAGAATCCCACCTCAACTGGGTTAAGCCAAACCAGGGCTCTAACATGTCAGCAAGTTCAAGACTGAGTTGCTCAGGGCTTGATCCGGCCCTCTCTCAGTTCTGGGCCCTGATCCCTCGAGCGGGCTCCATCTCCAGGTGGCCTTCACCCTGCAGTGGCTGGTGGCTGCCAGCCCTCCGGCTCCCGTTTATCCTCAGCCACCTGGAATGAGTGATTCTCTCTTCCCCACGGTTTCTGCCAAAGTCCCAGGAGGGAGCCTTGTTGACTCAGGCCACCTGTCCTGGGGCCGGGAGATGTGCTGCCATGATGTTTTCATTTTCTGATCACCTGCTCCACTGGGGGGCTGGGGGCTGGGGTCAGTTTGGCCCAACACAGGAGGCAGGGGGAGCTAGGAGGGGAGGTTCCCAGAGGAAGGGCAGGGAGCTGCCACCAGGGGACCGGAAAGAAGGCCGGACAGGGCAGGTCAGACCTCAGACAGCCCCCGTGTTAGGTTCCTGTGCTGCTGTAACCATCCGCCCACAAAAACTCAAATTTATTGTCTTTCAGTCTGGAGGTCAGAAGTTTTAAAATCAAGGTGTCGGCAGGGCTGACTTCTGGAAGCTTGAGGGAAAAACCTGTTTGCTTACCTTTTCCAGCTTCTAGAGGCACCTGTATTCCTTGGCTGGTGGCCTCTTCCTGCATCTCCAACCTCCCTCTCTCTCTCTTTCTCCCCTTTTAGGCTGCCACACAAAATACCACTGACTACATGACTTAAACAATAGAAAATTATGGAGTTCATGGCTCAGTGGCAACGAACCCTACTAGTATCCGTGAGGAGGCAGGTTCGATCCCTGGTCTTGCTCAGCGGGTTAAGGATCCGGCGTTGCCGTGAGCTGTGGCCTGGGAACCTCCACATGTCGCTTAATCACAACTGTGAAGTCCTTTTTGCTTTTTAAGGTTTGGCCTTAAAAAGGCAAAAAAAGAAAAGAGAAAAAGAAAAAGGGAAGAAAAGAAAAATGTTTTCTTACAGTTCTAAAATCTGGGAAGTCCAAGATCAAGGTGCTGGCAAGTTAATTCCCAGTGAGAACGCTTTTCCTGGCTTGTAGCTGGTCAGCTTCTAACTTTCCTCAGTGTGTGCACTTGGTGGGGTGGGGGGGAAGCGGGGAGGCAGTGCAACCTCTCCAGTGTCTCCTTGTATAAAGGCACTAATCCTGGGGTTCCCTGGGGCTCAGCGGGTCGAGGACCTGGCAATATCATCGCAGTGACTCGGGTCACGGCTGTGGCACGAGTTTAATCCCTGGCCCGCAACTTCCGCCTGCTACAGGAGCAACCAAAAAGAAAAACACTTTAGAAATAAATAAAAGGGTTCCCACTGCAACCCAGCAGGTTAAGAACCTAATGTAGTCCCAGAGAAGATGTGGGTTCGATCCCTTGCCTTGTTCGGTGGGTTAAGAATCCGCTGTTGCCACAAGCTGTGGAGTAGTCCGCGGATGCAGCTTGGACCCAGAATTGCTGTGGCTGCGGCATTGCGGCCCTAAAAAGAAAATGGAAAGAAGGAAGGAAGGAAGGAAGGAAGGAAGGAAGGAAGGAAGGAAGGAAGGAAGGAAGGAAGGAAGGAAGGAGGGAAGGGAGGAAGGGAGGGAGAAGGAAGGGAAAGAAAGAAAAGAAGGAAGGAAGGAGGGAGGGAGGTACAATCCCTACCTGATCAGGGCCCCACTCTTATAACCTCATTAACCTTAATTACTTCCTTAGATGCTCCCTTTCCTAGTACAGCCACATTGGAGGTAGGGGGAAGTTAGGGCTTCAACACGTGGATTTGGGGGAATACAGTCAGCCCAGAACTCCCCTTCCTGCCTCTCTCTCCCCTTCCTGCCTCTCCCTTGTAAGCACCGCTTGACCACCTTGGGCCCACCTGGAGAATACAGGCTGATCTCCCCGTCTCGAGGTCCTTAGTCGCGTCTGTAGAGCCCTTCTGCTGTGCACGTTCACATAGCAGAGGGTCTGGGATTGGGAAGAAGACCTCCCTGGGCCGCCCTTATTCTTTTATATAAACATATTTTTTGCTTTCTATGGCTGCAACCACAGCGTATGGAGGTTCCCAGGCTAGGGGTCGAATCAGAGCTACAGCTGCCGGCCTACACCACAGCCACAGCAATGCCGGATTTGAGCCATGTCTGCGACCTACACCACAGCTCACGGCAACGCCAGATCCTTAACACCCTGAGCGAGGCCAGGGATCGAACCCGCAACCTCGTAATTCCCAGTCGGATTCATTTCCTCTGTGCCACGACGGGAGCTCCTGGGCTGCCCTTATTCTACCACCTCCCCTGCGAGCACTAGCCTCACATCCATCCTGGTGTTCAAGGCCTACCTCTTACTAGTGACAAAGGGTTCAGTTCTGTCTCAGAGAACCGCCAGTCTGTTAGATCCTGCGGGTTGAGAATGCTGCCCCCGACCTTTGACCTATGCCAGGGGGCACTCAATCCATGGCAAACAGAGAACCTTCTCCAAAACACCCCGGGGACAGAGGAGCAGAGGCCTGATGCTGGTGAAAGTCAAGTGACGACACTGAATGGAGTGTCACTGTCCCCACACGCTCGCCAGGAGTCACAGGAAGGTGAAGCGGGGGGGAGGAGCCACCGATGGAGGGAGGGTGCCAAGTGCTCCCTACACTTTCTCAGACTCACCTAGGTGGACTCGGGGCAGAATTCCAGACCCAATAAAGAGTTTTAAGATTTAAAAGAGGAGTTCCCGTCTTGGCTCAGTGGTTAACAAATCCGACTAGAACCACGAGGATGCGGGTTCTATCCCTGGCCTTGCTCAGTGGGTTAAGGATCCGGTGTTGCCGTGAGCTGTGGTGTAGGTTGCAGACGCGGCTCGGATCCCGCATTGCTGTGGCTATGGTATAGGCCGGCGGCTACAGCTCCTGTTAGACCCTGAGCCCAGGAACCTCCATATGCCTCACGTGCGGCCCTAGAAAAGGCAAAAAGACAATTAAAAAAAAAAAAGATTTAAAAGAAAAAAAGGAAATGGTTTACGAGAGGAGAAGGGGATGGATTCCAAAACGGTCACCCTTTCCCGAGCTGGCACCTACAGGGTGAGCATTCGGCAGGGTCCCTGCAGCCCCCCTTCGGACTGTAAGGGCCCCAGAAATGGTGTGTGCCCAGAAAGAGCTGGACCCTGCTGAAGTGTCCTGATCTCAACGAACCCCAGGAAGAGCAAGGAGAGGAAAGGGTCTCCCCAAGAGACCCGCCTTCAGCTGTCCTCAGGGCCTCTCTGCAAAAGCCCAGCGCCACCAGCCCCGGCCCCGGTCGCGTCAAGCTGGACTCCAGCAGACTGAGGCCCCCGCAGCTTAGCCACCAGGCTCAGGCCGGGCCCGGCCGCTTCTTTCCTGGGGGAGCCAGGGGAGCAGGTTCTGCAGGGCTGGGGGTTAGTGGCTCTCCTGTCCCCCGGGATGGAAGATACCAGAGCCCAGAATCCTCTGTTCAGCCCTCAGGGACCAGCAGCTGGAGAGATTCAAAGCGACTCCATCCAGTGAAGCCGGCGAGGCCGAGCAGCGGCTCCAGTTTGGGGTGGACGAGGCCGGGCACCGCAGCGGCTGCTCAGCTGGCACAGGGCCCCTGGCCCGGGTCGGGCGGCCACACCCTTGGACAAGTCAGCTCTTTCCTGAGTGGAATGTACCAGGTTTTTCCTGAGTGGAAGCGGGGTTCAAATCCCGTGTGCTCTGCAGGGCCCGAGCGCCAGGCAGGCCATCCGGGTCCCGAGGAAAGGTGGGGAATTCTGGCCGGCAGCCGGGGAGGGGCTGGAAGAGGATGCCGAGAAGCTTCCAGGCACTTCTCCTCCCTCCTGAGTCACACGGGAACATTGGAGACCAGGAGGCAGGTGGCCGGAGGTGGGGAGGGGGGCAGGGGGAGGGTCAGCCCCTGTTAGGACCGGAGGAGAGGGGGCCCGCAGCCAGCAGGGGAAGCTGGGAAGAGGCTGGGAGGGGGGTCCAGCTGCGGCTTCAGCCTCTTCACTTCCTCCCTCCGCCCCTCCCGCCTTTCCAGGGACAGGGCCACCAAAGACCTCATTCTCTGGCCTCACTGGCGGGGCCCCACCCATGGGGATGGGGGGGGACCCGCCTCCCCATTCCCAGCAGATCCCAGGGCAGGCTCACATCCCTCCCACCCCCGGGGCTGTCCCCCGCTTCTCCTAGCGCCACATCCAGCCCCAAGCCCAGCAGGCAGCTGGTGGATCTCCTCTGCTTCTTCATCGTGATACCGTCTCCCGAGTCCCCGCTTTGCTGGGGGAGGGTCACTTACAAATTAGTAACCATGTCATCCGTAAGAGCTGGGCGGTGTGCCCCTGCAAGAGGGTCCCCGCCCCCGCCTGGGCCTGTAACCTGAGCCCCCCTCAAACCCACCCGCCCCCGGGAGGCTGTCGGTCAGATCCGCTTTGCAGGCTGCCTCTGGGCACCGGCCTTGTTTGCGATGTTGGTGCTTCGAGCAAGCAGAGCCCTGTTTTGCCAGCTGCCCGGCTGGCAGCTCAACCCACCCTGCAGCTGGAAGCCCGAGCGGGGAGCCCTTTGAAGTCCCTGAAGTCCCTCGGGCCTCTCACCAGGGGATGCCCCCGGCTCTGATGTGGACCAGCAGCCCCAGAGCTCCCAAGAGCGCAGCCATCTTTCCAGAAAACATGCAGCCAGGCTGGGCCCTGCTGGCAGCCACTGCAGGCGGTTCTTGGGGCTGAGACCACGGGAGACCGTGCGTCTCTGCAAAATGAGGTCTCTTTGGGGTGCAGAGGGGAACCAGAAGGCCTCGGGGGGTCTGGGCCAGCCCTGTCCCTGCCACCCCAAGCACAGGCAGGCTGAGAACCCGGGAAGGGGGTACAGTGCCAGCTGCTCCCCTGTGCCCGGGGACTAGAGGTCGGACAGCTGGGATTAGTCAGAGATTCCGAGCTGGGTCCTCGGCCAGCCCAACCGTGGGATCTTCTCCAAGTGAAACCTCGGCCCGGGCTTGGAGAGAAGTTGGCTTAGGAGCTGGACTCAGCCCGGTCCACCTGGCTGGAGACCTCGAAGGCCTGGGTCACCCCAGCCTCCGGGGGGTCTGCAGGCAGCAGGAGTTTGGCTTTGCTGTCTCTGGCCCCTGGAGGAGAGGGGTGGGTGCCCTCCCGCTGGAGCCAGGGGACCCAAGACGGGGTTTGGGGACCAACAGCTGAGCCTCCAGTTCTGCGCCCCCCCCACTAGCAAACATCCTTGAATCCTTCTCTTTGCCGAGGTTGGCGCTGAGAGGTGGAGACAGTCAGAACTGTCCCTACCTTAGAGGAATTCCAGGTAGGCAGGTCACATAACAGCATCACAGTGTGTCTGCACAGACGCTGCAGAAACCCAGAGAAGCAGCCTGTGATCCATCTGAGAAAAGTGCCCCCGAGCTGGGACTTGAACGAGGGCAGACTGGGTCAGCAGCAGAGGATGCTGGAGAGAGGCCTCTGCGGGGAGGAGGGGCTCATCTGTCCAGCCATCCCATCCCAGTGCCCACAGGGTGCCAGGCCCCGGGAAGCGTGAGCCAGGGCACAGCCCCGCACCCTGGAGCCGGAGCCTCTGCTGCCCAGGAGGCCGGAGGCCGCAGCTGCACCTGCCCGGCCCGCGGCCAGGGGAAGTGACTCGCCTCCCAGGCTCCTGCAGGCTGCGTCCCCAGGGCAGCCCACAGGAAAGGGTTTGCAAGTTTTACAGCCACTGAAGTCAGCTCGGGCCTGAGCCGGGCTTGGGCCAAGCCGGCCGGTTCTAATTAGGGGACCGGGCTCCTTGAAGCAGGCCTCGGGGCTGGGGGGGCGACGCCAGGTTTGCAGAACGGCCAGCACTGTTTTGTGTCGGTGTCTCCCAGCAACGGGGGCCATTCGGATGGGGGGGGCACCCTGGGAGCTGGTGAGAGCCGAGGCCAGCCTGCTGCACGGCCTGTGAGCGGCCAGGCCTGGACACCCTGGGCTGGAGCTGGGCCTCGCTGCTCTTGCCACACCCTTGAGGGGCTGACCTTGGGGAGCACAGAGCTGCACTGGGCTGAGGGAAAGCGGCTCTCTTCCGCCCAGGGCAGCACTGCCAGAGCCCAAAGTGATGAGGGGCTGGTTCTGGGATTCACGTGATTGCCTTGGTTTGCTCTGAGCAGGCGTTCTAATCCCATGCCTAGCAGACACTTAGTAGGTGCCAAAAGAAAATGAAGGGCAGGAGTTCCCTGGTGGCCTAGGGGGTAAAGGATCCTGCATTGTTACTTCTGCGGCCCAGGTTCAATCCCTGGCCCGGGAACATCTGCACGCCACAGTCATGGCCAGAACAAAAGGAAAATGGAGGACGAATAAGTGGAAACCCGTATCTCGACAATGCTCAGCACACAGTAGGTGTTCAAAAATGAGGTCTGAATAGCCAAAGCCAAGGCTTGGAACTTTGCCTGGAACACAGTAGGTGCTCAGTATCTCTGTGCTGCACAAATGAAGGAATGAGGCTGTGCTCAGCACAGTGCAGTCAGCGAGAAGCAGGGACACTGCCGCGTTTGTCCCGCAGCCACACTGCCCGAGCCAGGGCAGGACAGGCCCCCCCGCGAGGCTCCTGCAGCGCGGCTGGGGGTGGCGTGGGGGTGAGGGAGGGCCGGCAGGCAGCTGGTCAGACAGCGTGAGTCTGGCCTCTGCCTGCTATTCCCGGCAGTTCCTCTGATTCACAGCTGTCCCAGGAACAGTCATGGCTGTGTCAATAAATATCGGTGACTCTGAATGACCTCTCCGTCTCGCAGGGCTGTTTGGGCCTTCCTGCCCCTCCAAAGACCCAGGCCGGGCCGTTGTTGTTCCAGCCAGCATGGAACCCTCCTTGCCAGCGAGTCAGCCTAGGAGAACGGATGGCCCCGGTGAGCCGGTAAAACAGCAGACATGTGCTGCATCCCAGCTTTGCATTTTCTTGTATCCAGAACTCTCCAGAACTCCCCAGGCTCCTGGGAATTTCATGAAGCTGGTACAGAGGGATAGTGACATTGGGAGGCTCCCAGCCTCAGAAAGAACCAGAAAGACATTCAACCCTTTTTTTTGTTTTGTTTTGTTTTTTTGGCTGTGTCCACTGCATATGAAAGTTCCCAGGTCAGGGATTGAACTCACAGCAGCGACCCAAGCTGCTGCAGTGACAACACCGGATTCTTAACCCACTGCGCCACAAGGTAACTCTTAAATTTGCTCAACTTTGAGCCTGCCCTCCCCCAGCCTGCACCCCCTGCCTGAGTGTCCCTTGCCTCCCTCCGACTCTAAAAGGACGATATCATGTCTCCAATAGACTCCAAATGCCAGGCCGAGACAAGATGCCCTTGCTCTTTTCTTTTTTTTCCTGTCGTGGCTCAGTGGTTAACGTATCTGACTAGGAACCATGAGGTTGTAGGTTCGATCCCTGGCCTCACTCAGTGGGTTAAGCATCTGGTGCTGCCATGAGCTGTGGTGTAGGTCGCAGACACGGCTCGGATCCCGCGTTGCTGTGGCTGTGGCGTCGGCTGGCGGCTACAACTCCAATTAGACCCCTAGCCTGGGAACCTCCATATGTCGCGGGTGCAGCCTTAAAAAGACAAAAGACTAAAAAAGAGAGAAAATGGGATTGCGGTTATGCAGGAGGCAGTTCTTGATCTCAGAAGGTACCTGTTTAAAGCCTCAGGGGTGAATGTCATTGCGCTGGGATGGACCGGAGTACGTAGGTGCGCAGCCGGGAGGCAGGCTGAGCAGGAAAGGGCTAAGCCACGCAGGAGAAGGAGCAGGGGACCAAGGGCAGCCTGGCAGAGGCCACCACTCAGGAAGGACGGCACGCCGAGCAGGCTGGAGGCCAGGACATCTTCGGAGGTGGCGGTGAATCCTCAGCAGACAGTGATGGCAGGATGCCGTAAGGTGGTGGGACATGGATGGTGGTGGTGGGTGGGGAGACAATCGGGAGAGATCCACAAAGTAGAAATGAGAGGGCTTGGCGCTGGCTTGTACGTGGGTAGAAAGGGTGTGGAAAGGTCGAGAGACCTCCTGGCTTTTGGCATGAGATCCAGGACAATGGAGGTGCCACTGTCAGGGGCACAGACGCAGGGAGAAGCAGATTCAGAGAAGGAGAAGGTCACAGCCAAGTCCGGAGCTTATGGGGCATCTCAGTTAAAGTCCCAGGAATTTGAAAGTGCCCCTGCCCAAAGAACAATGAGAACGGAACTCTGACCTCAGACAGAGGCTGGGAGATGCTGCATCCTTCAGCAACGCCAGGCAGCCCAGGCTGGACACGGCCGAGCTGGGGCCTATGAGGACACACAGAGGGAGGTCGAGAGCAGAAACCGCCCGGCAGCCCATCCCGCAAGTGTTTTCCCAGCTTCCATCCACCAGCAGGACTGGGCTGGGCTCCTGACATCCTTCATCCCCACCGGGCCCTCAACAGGAGATGCAATTCTGAGTTACACCCGGAGACCACCCGCCTCCTGTCACGGGTCTGACTTCCCAGAATTCAGGGGAAACGAGGCTGCGCTGTCAGCCCGGAGGGCCTGCGCTCCCATGAGCCTCGTTTGCGTAGCAGGAGGACAAGGCCGTGTGACCTGGTCAGGTGGGAGCGGGCTGGGCCAACCCCAGGGATCAGGCTGGGTGCCCCGGCCCCTCCCGGCTACCTGGAGGCAAAGGTCTTTCCCCGATTTAGTCACTCAGCACACAATTACTGAGCTCCTACTGTGCTTTGAGCATCATTCTAGATGCTGGCAACGTCACAGTAAGCCAAACAAAAAGCGCAGCTATGGTAATAATCATTTCTTATTGTGATAAATAACTAACATAATATAGATAATGAGGGGCAAGTCAAACTACTAGATATAGTTTAATGTATAACATAGATCATGATGGGCCAATGTGGTCACAACTATTATTTATTTTGAGCACTCAGTGTGTGCCAGGCCCTCTGCCCAGTGCCCTCCATCCCCTGCAAGCTTCACAGCCACCTGTGTGTCACCACCGTTAGTACCCTGATTTGACAGATGGGACAACGCGGGCTCAGAGAAGCGCGTTGCCAGCCTGCGCTTTGGCAGGTGGTGTTTACGTTTGAGACCTGATCCGGGCTGGGGGCCAGGTCAGTCCTCCGAGGTCCAGCCCGATACCTGCTCGTCTGCCTCCTCCAGCTCCCGGGCTCCTCCCACATCTGGCTCTTCCCCCCTCGCTCTTCACCGCCCGTCCAGAGGCCGATCCGGGTGTTGCGGGTGGCGTGCAATTGCCAAACGTTGTAAAGGGACATACTTAGACTAAAAGGTTATTTGGTGTTTATCTGAAATTCTAACTTAACTAGGAGTCTTTTTTTTTTTTTTAATCCTTTTAAGGCTGCACCCGAAGTATATGGAGGTTCCCAGGCTAGGGGTTGAATCAGAGTCATAGCCGCCGGTCTACGCCACAGCCACAGCAACACGGGATCCGAGCCACAACTTTGACCTACACCACAGCTCACAGCAATGCCGGATCCTTTGCCTACTGAGCTAGGCCAGGGATCGAACCCACGTCCTCACGGATGCTAATAATATTTGTTTCCGGGAGGGGCCGTGGGGAGGAGTTTTGGGTGAAACATCCCAGGAAGAGTCACCTTTGAGGCATTTATTTATTTATTTATTTATTTATGTTTAATGGAAGCATATTTGATTCACAATGTTGCGTTAGCTTCAGGTATACAGCAAAGTGATTCGGTTACACAAATATATGTGTATATCTCTATTCTTTTAAAAACATTCTTTTCCTCTATATTTTTCATTTTAGGGCCATACCTGCAACATACAGAAGTTGCCAGGCTAGGGGTCAAATCAAGCTGCAGCAACCAGCCGACACCACAGCCACAGCGATGCAGGATCTGAGCCACATCCGCGACCTATGCCACAGCTTGCGGCAGTGCCGGATCCTTAACCCACTGAACGAGGCCAAGGATCAAACCCGCATCCTCACAGAGACAACATCAGGTCCTTAACCCACTGAGCCACAACGGGGATGCTTCCATTATAGTTTATTACGAGATACTGGATACGGTTCCCTGCGCGAGACGGAAAATCCTTGTGGCTTACCTATTTTATATGCAGTAAGGTGCATCGGTTAGCACCATACTCCCTACTTATCTGTCCCTCCACTTTCAGACCTCTTATATAACATCTGAGAAGCTTGATCAGTGACGCTGCTGACCCGGCCGGTTCTCCGGTGCCAGTCCTGCTCTTACAGAAGGTGTGTGATCTTAGTTAAGGACCGATCATCCTCCCGGGTGTACTGGTCCTGCCAGCGGGGATGTGCTCGCAGCTCCTGCCTGGTCAGGTGGGGGTCTGCACCCAAGGCACACAGAAGTCCCGGGGCCAAGGATCGAATCTGTGTCACAGTAGTGTCCCAAGCCACAGCAGTGACAATGCTGGATCTTTGATCCACTGAGCCACCAGATTACTCCCTCTCTAGCACTTCCACTTTTTTTTTTTTTTAAGCCACACCCTGGCATGCAGAAGTTCTGAAACCAGGGATCAAACCTGAGCCACACCAGTGACCGTGCCAAATCCTTAACCACCAGGCCACCAGGGAATTCACCCATCATTTCCTTAAAGAACAGAAAATCAACAAAACTGTAAAACAAGCCCTGACTAATGGTGTTTACCAACTACCCTGGTGTAAATCTTCCTCCACGGCGGGCTCCAAGCTACTGAGGCCTTGCCAGTGGCCGTGGAGTTGAGACTAGAGATGTAACAGCTGTTGTCACACAAGGTTTCCCCCACGCAGATGCGACAGATAGTTATAAATAACCATAAAAGCAGAGACAACAGTGATTTATAGTAAAATAATGAAAAAATGATGGGTTTGAATATTAGCTTTGCTTTTTTTCATGTAATTTATGGAACTGTAAGTTTGTAAAACTAAATTGTTAATGAAGGCCATATTGAACAACTGGCTCATGAAATTCCCAAAAGCTGACCACTCAGCTCATGAGCCGATACCCGCTGGCTCCATCACTCCAGGAAATGAACATCGCCCACCCGCCACGCTATAGGATAGGATTTCCTGTCCTTGCTTCACAAATCAAGAAGTCAAGGGAGTTCCCTGGTGGCCTAGTAGATAAGGACTCAGCTTTGTCACTGCTGTGGCTCTGATTACTGCTGTGGCTTGGATTAAATCCCTGGCCTGGGAACTTCTGTATGCTGCAGGCACAGCCAAAAGAAAAAAAATAAAAGGGAAGCCGAGGCTCCGAGGCCACAGGACAAAGGGCTTGTGCCCAGGACAGACTGAGGCCAAGGTGGTTTTAGACATGAGCCTGTTGCTGAACTGGGCTGAGGTGAGCAGGGAGTGAATCACAGATGTGTTTGGGGGTCTGCTGTTGTGTCAAGAATCAGCAAACACACCTCTCTCAGTCCAGTGTGGCCTCCAGACGGTATAGCCCCAGCAGGTAGAATCCACGAGAACAAAGTTAAAGAAGGAAGCCTTTGAAAGATGACAACGTGGGGGATGATGGTCCCTTAACCTCCATGACACCGTACAGGAGAGCTTTGCCCATCTAGTTCTAAAAAGAGCCCCTGCCCCCCATTTTTTTTTAACAGCTGTACCTGTGGCATATGGAAGTTCCTGGGCCAGGGGTTGAATCAGAGCTGCAGCTGTGGGCTAAACCACAGTCACAGCAACACCAGATCTGAGCCACATCTGCAATCTACCTCCTTAACCCACTGAGCAAGGCCAGGGATTGAACCCTCATCTTCACAGAGACAACATCAATTCCTTATCCAGGGGTCAAAGTGTTCCCTGGCGGCTCAATGGGTTAAGGATCTGTCATTGTTGCTGCTGTGGCTCAGGTTACTGCTGTGGCATGGATTTGATCCCTGGCCCAGGAACTTCTGCATGTCACAGGCGTGGCTCCCCGCCCCAAAAAAAAATGGGAGGTTCAACTCTCATCTCCCACATGCTGAAACTCTCCAGCCAGATATAATTCAGAAGTGTGGAGTTAGGTCTCAGGGTCCCTCAGCCTCAGGACAGCCGCCACGTGGGGCTGGAAGTGTCTTTGTTGTACTGGAACGGAACTGTCCTGTGTGTCAGAAGAGATGTGGCCATGCCCTCAGCCTTACCTACCAAGTGACCATAGCACCGCCCCTTCCAGACTTATGACAACAACCAAAAATGTCTCCAGATGTCTCCCAGTGTCCCCAGGGCAGGGAGTAGAGAAGAGGAAGGAGGAATCAGCTCACATTGAGAGCCATCAGGCTCGGGAAAGGGGGGCAGGGCGAGCCCAACTTAAAGGGACACACTGGAGGCACAGACCGATGAATGGGCTACGTGTGCCCTGGGCCCCCGAGTTGGCCTTGCACGCTGGCTGAGCAGTGAGAAGGCTTGGCAAGCGTGGGAGGACCCGTGGAAATCTCAGAGCCGCAAAACACACTCGGACAGGTCTGCCAGCCTTGAGACTTGAAGTCTGGGCTTATTCCATAATGGCAGCTGTGGGGATTTGTGTATGAGCGAGGCCTGGGATTCTGAACTTCTTTCAGACTCGCTCACTGGGTCTCTCACTAATTTAATAGCTATGGAGTCCACTGTGTGCCTGACACTCCCACGTGCTGGGATACACAGCCTAGAGGGGAGGAGATCTTGCCCCCTGTCCCCCGCTGGAACAAAACCCCCAAGGGGGCAAGAAGGTTGGGGTTTTGCAGAGTGCATAGGAGTATGCAATATATACCTACTGAATGGAGGAAGGGGAGACAGGAGTGTTCAGTCTGGCTGGGGGACAGATACCTAAAGGGATATGGGGCCAAGGAAAACTTTGTGGACCTCTGAGCTGAATCAAAAGGAACTGGCAGGAGCCAGCCAGTTAAGAGTGCTGGTCAGAGGGCATAATGTGTGGGAAGACATGAAGATGAGAGAGAAAGCATTGCTGACTGAGTGTATTAGGATCCTGATGCTGCTGAAATAAATTACCACAGACCTAGTTGCTTAAAACCACATACGTTTGGAGCTGTCTCTCCATGCAGCAGCTGAAGGATCCCGTGTTCTCACTGCAGCAGCCCGGGTCACTGCTGTGACATGGGTTCCATCCCATGTGCTGTGGGTACAGCAAAAAACAAAACAACAACAACCAAAAAAACCAAAAACCCCCAAAAAACCTTCACAGGTGGGCCAGCTGCAGATTCAGGTACATCAAGACCTAGGAGGGCAAAAGTCATCAAATCTCCATCTTTCTCTAAGATAACGAGCTGCTTCTCTAGGAGCAGACTGTGTGGATCACTTGAAAGCTAAACCTTGCCATCTTTCCCACTCTGCTCCCCCTCACTCCCATCCCAGGAAAGAGAGCTCCGACCCAGAAGAAAATGCCTGAGAATGTTCTGATTGGCCGGTTTAGGGCACGTGCTTATTCCTAAGCCAATCATTGCAGTCAGAAGTGTGAGTGGGTACCCTGATTGGCAGGCTCTGAGTCATGGACCCACCCCCGAAGACAGGAGGGCGGGGTCTTGGAAATGCTGGGACAGGCCTCTGCGTCTGAGTGGGGTGCTGCTGGTGGGCGGGGTGCTGCTGGTGGGGGTGCTGCTGGCTGCGGGGAGGGGTGCCAATCCTGCAGAAACAGCAGTCCGCCCTGGTTGGGGTGGCCCGATTGAGGCCCAGCCCAGCTTTAGTTCCGCAGTTATCCTTCCGGTGGACCCCTAGCCTCCGAGGAAACCAGAAGCATCGGATCACAGCACATAGGAGGGTGCAGGCCACCTTCCTCGGCCCCGCCAGGTCACGCCTTATCCTGGGCGAGAGGCCACCTTGTGGGTTCTGCCATTGCTTGTGGGGCACCTCGGTGTCTGAGGCCACTTTGCGACCATCCACAGTGATGCTAGAAGTACAGTCTCAACCGAAACCACGAGGCCTGGTCCAGAGGCCGGCCCGCAGAACCTGACCTCTCAGAGGCCTAAGAGGTGAGAGACAGCATCGCTCTAAGTCTGGAGGTGAGCAGCGGCCTGACCGAGGTTTCCTTTGAAAACAAAGCGCATATCCTGCACCTTGTGGGTGATTTGCAGATGCTTTTTGATGCTTCCAGGCTGTTAGAGAGGGGAACCTGAATCATTCCCACCATCGAAAGATAAAAACAAGACCCTGTCTTGCGCCACGTCCCCTTGGGGCCCCGGGGAAGAGCTTCAGTTCTGCAGAAATACTCTGAAGTGCCTCCGCCGGCCGGGCACCGGAGGGCGGTGGCACAAGGCAGGTCCTGGGCGCCTTGTCCCACCCTCCCAGGCCTGCCCTGCTCCCTGGTCCCAAGCCCAGCCTCCCCACCCTGTCCTCATCCTGGCCCAGCAAGCAGGGCTTGGCCAGCCTGACCTGTTTTGCCTTCTAAGTGGAAACAGGCTGCTGAAAAAGAAAGTCAGCTCAGGGCAGAACCCAGTAACTCCTGATTCATGTTCACCTCTGACCAAGACAGAAACCCCGCTGCGGTTATCAGAGAGCAGCCGAAAGGCGGGGGCCAGAGGTACGGGGAGGGATGCTGGGGAGAACAGAGAAGTTCTGAATCACAGGATCTTATTCACGGGGCAGATGTGGCCCCCCGATGGGATGGGGCGAGAGGGGAGCCGGAGTGCTACGCTGAGGGCAGACTGTACAGAGGAAGACTTCGCACCACCCACCTCCCTGCATGCCCCCTCCCCAGAGCGCAGGGCTTGTCCTAAGAAGCAGGGAGGCAGCAATTCTCCCCTAGATGGAGGGTGTGGACGTGGTCCCAGGCCTGGGAGGGGCGAGCTAGCCCGATCTGTGGGGGCGAATGAGTCAACAGCCACCTGAATCCTGCTAGCAGATTCCCAGGGCACCAGAGTGGCCTTGACCGAAACCTGGAGCGAATGTCCCCACCTGAGCAGGGCAGGGCAGGGCAGGGCACAGCAGGCCCTGGCCCCACCGAACCTCTGGGGCCAAACCCGCCGATGATTGGCCAGCCCGTGGATCTGTGGTGGAAACCCCCAACTGTGGCCGGCAACTGCCAAAACCACTTGAAAAGGGAAAGTCTCCCATTGGTTAGAAACTTCAGACTTTGGAAAGGTTAGGGTTAATGAGCAGAGTGCTCGCTCTCAGGGTGGGGGTGGGGGGGCTCACCCTGACTTGAGACCCCAAGCAGGGAGCATCTGCGGCCCCAGGAGCCCAGGCCCATGTCCGAACTCTGCCCACAGCCACAGGAAACTTCCAGGGAACTGGGACCTCCAAGCCCAGAGAGAACGCCTCCAAAATTCCTTGGGATTTTTCTTTTCTGGTCAACTGAGTGTCTATTTATAGATGTGGAAATATGCGTGGAGAAAGGACTGGAAGGAAATACACGGTGTTAACGGGCTTGTTTTCTTCTCTCTGGTGTTGTTTTATAACAATTTTTTTTTTTTTTAGAGATGGAGTTCCCTGGTGGCACAGAGGGTTAAGGATGCAGCATGGCCACTGCTGTGACGCGGGTTCAGTCCCTGGCCCGGGAACTTTTGCATGCACACACAGCCAGAAAAAAAAAAAAAAAAGAACTTCTTTGGAGCTCCTGCTGTGGTGCGCAGTGAGATACAAATTCTGCTGCAGTAGCTCTGGAGCTGCAGAGGTACGTGTTCAATTCCCAGCCTGGTGCTGTGTGTTCAAGGATCTGGTGTTGCTGTAGCTGCTACTCAGGTTCACTCCCTGGCCTGGGAACTTCCATATGCCCTCAGTGCTGTCATTAAAAACCAAAAAAAAGGGACTCTCAAGAAAGAAGATATTTTTTCTTTTTCTTTTTTTTTGTCTTTTTGCCTTTTATGTAGAGCCGCACCTGCGGCATCTGGAGGTTCCCAGGCTAGGAGTCTAACAGGAGCTGTAGCCGCCGGCCTTTGCCACAGCCACAGCAACGCGGGATCCGAGCCGTGTCTGCAACCTACACCACAGCTCACGGCAACGCTGGATCCTTAACCCACTGAGCAAGGCCAGGGATTGAACCCGCAACCTCATGGTTCTTAGTCGGATTCGTTAACCACTGAGTCACAAAGGGAATTCCAGAAGATATTTTTTAATTATAATTAATCTTGAATCAAGTATTCATGCTTGTTATAGAAAAGTGGAAAGGTGAAAAAACATTTTTTTGGCTGAGCCCAAGGCGTATGGAAGTTCCCAGGCTGCAGACTGAACCCAAGCCGTGGCATTGACCCGAGTAGCTGTAGCGCAACTCCAGATCCTTAAGCGGCTGCACCACAAGGGAACTCTGGGAAGGAAAAATTAGAAATCACCCACAGCACTGTCAACCATTAACATCTCACTGTGGTTTCTCTCACTGTTTCTCTTATGCAGACTTTTTTACTGTTTGTCTAACACAGCTTTTTCCATGTGACCGCAAAGTCATCGTATCATCTTTAGAACATCTAATATTTATGTGCTAGGTAATACCGTTGTTCATGCAGCCATGCTCCCGTGTTAGCATATATAAGTATTTTTCAATTCTTCATAATTATAAATAATACTGTTGTGAACATCTTCATATAGAAAGTCTTTCCTTTTTTGGAGATTGTCTTCAAATTCTCATATTTCCAGGTGTGAAATTTCGGTGTGAAAGACTGCCACACAGGAAGCAATCGGGTGAACTTGAACCAAGTTAAACTCCCCAGTCTGTTTTGTTCTTTGTTTTCTTTTTCTTTTCTTTTTTTTTTTTTTTTGATTTTTAGGGCTGCACCTGCAGCATGTGGAGGTTCCCAGGCTAGAGGTCCAATCAGAGCTACAGCTGCTGGCCTACGCCACAGCCACAGTAACGTGGGATCCGAGCCGTGTCTGCAACCTACACCACAGCTCATGGCAATGCCGGATCCTTAACCCACTGAGAGAGGCCAGGGATGGAACCCGCAACCTCAGGGTTCCTAGTCGGATTCGTTTCCGCTGCGCCACGACGGGAACTCCAAACTCCCTACTCTTTAATCCTAACAAATTGTTTTGAAAGAAAAAATGGGAATGAGGGACAGGGCAAGGGTGGGTCTCCCCTGTTGCCCACAGGGCCCCTCCTCCATGCCACCCACCCAACACACCTGCTTTTTATGACTAGCCATCCATGGTGGCAGCTGAAAGCCCAGCCCTGCCACATTCAACAGGATGCTGCGGGGAGGGCGAAGAGAATTGAAAAGCTCCCCAGCAGAACTGGGGAGCTAAAATCTTAGGAATGAGCAGCTCGGACCATGAGGGGGACACGCCTAGAGCCGTGAGTGGAAAGCTTCTCACACCAAGATGGGCAGGGCTCCTGGTGACAGAGCTGAGGAAGGCGCGTCCCCAGGGCTGGGGTCCCTGCGCCCTGGGCTGGCAGTTAGGGCCCATGGAGAGGAAGCCAGGAGGTAGGAAGGGCGAGATGCCCGGCTGACGCTGGGGCCAGTCGTTCCTCGGGGGCATGTGCTTAACTTGTCCCCCTGCATCCCCAGGGACAGGCGGCAGAGCCCCCCGCCCCCTCCTGGTCTTCAGTGCCCTGGAGCATTGCCCAGATTTCTTCCCCTTTCAAGCATCGCTGCCCCAGGTCTCCCCTACCCGGCTCCAGCCTGCAGGCCTCAGCCCCCCACCCTCTCAGCCACTTCCCAGGTTCCCGTTTTTTCTGTGGAGACCACAGCATCCTGTCCTGGCTCAGGAGGGCTGTCTCAAATGCAGAGGGGGACTTCCTGTCCCGGCCAGACTCTGTGGGGGGCTCACGTCTCCCGTCTCCCGCTGGTCCCGCCCGCCCCAGCACAGGGGGCAGCTCCACGCTCACACTCTCACACCAGCTCACACGCACCTACGCACACTCACTCCCACCGTCACGCATGCTCACACCTGCAGGCTCAGGACCCAAACACGCTCACGCATACGTCTCACGCGTGCTCACGCTCTCTGCCCTCCCGGTGGCTCAGAACACCTTGTCCTTGCTGCCCTGCGAGAGGGGCGGCAGGAAGAGAAGCTCCTGGCCAATGGGACAAGCTGGCTGGTGTCCACTGCCCCCAGCAGCTGCAGCCCCCGCCCCGGCTCCTCCCCCTCCACGGACACAGGGTGACACGCCCAGAGGAATGACCCAGGTCCATGGACACAGGATGACCCACTCCCAGAGGAACGACCCAGGCCCTAATCCTAGTCCCATCAATTGAAACCTTGTAGAAGACTGAAGCCTCGGCTTCCCCGAGTGCAGGAGGCTTGGGCGATTAAATGACATACCCGGGGCTGAGTGTGTCGAGCGCTAGGCCAGCCACAAGCATCGTAAATGCTTCGTAAACGGAAGCGTGAAATACCGCCCTGCACCTGCTCTCTGCTCCCCGCAGACACCGAAGCCCAAACCCAGCAGGCAGGGCCCTGCCCAGCTTCCTGCCAGCCAGACACACCCAGACAGCACTCAACCCAAACGGTGGCAGCTCCGCCCTCAATCCTGGGACCCTTCAGCCCCTCCTGCCTAACGGCCTTGATCAATAACCATCTTCCAACTGTTTTGCATAACTCTTCTCGGCTCTCTCTGCGCTCTGATTATTCTGGTGCTTTCCCTCCCTCCAGGCCCGTGATGCAGGCCGCCCCGTGCCCCGCTCTGGCCGCAGAGCCCCTTTCTGCGCCGTCTTTCCCCTAAGCGCACTGGCCTGCGCTAGATTCTCTGCCCACGTCCCAGCCCCGGCCACCTTGCCACCCCCACCCTCCCCTCCACCTGCGCCCTGCGCTCCTGGGCCTCTTCTCGCAACCTCTCCCCCACCCCCTTCACCTCTGTCCATCCCCACCATCCGATCAGACCAAGCTAGTCTCCTCGGACCCCAGCCAAAATTGCAGCCAAAAGAGGTCCTTTCCTGGAGTAGCCTCTCTGCTGACAAGGCTGCCGGTGAGAGGGGGTGACCCTGATGGGAGCCTCAGGAGACCAGAACTGGGCATGACTGCAGAGAGCTGGGCACCAGGGTCACAGCCAAGTCCATCCTGCCGGGAGCCCCGCGTGGCTCTAGAGCTCCCATTGGCCCTGCCCTCCCTCTCCCTGGGGCGAGGCGGTCACCTGAGAGGGGCATACTGGGGCAGACAAGACCATACTTAGAATGAAGCCCATGGGAGCTGCCTTTGTGGCTCGGCAGGTTGAGAACCCGAATAGTATCCATGAGGATGCAGGGTGGATCCCTGGCCTTGCTCAGTGCGTTAAGGATCTGGCGTTGCTGTGAGCTGGGGTGTAGATCGAGCATAGAGCTCGGATCTGGTGTTGCTGTGGCTGTGGTGTAGGCCGGCAGCTGCAGCTCCGATTCGACCCCTAGCCTGGGAACCTCCATATGCTATGGATAAGGCCCTAAAAGAAGCAAAAAAAAAAAAAAAAAAAAAAAGAATGAAGCCCATGGCCAGGACCACCCGCGTGCCCAGCCACTCCTGCAGAGCCCTGAACCCATCCAGGCTAATCTGGCCCGTGGCAGGTGGGTGATCTGGCTTTGCCTCCGGCATCTCCCCAGGACCTCCCTGTGGGCTGCAGGTGGGGATCACTGCCTCAGCTGGAAAAGCTCCCCCTTGGCTCTGGGCGCGCTCACACCGGCGGCAGGCCTCTGCATTTCCTCTGCTTGGGATGGCTCACCTTGTGCGGGGAGGCTTCTTATGAATTTGATGCCACCAGGTGAGAAAGACGAAGGAAGTTCATGCTGCTTTGCACTCTGTATGGACACGGAAGCCAGGTTTGGGACCAGAGAGACCTGAGTTTGAGGCCCAGCGATGCCTCTTCTTAGCTGTGTGACCCCAGCAACTTACTTAACCTCTCTGAGCACCAGCTTCCTCATCTGTATTACAGCGATTGTCAGAGGGCTCACCTCCAGGATTCGGAAAATGGAATCAGCTCGTGCTTGCTAAGCCAGGCGCAGGCTGGGCACCCACACGGTCTCCAAGGAAAGAAGTAGCAGTAGCGGCTGCTGTCGATATTATTTCTTAACTCCACTTGCGAGGAGTTGGGAGTGTGGGAGATGAGGAGCTGTCCCAGGCACCCAGGTTGGGACAGCAGCCTCAGAGCCCTGAGCCAGGACCCAAGGGCGAGATGCAGCAGGAGGCCCGACCCAGGCTTTCCCCTTCTTTGCAACCTGGAGCCCACCCTCTCCTGCACCCCAGAGACAGAAAGAGAGTCGGGTTCAGACGGGGTCTGTTTCAGCTCCCTCTCAGAGGAACAGCAGGCCAAACTCTGCTGGGCCACCTGATTGCTTTTGTCAGTGGCTCTGTAAGGATGTTGTCACTGGATGAAGGGTGGCAGTAAACAGGCTGGTTCTGAATTCCCGTCTTTGTTGGAGTTCCCGTCATGGCTCACGGAAATGAATCTGACTAGTATCCACAAGGACACAGGTTCGATCCCTGGCCTCGCTCAGTGAGTTAACCATACGGCGTTGCCGTGAGCTGTGGTGTAGTTCGCAGATGTGGCTCAGATTCAACCTCTAGCCTGGGACCCTCCATATGCCTTGGGTGCAGCCCTAAAAAGACAAAAAAAAAAAAAAAAGGCGGGTTTCCGGGGCTTGCAGGGGCGACAACACCCAGCTTCAGCTCTCCCCTCCCACCTCCATGAGGGTGTTTCCTTCCATCCTTCACCCGTTTCTTCTCCAAGACATCCCAGGTGATAAGTGGGTGGGTGGAGAACGATCGTGGCACAGGTGGAAGCAGGAACTGGCTGTTGCGAACATAGACCTGTCCTTCTAGTTTCATCTTCTTTTCCCACCTGAGCCTCTGCCCGGCAGCATCAGATATGAAGGAGGCACTCCCACCACCACACAGACCAAATCTTTTTTAAAATTCTTTTTAACATCCTGAGATATAATTTACTTATAATAAGCTGCACCCACTTAAAGTGCACAATTTAATAAGTTTTAGCAAATGTACATGTCTGTGAAGCCTCTGCTATAATCAGGATAAACACCAAATCTATTAAGCTGGCTTCCTATGAATAACCAGTTTATATTATGCATGGCGATTTTATTGACAGGTGTCGGGAACACAGCTCACACTATCTAGGTAAAGAAAGTGGAATTCTGATTTGTGTAGCTGTCACATCCAGCTTCAGGTATGGCTGGATACAGGAGTTTGAGTGACATCATGAGTGTCCTTTGGCTCACTCACTCTCTAATAAATTCTCCCCCTGTGCCTGGCAAGGTGGCTACTGACAGCCCCAGACAAACATCCTATCTAGCGATGCCAAGGGAAAGAACTGGTCCTCGCTAACAGCCCTAAGGACTCTGACAGCGTGCCTCTGGGTCACGTGCCCACCCCTGGATGGGACAGAAACAGCACCAGCGATGAGCTTGAGGTTCAATAAGGTCGTGTCTGTAGCTTGAAATTGGCCATGGTGGCACTACAGGCAGACCTTGGAGATATTGCAGGTTCGGTTCCAGACCGCCACAGTAAAGCAAAAATCACATGATTATTTTGGTTTCTCAGTGCATAAAGGTTATGTTTACACTATACTGTAGCCTATACTTTTTGGTCTTTTTAGGGCCACACCCACGGCATATGGAGGTTCTCAGGCTAGGGGTTCAGTCAGAGTTGTAGCTGCCAGCCTACAACACAGCCACAGCAATGCAGGATCCTTAACCCACTGAGTAAGTCTTCCTCGTGGATGTCAGATTTGTTTCTGCTTGAGCCACACCAGGAAGCCCCCTATACTGTGGCCTATTAATTGTGCAATAATAGCATCGTCTTTAAAAACAATGTACCTACCTTACTTTAAAAATACTTTATGGCCGGAGTTCCCTTGTAAAGCAGCAGGTTAAGGATCCAGCATTGTCTCTGCAGCAGTTCGGGTCACTGCTCTGGCACGGGTTTGATCCCTGGCCCAGTAACTTCCACATACCATGGGTGAGGCCAAAAGAAAAAAAAAAAACAAAAAAACAAACCAAACAAAAAGCTTTATTGCCAAAAAATGCCAGCCATCACTCGTCAACACCAGGTTGCCACAAACCTTCAATTTGTCAAAAACACATGATCTGTGAAGTGCAGGAAAGCAAAGCACGATAAAACGAGGTGCGCCTGTATTTACAGCCCGGAAACCGGCACACGCTACACATCGGGGCTTCTCCACTCCGTCCCCCGGCGCCGACAGCTAAACACACACCCTGGGGTCATCCTCTACATAAAGCGAGCTCTCCTGAGGAAAGACACATCCTGTCACCAAAAGACAGGAGCAGAAGCTGGTCAGACAGAAATAGTGCAGGAACTCCCCTTTGTCGATGCAAAGCTGCCTGGAACAGATTTCAGAAAAGAATCTTCCAGGGTTTGTTCCCACCTGAAACCCCCAGGAGAACACTGACCAGGTCGAGGCCGAACCCACCGCAGACAGTTCCAGGGTCCGGGCTCTGTTCCCCACCCCCGCCCCGCCCCCCACCGCCAGTCACATTCTACAGAAAATTCAGGAACTTCCTGAACCCGCGGCTTTTCTGCATGGCCGTTCCAGCAAACCAGACCCAGGATTTTCAGCTTGTTCAGCTATTTTAAAACAACCCTTTCAAAGCAGCCCAGAAATGGGGGCTGTGGCTTGATTTGAGGCTAAACAAATAAGTGCCATTTATCCACCGACACTCTAGGAATGAAAGATTTCTTAAGGCAAATTCCCAAGCTGCGTGCTCCAGAAAAACTGCTGCCCCAAATTGCTGGGTTCCAGGGTAGTAAGCTCCATTTCCGAAGATATTTGTGTTGCTCTCGGCTGTGCTCGGCACAGAGCACTCCGACTGATGGTGAGGTTGGCGGCCGGGCACAGCGCCCCTTGGCTGTGTCAGCCTCCCACCAGCGTCCGCAGGACCCTGGGAGCTCTGGGGTATTTCTTGGCCTGCTTGGAGATGGCGCTCCTCCAGCCAAGGCTGCTAGCTGCTGGAGGCCGACTGCTTCTCTTCCCATGTTTTGAGGGTAGGCAAGAATGAGAAAAAGGAAGAAGAGGGAAAAGAAAAAAAAAAACCCCACATTCTCAAACAAATAAACCTCGGCTCTAGCAGACAGGAAAGCTGAGCTTCTCAGCACGTAGGGTGCAGGAGCGACTTAGCAGAGAAAACTTCCTTCCTTTTCTCTCTGAGACACATCAGTCTGGACATCTGGGCCGAGAGTTTTTGGCTTTCCCTACCCTGAGTAGGAAGTATCCTGCAGCAGAAACAACCATTCTCCCTAAATATGCCCTTTGCTCCCCTGCTTTTCCCAGCTATGCCATGTGACCGGTTTGGGCCAATGAAATTGAGCAGAAGTGACGCGTGTCATTGGCCAGGATAAGTCAGTAAAAAGCCCAGGCTCCAAGCTCTAGTCTCTTTCCCAGCCACTCTGACTCAAGCAGCCGTGTATTCTAGATGGTCCGGCTCCAAGATGATGGCGCTTCTGCTTGCCTGGGTCCCTGAGTGAGTCTGTGGAGCAGAACTGCCTGGTGACCTGCTGGTATGTACAACATGATCAAGAAATCAACCTTTTATAGCAGGAGTTGACAGAACATTGTAAATCAACTACAGTTAAAAATTAAATTAAATTGAAAAATTAAATTAAATAAATAAGAAATAAACCTTGGTCACAGGGGAACCCCAGTCAATATTCTGTGATAATGTGCATGGGAAAAGACTGAGAAGGAATGGATAGGTGTATGTGCAAAACCGGATCATTTTGCTGTACATCAGAAATTAACACAATATTGTAAATCAACTATACTTCACTATTTTTAGAAATAAAAAAGAAAAGAGGCGATCCCCTCACGGCTCAGTGGTTAACAAACCCAACTAGGATCCATGAAGATGCAGGTTCGATCCCTGGCTTCACTCAATAGGTTAAGGAACCAGCATTGCCATGAGCTATTGTGTAGGTCGCAGATGTGGCTTGGATCCCATGTTGCTGCGGCTGTGGTGTAGGCCAGCAGATGTAGCTCTGATTTGACCCCTAGCCTGGGAACCTCCATGTGCCTCAGGTGTGACCCTAAAAAGACAAAAGACAAAAAAAAAAAAAGAAGAAGAAGAGAAAAGAAATAAGCCTTTGCTGTGTTCAGCCACTGAGACCCAGGGCG
Source organism: Catagonus wagneri (assembly GCA_004024745.2). Taxonomy (NCBI): domain Eukaryota; kingdom Metazoa; phylum Chordata; class Mammalia; order Artiodactyla; family Tayassuidae; genus Catagonus; species Catagonus wagneri. The sequence goes on from PVHT021183551.1 coordinate 1,443,236, forward strand.
GCTTTGTTACTGCAGCACGGCCTGGTTTGCCCTGACTGATTCAAACTCCTGGCACTCTCCCAGGCATTTGGCCATGTTATTCATGGGAGGAGACCAGCACACAAGAGGTAGAGACCAATACTTCCTCCCCTTGGCCAACAGCCTTGGCTCAAAGGAGTCTTACATTCAGGAGCTCACGGTTCCCTATCCCCCCAAAGACTGAAGAACTTCTCGGAGCCTGGGCCCGGGTCTGTACCTTCCTTTGAATTTCTCTGCAGCGCTTGGTTGAACACTAGCCTGGACATGCTCATTTCTCACATTCTTTCATTGAACAGGGAATGCAGCGCTTTTATTGGTCATCGCCCAGGACGGGAGGGGGGGTTGGCTTAATGCTCTTTTTTTCCCCCCTGTCTTTTTAGGGCCACACTCATGGCATATGGAATTTTCCAGGCTAGGAGTCGAATCGGACCTGCAGCTACCAGCCTACACCACAGCCACGGCAACTCAGGATCCAAGCCGTGTCTGCAACCTACATCACAGCTCATGGCAACACTGGATCCCCGACCCACTGAGCAAGGCCAGGCATCAAACCTACAACCTCATGGATACTAGTCAAATTCATTCCTGCTGCGCCACAATGAGAACTCCTTAATGCCTTTTTAAAGATGAGATTATTGGAGTTCCCATCATGGCTCAGTGGTTAACGAATCCAACTAAGAAGGATGAGGTTGTGGGTTCGATCCCTGGCCTTGCTCAGTGGGTTAAGGATCCGGCGTTGCCGTGAGCTGTGGTATAGGTCGCAGACGTGGCTCGGATCCCATCTTGTTGTGGCTGTGGTGAAGGCCAGCAGCTACAGCTCCTGTTAGACCCCTAGCCTGGGAACCTCAATATGCCGTGGGTACAGCCTTAGATAAGGCAAAAAGACAAATAAATAAATATGGAGTTCCCTTCGTGGCTCAGTGGTTAACGAATCCAACTAAGAACCATGAGGTTGTGGGTTCGATCCCTGGCCTTGCTCAGTGGGTTAAGGATCTGGCGTTGCCATGAGCTGTGGTGTAGGTTGCAGACGCAGCTCGGATCCCGCGTTGCTGTGGCTGTGGCGAAGGCCAGCGGCTGCAACTCCTATTAGACCCCTAGCCTGGTAACCTCCACATGCCACGGGTGCGGCCCTAGATAAGGCAAAAAAAAAAAAAAAAAAAAAAGACAAATAAATAAATAAATAAAATAAAGATGAGATTATTGACACTCAGAAGGAGATTAATGTCCTCCTGAGGTCACCCAGCTAATTAAGGAATTGGAAGTTAACTCTGCGCCTCTTGCCGTTATACCGTATTTCTCAGAATGTAGTGCACAAACTTTGAGACGGGGTCTGGGAGTCAGCATTTTCAGAGCCCAGCATGTTAACCGTTTCACCATGGAACTGCATAGGAATCTGCATTTTCAAAGCTCCTCGGGCAGTAACGAGGCCCAGTAAGTCTGAGCACCTTTGCACAGCGTCATGCTGCCTCTTCCATCAAACAAAGCCAGCTCCAGAGTGGTGGGATTTGAGGGCTGAAGAAAAGGACCACCTCCCCGACTGAAACAACAGCAAAATGTCTCCCCTATCAGATGGCTCTTTGTGAAATTCTCCCCAAAGAGTCACTTCTTTGGCTTAAAATACAAGTGGTCCAGGAGTTCCCATCATGGCGCAACAGAAACGAATCTAACTAGGAACCATGAGGTTGTGGGTTCGATTCCTGGCATCGCTCAGTGAGTTAAGGATCCGGTGTTGCCGTGAGCTGTGGTGTAGGTCACAGATACGGCTCGGATCTGGTGTGGCTGTGCCTGTGGTGGAGGCCTGCAGCTGTAGCTGTGATTCGACCCCTAGCCTGGGAACCTCCACATGCCGCAGGTGTGGCCCTAAAAAGCAAAAAAAAAAAAAAAAAAAAAAAAAGTGGTCCAGAGTTCCCTTGTGGCTCGGCGGGTTAAGAATCCAGCGTTGTCACTGTTATGGCTCGGGCTGGTACTGTGGCGCAGGTTCGATCCCTGGCCCAGGAACTTTCACATGCTGCAGGCGTGGCCAAAAAACAAACAAACAAGTAGTCCTAGAAACTACTCAAGAATTAACTCAGCTTATCCCCAGCTAGGAACAACCCCAAGATGTCACTCTACGGGGACATTTTCTGCTGGGAAATGCCAGGCAAGAGTGAAGATCTGGCTCCGAAAGTGCAAATCCAACTGGAGGTCAGAGGGGGTGTGGGCCTGATGGCAAGAAGAGGCCGAGAATGTGGGTAGGGGTGGGAGGAGGACTCTGAGGGAAAAAGAAAAGAAACAACATGGGGAGGTGGGTAAAGCATTACGCACGAGAAAGAGTCAGAAAGAACTAAAGTCTCAGCCTTACATTTACTACCTGGGTGAACCTGCAAAAGTTACTTCATCTCGTGGAGCTTCAGTTTTCTCATCCATGAAAAGGAACTACCCCCAGAACCTGTAGCTGGGTGGTTGCCGGCATCAAACGCCTTTGTGAATATCAGTTAGCCTTTCTCCATCCCTCATCATCTGCCGGCAGCTGTTCTAAGTTCTTTCGATACACTAATTCATTTAAACATCACAACTACCCTATGATGTGGTTATCATTTTGCCCATTTTAAAAATGAAGCCACAGAGGCACCGAGAGGTGAGGTAACTTGCCCAAGGCTGCAGAGCTCATAAGGATCAGGTTCCTCTAAATCTCATTGATCCGACTTCAGAGGCAATGACCCTACTGGCTACACTTAGCTGTGGGTGCCTCATCTCGAAGGGAGGGATAGGCTGGAGGAGGGCTGGCGTGGAGCCTGCGGAAGGCTGGGGCTCGGGGCAGGGGCCTCTGTGAATGCAGACTGCGTGGCAGCCATCATTATTAATACCACTACTGAGCGAAGGGGTGAAGGCACACTCTGCCTGTTCTCTCCTCCACCGCCCCACTCCCTGCCCAGAGGAAGACACGGGTGCTGCCTCCCAGAGCCTGGAGACCCTGGGATGGCCCCAGACCCTTCTCCCAGCGTTCTCCCCTCACCCTCACCCCCACCCCCGCCACAATGGGCACTGACCTAAGTACCAACCTTCTCGCTCTACGGCCCCACCAGGTAGTTGTCCTGGGAACAATGTTTTGATTGATGCATCTCCTTCAATAAACTGCCGTGTTGCAAATAGAAAAGGGAACGAGCATCTTTGGAGCAGTTACTATGGACCAGACTCTACAGCTAGTAAATCCATGTGTCTCATTGGCCCTGGCGACTTCCCATTTCAGGTATCATTGTCTACATCTTTCAGATGAGGAAATGGGCCTAGACAGGTTGAATGGCTTGCAATAAAGCAGCAGCACGGTGCCGCTTCAAACGCTTGTCTGTTTGAATCCAGAGACACTTAGGAGAAGTGATAGCAATCGGGAGCTTTTAGACACCCCCCCCCCCCAAGATGCAGTTCTCTGTTCTTCATTCATTCCTCCAAGGCCTGAGTGGTTTTGAATGGCTACTCTGTGCCAGGCACTGGCTTGGCGACTGCAGCGTCCTGGCCTCAGCCACATTCAGCTCGGCAGAGATGCAGGTCTATATCAACAATACATGTGGAGAGGTTTCTGTTGTCCCCCGCATCTGCGAGGGCCAGCGGCCTAGGGGCTGCTTCTCAGGGCTTGGGGGATTCAGTCTCCTCCTGGGAGAATCCAGGCTCTGGGTGTTTCAGGAAATGTCTGACCTGCCAGGTTTCCGTGTGACTGATCCATTAGAGCTGAGGAAGGGGGGCCGGGGGTGGGGGGAGGTTTCCCGTCAGCCCAGCTTTTGTCTCTCACATGAGCCCGAGACAGACAAACCACAACCACAGACTCGACCAGCTGTGGAAGCATCGAACAGGAAACCCAGAACATCTGGTGCTCCACTTCCTCTGAAAACTGTGCAAGGCTGTGTGTGTGTGTGTGTGTGTGTGTGTGTGTGTGTCCCCGTCTGTGTGCACGTCTGTTTTCTCTCCCTCTGTTGTTTGGTGGGTTGGGGATGCAGACAGAGTTGGAAACCACAGACCTTGTGGTGACAAGGGAGCCAGACACCCAATCCCCAACGCTTACAGTGCCTCGAACCTCCTCAGACAGCAACCCAAGATCTGACCCAACTTCCCGGGCTACTCTCCAAATCCTAGCTCCAAGTCATCACACTCTTCAAAAAAAGGTTTTTTTTTTTCCTTTTGGATTTGGGTGGTTTTAGAGGAACTTGTTTAGGATGAGATGGGAGAACTCTGCTTAAATATAACTTGTCCTCAGCCTACAGACCCACAAAAAAACAGCATCTGGATGAAAGCTGTTTTTAAAACGTTTTGATAAGAAGCTGTGCATGACCTCTGAGGCTATGTGCTGGTCAGGGTGATGTTTTCCTACTAGTGGTGTTGTCCTCTATGTAAGGGCTGAGAAAGACAGGGACTGAGAAGGGAAAAAAGGTCAGAAAGTATACAGAAAAGAACCTCTCACCTCCATAGCACATGGTTTAACGATCACATCTGTCACCTTTAGGAGGTAGGATTATGCTCATTCTTACAAATCATGTACTGGAGGTGCAGAGGGCGTTCAGAACTCACCCAAGATCACTCAGCAAATACGGACTAGGGCCAAGGATCAAAATCAGCAAATGTGACTCCCAGCTGTGCGCTATGTCTTAGCTCTCACTTTATTCTTTCAATAAACACCTAAACCAAGCCTAGCACACAGCTGGTGTTCAATTAATGAAATGAGCTGTCACTGACGGCAGGAGATGTCATCATCGCTGTATCCCCGGGGCTCAGCACCACTAAATTCCGGAACAGCGATGCTTCATTTACCTGGAAGTCATTTGCCTAGCCACGTCAACTGTTTGGATCCTGGTTAAAACACTGAAAGAAGGTAGGAAGAACCACAGTCAACAGCCGTCACGAGTCCTTTAAAAGTTCAAATACTTGACCCAGAACTTCCCAGGCCCTCGGTGGGAGTCCGGCTACACTTAAACTTTACAACTAGTGCTAAAAAGTTTGCTTGCTGATCTTACAGCATTGGTTGAAAAAGGAGATGAAAAAGGAGACGGCCTGCTACAGGAAGCTTGCTGGCAACAGCAATCTGGGACTTCAACTCGCGTGTTCAGACTAGTAGGTGGCATTACAGATGGAATGCCCCAGCAGTAAGAGACGGATGAGACCAAGTGAAGGAACTGTCTGATTCTCTGATATCTGCCCACAAGCTAGCTCTGAGAAAGCCAAATGGAACCGTAGCATCTCCAACGATTCCTCTGGCCAAAATTAAAGGAACAGCAGCGAGCGCACGGAGACCTCAATTACGCTGGCTCACAACTCCTTATTTAAGAGCAACACAGGCGCCGAGAGATGACACATGCGCAGTGTCCGAGGCCGCGCTCCTTTTCATACCTGCGGGTCTGCAGCCCCCATTTCTGAAGGGGCTGACGTCACGTAAGCGCCGCTGGTGCGTGACGTCATCCAAGCGCGCCTCCCACAGCGCTGAAGCTCCGGGCTAGGAGTGGCAAAGGCGTTGCTGTGGAGATGGGGCGTCGAGCCCCGCCCCCGAGACGGGATTGGAGGAGAGCTGGCCAGTAGCAAACTTCGGTGAAGTTAGGAAAGCCGGCTGGAGAAGCTGTGGGGCGCTCTCTGTACGGGTACCCTTGGCAACCGAGATGCCTTCGTGCTATTCAGCCCAGCGATTTCCAGGAACCCCCAAAGTTAGAGTCAGAGCCCCAAATTCAATTTTAAGGACTTCATGACTTAAGGTGGTAAGTTTCAGATCTACATCTGGCCCAAGTAAAATAACAATTCAAACTGCCCTAGATCCGATTCTGCGAGGGGCAGAAGGCCACAGTAAGGCTTAAATTTATCGCTGAAGCCACGTAGGGATGGGAAGAAGAGTCTGGACAAGGAGACTTAGTGCCGCTGGTAACCCAACATTTTTGAGCCTCGGTTTCCTCTTCACGAGATCTTGCCTATAAGCATATAAATATATTATTTCTTCCTTCCTAAGAAAACTTGTCCTTGACTCCATTTCTCGCTCTAGCTCACACCTCCTCTCTCTCCCTTTCTCTGAGTATCGTAATTCCTTGAAAGAGTGCCTATAGTCGCAGTCTCCAGCTCTCCCCACTTTTTGTGGAACCCACTCCCTGCATGCTAGGTTTCTGCCGGGTTGTCTCCTCCCCGATCTGTCAGCAACATTTGAAACGGTTCAGCACCTGTCCTGAGAGAAATGCTTTTCTCACTTGCCTTGCAGGACTGCATAGTCTCGGTTTTCTGTCTCCTACTTCGCAGTAAAGTCGCTGGTTCCTCTTCTTTACCCTGACTTCTCAACAGTGCCTCCAGGCCTGGATCCTTTTCACCTAATATAGTGAAACCAAGCAGGACCCTGTGGGGCTCCTGGGCACAAAAAGGCTGCCTGTGCCCCCATTTCTTATCTGTAGGAAAGAGGCTTCATTCGGCCTCCAAGACCTCCATGTCAGAGTATTGGCAACAATATCGTAATGACCTCAAGGTGTTTCATGACTTTAAAGACCATCTTTATGCTGATGAGACTCTCTTCCCTGAATCTCAGTGTTTGAATATACAGTTATCTATTTGGCATCAAAATTTGAATGCCTGAGTTGCCTTTGTGGATCAGCGATTAACAAATCCGACTAGGATGCATGAGCATGCGGGTTCGATCCCTGGCCTTGCTCAAGGCTCTGGTGTTGCTGCGAGCTGTGGTGCAGGTTGCAGACGTGACTCGGATCTGGTGTTGCTGTGGCTGTGGCCTAGGCTGGTGGCTGCAGCTCCGATTTGACCCCTAGCCTGGGACCCTCCATATGCCATGGGTGTGGGCCCAAAAAGCAGAAAAAAAAAAAAAAAAAGAACTTGAATGCCTAGTAGGCTGCTCAAGCTCGCCATGTCCACCAAAATGTGCTTCACGTGTGCCCTCCCTCATCTCAGAGAATGGACCCTCCATTCCATTCCAATCTGCAGGCTCCAAACCTCAGGCTCTTCATCCTGACATGAGCAGGACCCTGTGGGGCTCCCAGATACAAATCCTTTCCGTGTCCCCCCATTTCTTGTTTGTAGAGATAGGGTTCCTTCAGCCTCTGTGAACTTCCCTGAGTTCCAAAGGGCAGGTTCAAAGACTTGCTAATCAGGGAAGGGAGGGCATGCAGACGCAAGGGAGGGCATGCAGCCGCAAGGGAGGAACAATCAAGTGCAGTCAAGGGGCAGAGTCCTCATTCCCCCTCAAGACATATGCACAATATCTTTGCATTCTTCTTCAGAACCAAGCCCCGCCCCCCCCCAGCCAGGTGGAGGATGGAAGTTTGAGGCTGAGCTCAACATCCCTGGAGAACCGCCCTGTTACTTCACCACCAGCCAATCAGAGGAAAGCCACACACCCTGCAGCCCACACCCCAGATTTTGCCTATAAAAACATTTCCCATGGTATTTCCCTGGTGGCTCAGTGAGATAAGGATCTGGCGTTGCCACTGCTGTGGCAAGAATTCCATCCCTGACTTGGGGAACCACCACGGGTCGCAGGCATGGCCAAAAAAAATTTTTTTCCCCAAAACCATTAGGGAATTTGGGGTTTTTGAGCACAAGCCACCCATTCTCCTTTCTTGGTCCTGCAATAAACTTTTCTCTGCTCTAAATTCTGGCATTCCGAATTTGGCGGGGGTGGGGGGAGTTGTTTTGTTTTGGCTTCATTGTGTATCGGGCCCACAAACTTTTGTCAATAACAAGCCCACATCCAATCGGTCAGCAAATTCTATTGGCTTTCTCTTAAAAATACATCCAGGAAGTTCCCGTCATGGCTCAGCGGTTAAAAAACCCGACTAGTATCCATGAGGACGCAGGTTCGTTCCCTGGCCTTGCTCAGTGGGTTAGGGATCCAGCTTTGCCGTGAGCTGTGGTGAAGGTCACAGATGTGGCTCTGATCCCACATTGCGGTGGCTGTGGTGTAGGCCGGCAGCTGTAGCTCCAATTCAGCCTCTAGCCTGGGAACCCATATGCCTCGGGTGCGGCTCTAAAAAGACAGTATATTTATATATTCAGAATCCTACCTCCACTGACACACCTTAGACCCAGCCCCTCGTCTCTCATGGATTATTGCAGTTGAGTTATCATAATTGCGTCCAAACTGTTCTCCCAGATTCTGCCTTTACCCCTGTTTTCCTCCGTTTATATTCACATAACAACCGCTGGAGTCATTCTGTTAAAATCATATCGTGGCTTCTCTGTGAAAACCTTCCAAATTGAATATAAGCAAGAGTCTGACCATGGCCAGGAATGTCCCCCACCACCCAGCCCCCAGAAGCTTCTGAGCCCCTCTCCTAACTTCATCTCCTTACTTCACCCCAGCCCATAAGCCATTTTGCTAGGCTTCCTTCTGCCCTCATGACACTGAACTTATTTTTATCTCTGCACACAGTTTGCCTTCAAATATCCCCAAGGTGATATCTCCTATGTCACCTCCATCAAGACTTGACTCATTCAGGAGTTCCTGATGGGGCTCAGCGGTAGCAAACCTAACTAGTATCCATGAGGATGCAGTTTTGATCCCTGGCTTCGCTCGATGGCTTAAGGATCCGGCGTTGTTGCAAGCTGCAGTGTAGGTCACAGGTGTGGCTCAGACCTGGCATTGCTGTGGCTGTGATGTAGGCAGCAGCTGCAGCTCTAATTCAGCCCCTAGCCTGGGAACTTACATATGCTGCAGGTGGGGCCCTAAAAAGAAAAAAAAAATCTGCCTCCCCAATCCCACACTCCTGTTGGGCTTCATGGCACTTATCACCTTCTTCTTCTTTTCTTTTGTTTTTCCTTTTTGTTTTTTGTTGTTTTTTTTTTTTTGTCTTTTTGTCTTTTTAGGGCCACACCCATGGCATATGGAAGTTCCCAGGCTAGGGGTCTAATCAGAGCTACAGCTGCCAGCCTACACCACAGCCACAGCAGCGCCAGATCTGAGCCACATCTGTGAACTACACCACAGCTCAAGGCAGCGCCAGATCCTTAACCCACTGAGCGATGCCAGGGATCGAACCAGCAACCTCATGGTTCCTAGTCAGATCCATTTCCACTGAGCCATGACAGGAACTCTCATCACTTTCTAATATACCGTATACCTTACTTCTTCTTCCTTGCACACGAGGGCAGCAATTCTGTCCATTTCTCATGGCTGTACCCTGAATTCCCAGACAGAAGCCGGCAATGGATACATGCTCAGGAAGCATCTGTCGAGTGAATGGATGCATTTCAAGGTGGGAGGGTTAATTAGTGGTTAAGAGCCAGAACTTTAGGGGGGCCAGCAACCCCCTTTGCCACTTAGCTGCTTTGACATCTTTTAGGACGTTTCATCCAAGCCTCAATTTCCTCATTTTTTTTAGTGTCAGCAAGATAATACTTCAGCCTCTCGTTCAACAATATGGACCACCTCCCCCCACCCTCCCATGTGACCGGCAACCCTTGGCTAGTTGCTGGAGATGCTCAGGAGAACCTAAATGCCTCTTCTCGCTGCCCCAAAGTCTAGGTCCTGCAGAAGGGGTCCAGACAATGACCACATGTTCCTCCAAATCAGTGTTCGCCCACAGAATGTGATAAGTGCAACGGGGGAAAAGCAATAAGGTGCTCAAGGGGGAAGGTGGGGGAGACCCTCTCCGAGGAAGAGACTTCCTAACTGTATTAGCTTGGGCTGCTCTAGCCGAACACCACCGGCCGGGTGGCGTCAACAACAGACGTTTATTTATTTTCTCATATCCTGGAGGCTGAAAGTCCAAGTTCTAGGTGCTGCCAGGTTTGGCTCCACCTGGGGTCTGTCTCTTTGGTTTTGCAGATGACTGCCTTTTCACCGTGTCCTCCTAGGTTTTTTCCCCGGTGCGCTTCCATCCCTGCTGTCTCTCCAGATATCGTAATCTCCCTTTTTTTTCTTTATCGGCCACCCCAAGGGATATGGAGTTCCCTGGCCAGGGATCAAATTCAAGCCACAGTTGCAACCTATGCCAAAGCTGAGGCAACACCAGATCCTTAACCCACTGTGCCGGGCTGGGAATCAAACCTGCGTCCCAGCGCTCCAGAGAGAAGTCTCACAGCAAGAACTTCTCTAATCTCTTCTTTTCTTTTGTTTTGCCTTTTTTTTTTTTTTTTTGCCTTTTCTAGGGCCGCACCCGCGGCATATGGAGGTTCCCAGGCTAGGGGTCTAACAGGAGCTGTAGCCGCCGGCCTACACCACAGCCACAGCAACGCGGGATCCGAGCCACGTCTGCAACCCACACCACAGCTCTCGGCAACGCCGGATCCTTAACCCACTGAGCAAGGCCAGGGATCGAACCCATAACCTCATGGTTCTTGGTCAGATTCATTAACTACTGCACCACAACCGAAAGTCCTCTAATCTCTTCTTATAAAGACACCAGTCGGGTTGGGTTAAGGCCCACCCTGTGGCCTCATTTTAACACCATTTCCTTAACAGAGGCCCTGTCTCCAAATGCAGTCACAACCTGAGGCCCTGGGGGTTAGAATATAAGCAGACGATTGAGGGGGGCACTGGTTCATGGCATGAATTAAGGCCCAAGGCACGCGTAGGAAGGAGAGAGGGGGCAAGCGGAACCTCCAGGGAGAGGGAAGAACATGCATAGCAATCCTGTGACTGGAACGAGTGGGACAGTTTAGAAGAACGACAGGCCCACGTGACTCAAGCTCTGAGTGAGGGGTCTTGGTCGGAGATACGCCGCGGTTTGGGGGGAGCAGCCATACAGAGCCCGGGAGGCCACCTAGGCCTGCGGTTGGCGATGTGACAAGTATCGTCTTATGAAAAGACTACTCTGGAGTTTCCGTTGTGGCTCAATGGTTAACGAACCCGACTAGGATCCATAGGGACGTGGGTTCGATCCCTGCCCTTGCTCAGTGGATTAAGGATCCAGCATTGCCATGAGTTGTGGGGTAGTTCACAGAGGTGGCTCAGATCCAGCGTTGCTGTGGCTGTGGGGTAGGCCGGCAGCTATGGCTCGACCCCTAACCTGGGAACCTCCGTATGCCGCGGGTACGGCCCTAAAAAGACAAAAGACCAAAAAAAAATAAAGACCACTCTGACCATGACAGGTGGAGGGGGCCTGTCCCCAGCTCCAGAGCTGTGCGGTGCCAAGAACCACCTGCTAGATTCCACAGTGCGTGTTTCACTCCGGGGCTCTGTATGGGGTTAACTAGGAATATATTTGATAATAAGCACTTGACACAGTTGATGGCAGAGACTGATGACAAAGAGACCAAGCAGGTGATAGGTAGGAGTTCCTGTTGTGGCTCAGTGAGTTAAGAACCAGACTAGTATCCACGAGGAGGTGGGTTCGATCCCTGGCCAGGCTCAGTGGGTTAAGGATCGGGCGTTGCCATGAGCCATGGTATAGGTCGCAGACGTGGCTCGGATCAGGCGTTGCTGTGACTATGGGGTAGGCCGGAAGCTGTCGCTCCGATTCGATTTGACCCTAAAAAAAAAAAAAAAAGAAGTGGTAAGCACATAAGCACCCTAAGAAGAAGCCTCCAGAAGAACAGAATCTCCAGGTCTGGGGGTTCTGGATATGCGCTGGCTTAGACAGATGTGATCTGTGATTAAAACTGAAAGCTTTAGATGAAACTAAAGCAAGAGAGATGAGCAGACGGGGCAGCGGAGCCCCAGCCGAACGTCTGTCTCCTGGAAACCAAAATACAATGGAAATGCCATCACTGTTTACTTCTTTTCTCTTTCCCTTTTTTTTTGTCCTTTTAGGGCCGCGTCTGCGGCATATGGATGTTCCCAGGCTAGGGGTAGAATAGGAGCTTCCGGCCTTCGCCACAGCAACGCCAGATCCAAGCTGCGTGGGTGACCTACACCACAGCTTATGGCAATGCCAGATCTTTAACCCACTGAGCAAGGTCAGGGATCGAACCCGCAACCTCATGGATACTAGTCGGGTTTGTTAACCCTGAGCCACGACGGGAACTCCTACTTCTTTTTTCTTCAGGCCCAGCCAGAAGATTCCCTTAGGATTTTCCTTTGGGGAATAGATACACAGCAGGAGGTCCTAAAAGATTTGAGGTGAGGTGGAGTGGTCACGTCTCTCAGGCTTTCAGTAAAATGTGTTTGGGAAGTGGGGGGACCTCATTTCTTTCCTAGAATTCAGTATTAGGAAGTGAAACCCAGTGTCACCTCCCTTGCACCTTCAACTTGGGTGGCAGGGCCCTTTGATGATTTAATGAGGCATGGCACGGTTGCCTCCTTGCTAGAGGGAACCGAGAAATGCAAGTGCTTCATCCCATTGGCTAGGGAGCAATAACCTGGACAGAGGGCCATCTGCCAGTGGCTGGGAATCTACAACGCAGCCCATCGTAATGTGGAACAGAAGTAAATTGGTTGGGAGTTCCCATTGTGGCGGAGCGGAAATGAATCTGATTAGTATCCATGAGGATGAGGGTTCAATCCCTGGCCTTGCTCAGTGGGTTAAGGATCTGGCCTTGCCCTGAGCTGTGCTGTAGGTCACAGATGCAGTTCAGATCCCCACATTGCTGTGCCTGTCCCTATGGCATAGGCCAGCAGCTACAGCGCCAATTTGACCCGTAGCCTGGGAACTTCCATGTGCCTGGGGTGCAGTCCTAAAAAGCAAAAAAAATAAAAAAAGAAGAAAAGAAAGAATTGTTTGGGATTTTTTTGTAGGCCGCACTCGTGGCATATGGAAATTCCCAGGCTAGGGGTCTAATCAGAGCTGCAGCTGCCGGCCTACACCACAGCCACAGCAACACGGGATCCAAGCCTCATCTGCAGCCTACACCACAGCTCATGCAATGCCGGATCCTTAACCCACTGAGCAAGGCCAGGGATTGAACCCGCATCCTCATGGATGCTAGTCAGGTTTGTAACCCAGTGAGCCACAATGGGAGCTCCCAGGAACAGAATTCATTGTTAGAATCTGCTTTGTAACAATTAGGTGACATCTACTTTTTTTAAGTCCTGGTCGGCCGTAAGGAGCTACGCAGAGCCTGACCCTTCCCTTTAGAGTATTAAGCATTTGACATTAGCTGTGTGGCACCTCTAAGGCCTCCAAGACTTGTGTTCCCAGACTGAACACCCCCTCCTGCCCACCCCCACCCCAAGTGTTCTTTTCTTGAAAGTAAATCCTCTACATACATCTTAACATAACTGTCTTTGGGTACATTTCTATAAGTAAAACCGCTGGGACAAATGGTACATTTTATAGGGTTTTGTTTGTTTGTTTGTTGGTTGGTTTGTTCTTTTTTAGGCCTGCACCTGCGGCATATGGAAGCTCCCAGGCTAGCGGTAGAATTGGAGCTGTAACTGCCGGCCTACACCACAGCCACAGCAATGCGGGATCCAAGCCACATCTGTGACCTACGATACAGCTCACGGCAACGCCGGATCATTAACCCACTGAGGAGGCCAGGGATTGAACCCGCATCCTCATGGATACTAGTCGGGTTCTTAACCCACTGAGCCACAAGGGGAGCTCCACATTTTAAAGTTTTCGCTGTGTTTCCAGATTACCCTCCAGAAAGGGTGACGCTGTTGTTTGCACGCCCACAGTCAGTTTACAAGAGAGCAGACTGCCCCACCCCCCAGCCACCAACCTGGGGAATCATCATTCTTTTCATCACTGCCAATCCGATGGGGGGGGGATTATCTCACGATGGCTTCAGTTTGCGTTTCTGTGACTCTGAGCGGTGCTGGACCTGTTTTCCAAACCCATCCTATACTTTTGCAATCGCCTTTTGGAGCCGAGCACAGGAGCTTCCCTGTGTTCCAGTTAAATGTTATCTGGTTGGATTCTACCAGTCATTCCTTCCTGTTGAGATAATTTGGATCCTGGCTCTGTGATTCCAGCGTATTGGCCTTCCCACCCCGCCTTGTGTTATTTGCACAGTTGATAAGCAGTTATCTTTGGCTTTATCCAAGTTGTTGATAGACTGGTAAAAAGTTCAGGGCCAAGGGTAGGGCTGTTTGGCAGGACGCTGCAGAGCGTCTTAGGAAGACACTGCCCCTTGTGCCATTCGCTAGGACTCCACCTGATCTTGCCCGGGACTCACGGCCAGAGAGTGGGGCCTCCCCCAGGACACAGGCCAGGCATGGACTCCAGCCCACTAATTATCTGTGTGGCCTTGAGCTGGTGGTGTCACCTTAAAGGGAGATGTGCCACATACTTGTCTGTTGTCCCTTATGCTCTGGTGGCCTTTGGGTCACGGTTTTGTCCACAAGAACTTCATGAGAAACTTTCAAACTACTGTCAAAAGTCATCATAGTACAGCCAAGGGTTCACTGGATTTACTATAACTTTTTTTTTTTTTTTTTGTCTTTTGTCCTTTTAGGGCCGCACTGGCGGCATATGGAGGTTCCCAGGCTAGGGGTGCAATCGGAGCTACAGCTGCCGGCCTACACCACAGCCACAGCAACGTCAGATCCGAGTCGTGTCTGCAACCTTCACCACAGCTCACGGCAACGCCGGATCCTTAACACACTGAGCAAGGCCAGGGATCGAACCCGCAACCTCAGGGTTCCTAGTCGGATTCGTTAACCACTGAGCCACGACGGGAACTCCTGGATTTACTATTCCAACAAAAGATGTTCCTTTGATTATCAATACTGACCCTTGGGATCTCCCTTTCCTTTCTTTTTTCTTTTTTTAATTTACTTTTTGGCCGAGCTCGCGGCATGCAGAGATCCAGGGCCAGGGACTGAACCCGCGCCTCAGCCGTGACTAGAACCGCCGCGGTGACAGGGCTGACGATCACCCTTTCTAAATACCGGTCCACTATTCCTGTGATTAACTGCTCCAGCATCTTGCCTAGGGTCAACATCAAGCTCACAGGCGCTCAGTTTATCCTATGGGTATTTTTTTTTAAATCTGGGACATTTGCCTCCATTCTCCATGGCGCCTCAGAACACGCTGAGAATCTGGAAGTGTTCAGTGGCCCCTGCCGAGATGAGTCAATTCTGCCACCACGGTTCGGTTTTCTTTCAGATCTGGAAGAAACAAGTTGCTGTGATTATCTCCTCCGCTCCCAGCATGGGCAGAGGCTCCGGGGTATCTGATGAGGGTTAATAAGTAATTTGGGGGAGTTCTCGTTGTGGCTCAGCAGTAACAAACCCGACTGGTATCCATGAGGACACATGTTCGATCGCTTGCCTCACTCAGTGGGCTAAGGATCCAGGGTTGTCATGAGCTTTGGTATAGGTCACCGACCCAGCTCGGATCCCGCGTTGCTGTGGCTGTGGTGTAGGCCGGCAGCTGCAGCTCCGATTCAACCCCTAGCCTGGGAACCTCCATATGCCACGGGTGCAGCCCTAAAAAAAATAAATAAGTAATGGGCAGCATAGACGGGAAGCAGGTAGAACGGCTCAGTTTGAGGGGAAAGAGGATCTTCGTGAGGCTGACATTTGCCGACCATTCGCATCATTGGCTGAAGGAACAGCTCAGTGGGTCTTGGAGAGCAGCCTCTGGTTATCCAGCCCCGGGCACAACGAAGAAAGCAGACATCAACAGAATCGTCTTTTTTATTATTATTTGTTGTTGTTGTTGTCCGTGCCCACAGCATGTGGCAGTTCCTGGGCCTGGGATCGAAACTGCACCGCGGCAGCAACCCGAGTCCTTGCGAGGACAACGCCAGGCCCTTAACCCACTGCACCACCAGGGAACTCCAACAGAATTGTCTATGAATGAAATGATGACACGTGACTGCACCTTACATCAACATCAAAAAATCAGACAAGGCTGATAAACACCCCTGTGAAACAGATACACGGAAAGAGAAATTAGGTTCCTGATTTAAGTGACATGATGAGTCAGTCCTAGCTCTGCCCACCCTGCTTCTCACAGCCGTGTCTGCCATGTAGCTGTGATTTTCACCTTATAAATTTACCACTAAATTATGTAAAAATGGCCAGTCCTTTTTGTCTGTTCTTCTCATTCTGACCAATGAGAACAATAAGAATGAACACTGTAAATCAACTATACTTCAATAAAATTTGTTTTAAAAATGAAAAAAAAAAAGAGTTCCTGCCCTGGTGCAGTGGGTTAATGAACCAGTGTTGTCTCTGGTGGCACGGGTTTGAACCCCAGCCCAGCGCAGTGGGTTAAGGAGCCGGCATTGCCACAGCTGTGGTGTAGGCAATGGATGCAGCTCAGGTTTGATCCCTGGCCCAGGAACTTCTATATGCCACAGGTGCGGCTGAGAAAGGAAAAGAGTTTTATAGAAAATTTTAATAAAAAATTTTTTCAAATAAAAATGAAAAAATAACAATAAGAGTGATAATAAAGGCTAATACTTTGCTCTCCCAGGTATGTGCCAATCGCTGTCCAAAGAGCTCCCCCCACAGTTAACCCTTTCATCCTCACGTCACCCCGAAGGGAAGGTACCATTTTCACTGGGTTTTTCACAGATGACGAGATGGAAGCAGAGTTTAAGCCACCTGCCCGAGGTCACCCATCCCAGAAGGGGTGAAGCAGAGCTTGGCACCCAGGCAGCCCGGCTCCCCCAAGTCAGGAGAGATAAGTAAATAAGGCAAAAAAGGAATAGCTGGAGTTCCCTGGTGGCTCAGTGGGTTAAGGATCCGGCATTGTCGTTGCTATGGTGCAGGTTCGATCCCTGGTCCTGGAATTTCTGCATAACCTCAGGCATGGGGGGAAAAAAAAAAGAAGAAAAGGAATAAGTATGGGAAATTATTTCTCCCCCAAATTATGAAACCGTCTTGCTAACAATGGTCTCAACGACTGTGGAGGAAAAAACCAACTCTTTCACCCCCTAAATGGGCTGCGTGAAAAAGAAGGTGGAGCCAGGTGGAAGTCGGGCCGTGAATAACCTTCACACAGGCGCCGAGTCCCAGGCAGATAGCATAAACCAACGGTGAATGTGACCGTGAGGTGGGACACACAGACACCGGGACCCAAGATGACAACCAAGCCCGATCCCGAGACAGGGATCTGCTCGGCAGCCCCTGCCTTCCAGAAACAGGGTTTCAAGGCGCGGTGACCCCTGGCACAGGGGAAGGGCTGCAGACCAGCACGGGGCGCCGATCGGCGAATTCCCAATATTGTCTTCCAGTTGCTAGACTACTTTTCTTTCCAGTGCTTTATCTGGGCTATAAAACCTAAAACGTAAGGAAAGCACTTTCATACAAATAACTTCAACTGCAACAAGGCAAACTGGCTTCTGATTAAGCTGGCGAGAACAGGTAATGAACTTGTGCCGATGGACGTATTGAGCGTTTCTCCTGCCAGATCCAACTGGCGGCTTCCTAATTATGGGAAGGTCCGTGTTGTTTCCACTTAGCCCGGGTTAGGCCTGCTGGTATCTGATTCAGTGTTTACTTCGCGAATGAGGTCAGTTCCCAGCACAGCTGGGGTTTCAGCGCAGGACTCACAGATGCTGGTCAGCAGACGGACTTCCCACCTGAATCCGACCGTGGATGTCAGCGCCGCCTCCCCACCGCTCCCCCGGCTTCAGCCACTCTCTGGCACTTTCTGGGCCTTGGCTCAGCTCCCTGCTCTGCCTCTAACACTTCCCCATAGAAGCAGACGGAGCCGGGCTGCAGCCTGGGCGTGAGGAGCTCACATCCAAATTTCCCACAGCCCAGCAATTCACTCTCCAACCTGCACCCCCCCCCCCGGTATTGCGACATCTCGCTCCTTCTGAGCTTCAGAACTGCCAGGAAACAGAGGAGGCTTTCTGTTTCTTTCTTTTTTTATTATTATTATTATTTATTCCAGGATGGCTCCACTGGTGTGGTGTGACAGTGACTCAGAAAGGCATGGAAACCACCTCCAAAGGTAACTATGTCCTCTGGGCCAGCTCCCCACATTAGTGAAAACAAAAACCAAAGCTCGCAAGGGCTCAAAATACTCATTTATGGAGTGACATCCCCGAGCACGTTCACACAGGTGATGGGAAAATGGCTGAGGGCTTCATAGCATGGGCGGAGCTCGGCTCCAAATGACCTCAGAGGCTGCGTGGGTCTTCAGTGTCATCAGCCTGTTCCCCTGAGTCCTGAGCCGTAGCAGCGGGACCTCGGCAGCGATAAAGCACATCTCCTTTTCTCAGCTCTGGCAGCAATTTCTTTATCTCAGCGAGATAAGGTCGTAGGAAGCTTAGAGACGGAGATTTGGTTTGGCTCTCACAATGATCGTGGGCATCCTTTGCTGGGACAGTTTCCCTGAACAAAAGCAGGGCGGGGAGTTGGGGGGAGGGGCAGTGGGATCCTGAACAGAAGATGGTTTAGGCGCTGGAGGCTAAGGCAGCTTTGGACGAGAAGGAGGAGTTCCCGTCGTGGCTCAGTGGTTAACGAATCCGACTAGGAACCATGAGGTTGCGGGTTCGATCCCTGGCCTTGCTCAGTGGGTTAAGGATCCGGCGTTGCCGTGAGCTGTGGTGTAGGTTGCAGACTCTGTGGCTGTGGCGACAATCGGTGGCTGTGGCGACAATCGGTGGCTGCAGCTCTGATTAAATCCCTAGCCTGGGACCTTCCATATGCCGTGGGTGTGGCCCTAGAAAAGACAAAAAAAAAAAAAGGCAGCGAGACGGAGAATGCATTCTCATAACATTAACAAGGCAGAGTATGCGACACGACCCACTCATCTCCTAACAGAACAATGAGCCCAGTGGCTGCTAATGGAGATGCAAGGGAACCTAGTGGAGGGGACGCAGCCCCAAATGTAAAGAGGTGAGCTCTCTCTTATCCAAAGGGTCGATCCAGCAGCTGCAGGAGATTTCAGAACATCTCTCCCCACCTGAGGGCTCAAGGAGTTCCCGCTGTGGTACAGTGGGTTAAGAATCCAACTGCAGTGGCTTAGGTTGCTGCAGAGGCACAGGTTCGATCCCTGGCCCCGGGAACTTCCACGTGCCTTGGGTGCGGCCATAAAAATGTTTAAATAAGTAAAAACAAAGAGCCTGTTCAAATCGGATTCAGATCCCTTACACAATGCTTCAAGGGCACAGCCTGTCTCTGACCCAAGATGCTCCGCCCACCTGTTCCTGTGACCCAGACACCCAGCACTCACTGCCAGTTCTGTTGCCAGTTTTATTGTCGTAGAGTTGTCACCTTCTAATCTAAATGATCTTTCCCCGTGTATGTGCTTCTAGGAGTTTTTGAAGATGAGACCCTAGGAGTTCCCGTCATGACACAGAGGAAACGATTCCGACTAGGAACCATGAGGTTGTGGGTTCGATCCCTGGCCTTGCTCCGTGGGTTAAGGCTCCAGTGTTGCCTGTGGTGTAGGTCACAGACACGGCTTGGATCTTGCGTAGGCCGGCAGCTGTAGCTCCAATTTGATCCCCTAGCCTGGGAACTTCCAGATGCCTCAGATTTGGCCCTAAAAAGCAAAAAAAAAAAAAAAAGAGAGAGAGAGAGAGAGAGCTAAAGGAATTCCCACAGTGGCACAGCAGGTTAAGGATCCTCCGGCGTTGTCTCTGCTGCAGCTCAAGTCCCAGCTGTGGCGCAGCTTCGATCCCTGGCCGGGAACTCTATATGCCGAAGCTGAGGCCAAAATAAATAAACAAATAAAAATAAAGAGCTAAATAGGCTCTGTAAGCTGAAAGAGACTGCGTGTCTCCCGGTTCCTTGCAGAGATTCGAGGAGCTGGACCGACACTCTGCCTCCCTCCGCTCCCTCACGCCTCTTCGTTCTGTAGCCTCTGCTTTCCCAGCAGAGGAAAGAGAATTGTTCCAGAGGAAAGGCAGAGCCTTCTGTGCTGCAGAAGCACAGTGGGTCCTGCTTTTGTATGAACTCTTGAGGAGGAAATGCATGTGACATGCTGTCACCTCCCCGGGTTGTTGAAAGAGCCCCAGGCTGGCGGAGCTGAGGGCGGGCGGGCGAGGCAGCCACAGGCAGAGGCCATTACACAGGCTTTCCAGGGAGACCAGGAACTGTTGCTTCAGCCCCAGGACAGGGATGGAGCCTGCAGCCAGCAGCCTGGCTGGAAAGTCTGTGTAAGGGACACCTGGAGGCGGTGGGGGGGCCCCGGTAACCCGGTATTTCTCACCCACTCCCCACCCGGGGGGCTTACTGCATCTTTATCTTCTGAAAGCTCCCTGGTGCCTCCCAACAAATCAGAACTGCTTTGCTTTTGAAAAGCCTTTTGTGAGAACTGGGCGTGCCCCAAAAGTAACCTCTCTACTCCTGTCTGAGGGAAGAGATTTCCAGATCTCAGCGAGCTGTCTGCGTGCCAAGACGGGGCGTATGAGTCCTTGAATATGCCTGCTGTGCCCCGTGCCAGTCACCGGTCCGGAAACAAGCCGTAAGCAGAGCAAAGAATCTGCGAATCAAGAGGTCTATTATTTCCCCCTACTAAGGATGGTGAAACCGAAGTTTCCACATTTTTCAGGGTTTGATGTCATAAAATTCCCATGTATGACTGCCTTTTGAAAAACGGAGTCAGTGTGTGTGTGTGTGTGTGTGTGTGTGTGTGTGTGTGTGTGTTGGAATGTGCGCCGTGCAACATACAGCTCAGAACCTGGAATCTGAGACACACGGACAGGACAGGCCACTAAGCATGTGCGGTGATGGGTTTGCGGGGATGGCGTCGCTATCCTGGAACCATCTGGAAGTTAAATGTTAGTCTTCTGAAAAGAACCAGTGCAGCCAAGTGCCAGCTGTTGGGATGGCAAGTGCGGCGTAAGCGGGTTTCTATTTAAAACGTTCACACCTGGTGCTTGACTGTTTCTTGTTTTCCAAAGGGGACCCTCTCTCTCCCTCGAATTTTTTTCCACCTTCCCTCTTTCATGCTGTCTGGTTTAACCCAACCTTCCGGGTTTAACCCAACTCAAAGCAAGGCACGAAGAGAACAACATTTATAAAAGGAGCTGGGAAGCGGTGGTCTTAGGCTGCTGGAATCACTCCAGGAGACCAGACAGCCCCGGGGACAGGGTGGAGGGTGAGGGGTGGCCAGGGTCCGGGTGGGGGTGGGAGGGAAGGGCGCCCACCTGCCCTTGTGTGAAAGAGGAGAAAGAGGAGGTGAAGGCAGGCACCCAGCGCTGGTATCTCTGCAGCCTGTCAGGGAAGGCTCTTGGGTGCCCCCTGGGTCCCAGCGCACCTAGACTAAGTGACTCCAGATGTGCAGAGAGCACCCCAGAGAGAAAACAGGAGGATCTAGAAGGAGGATCAGAGGGCTGGGAAGGGGGAAGTGCAGGAATCTGCGGCACCAGCCACCCAGGACAGAGACCGAGCGTGAGCTGGGTGTCTGGACACGAGACTTTGTTTTGTCTTTTTATGTTTTGGGTTTTTTTTTTTTTTGTCTTTTTAGGGCCACACAGGGAAGTTCCCAGGCTAGTAGTCTAAATGGAGCTGTAGCTGCCAGCTTATGCCACAGCCACAGCAACGCCAGATCCGAGCCGTGTCTGTGACCTACACCACAGCCCACGGCAACACCAGATCCTTAACCCACTGAGCAAGGCCAGGGATCGAACCTACATCCTCATAGAGACTAGTCAGATTCATTTTCTGCTGAGCCACTGTGAGAACTCTGAGACCATGGGTTTTTGTTGGTCTTTTTCTTTCTTCCTTCTTTTTTTTTTTTTAGGGCTACACCTACAGCATATGGAAGTTCCTGGGTTCAGGGTTGAGTCAGAGCAGCAGCTGCCAGCCTGCGCCACAGCCGCCGCACGGGATCCAAGCTGAGTCTTTGACCAACACCACAGTTCAAGGCAACGCTGGATTCTTAACCCACTGAGTGAGGCCAGGGATTGAACCCGCATCCTCATGGATGCTAGTCAGATTCTTAAGCTGCTGAGACACAGTGGGAACTCCAAGACCATAGTTTTTATTATCCTCTGTGTCCCAAATCTTCCGCATCTTAATTACGGAGTGAAAACCTTGAGGCTCAGATACTCAGGGACTAGGGGTTTGAGGCTGAGGATTTTGTTCCTCTCCATCTCCAGCTGTATAAGCCTTCTTACTTCTGAACGTCAGAGTCCTCCTCCTCATCCTCCCCTTCCCTCTTCCTCCCCTCCTCACTCCTCCTTCCTCCTCCTCTTCCTTCCCTCCCCTCCTCACTCCTCCTTCCTCCTCCTCTTCCTTCCCTCCCCTCCTCCTCTCTCCTCCCTCTTCCTCCATCTTCCCTTCTCCCTCCCTCTTCCCTTCTCCCTCCTCCATCCTCCCTCCT